>CM076572.1:511250360-511666141 GCA_034641835.2 Pinus albicaulis | reverse complement strand
TAAGGTTACGTTAAGGTAAAGTCAAGGTTAAGGTTAGGTTATGGGTAAAGTTAACATTAAGGTTAAGGTTTTGTGATGTTAAGGTTAAGGTTAAGGTTAAGATTAACCTTACCCTTAACCTTAACCCTAACCTTAACCTTAACCGTAATGTAACGCTAACCCTAGATTTACCCTTAACCTAATCTTAACCTTGAATTTACCCTTAACGTAACGTTAACCTTAACCAAACCCTTAACAATAACCTTAACCTGAACCTTAACCTTACCCTTAACCGTGACCTTAACTATAACCAAACCCTTAATCTTACCCTTAACCTTGACCTTAACCTTACCCTTAACCTAATCTTACCCTTAACCTAGACCTTAACCTTAACCTTCCCAAACCCTTAAGGTTAGGTTAAGGTCAAGGTTAAGGTTACGGTTAAGGTTAAGGTTAGGTTAATTTTAGGTTACATTTTAGTCAAGGTTAGGGTTAGGTTAAGGTTAAGGTTAAGGTTAGGTTAAGGTTAAAGTTAGGTTATATTTAAGGTTAAGGGTAAAGTCAAGGTCAAGGTTACGTTAAGGTCAAGGTTAAGTGTAAAGTTAAGGTCAAGGTTAGGGTTAGGTTATAGTTAAGGTTAAGGGTTTGGTCAAGGTTAGGTTTAAGATAAGGTTAAGGTTAAGGTTAAGTTTAAGGTTAGGTTAGGATAAGGTGAAGGTTAAGGAAGGTTAAGGTTAATAATATGTTAAGTGTAAAGTTATATTACAAGAAATAGTTTATTAAGGTTAAGGGTCGGTCAAGGTTAGGGTTAAGATACAAGTAAGGTTATGTCTCGTAGAAAAAATTTATAGCGAAAATGCTTGCATGACTCACAAGGCTGAACCACGAATCCAAAGCTTTGATACGCAATGTTGTGTAACCAGCTCCAAAAATAGAAGAAAAGAGATATCAACGCCTTAGAAATAAGCCACTTCGAGGGGGCAACCTCCAATACATTACATAAATGAACAATTCTTGGATGATACAATTTACAAAACCTCCTTTCTATATATAGGAGTCCATGGGGCCATAATGCAATCCTAGTGGGCCACAATGTAATCCTAGCCGACCTAACAATAATAATTTAAGGGCACAATAATAACAAAATGGGGGTTACAAGGGTACAATAATAACAATAAGGGGGTTACACTAACAAAATAAGGGACTATACTAGTAATATAGGGACCTAACATTTTCAAGTTGCATATGAAGACATGGAAGCTGGCACATATGATCAAATGATACAAGATGATTCCATACCATTTTGTTTTGAATCATTTCAGTTTTTGAAGGGTAAATTGCATAGTAAATCTTCAAATGAGCAGCCTGTTAGAAATCAGCAATCTCTCAGTGTTAATTTTGAGGATGAGACAGATAACGAAATTCTTGAGCAGCCTGTAGCATCAGATTTGCAGCCACCAAATGAAATTGAAGGTCAAATTACAGATGAAGTCGTGGAAGCTGAAATACATGATTTAATGATGCAAGAGGATTCTCGTACCCTTTGTTTCGGTTATCGCTTATAAAGAAGAATCTTTCGTAATATCTCTCAAGAAAAAGATGAACAGCCACTAGGATGTCAGGCAGTTTCAATGGATACATCGCAGTAGTCTTATCAAGTTTTTTATGATCCTATTGCTTGTGTGTTGGATGATGTTTGCTATAAAAATTCTGCTCCATTAGCTAACCATGTGCCGGAAAAGAATGTTGATGATAATCTTATTCAAAGGTTGCCTTCATTCTCTTGTCTAACATATTTTTCATTGCAAAGCCCATATCAAGATTTGCAGTCATATGAGGAGATTGATAAAGGAGAATTTTGTTCTATTTGGAATCAGCTACAGAGTTTGGTTATTCAAGAATTTCAAGATCCTTTTGATAGCTTTCTGAAATCACCAAAGAAGGACAGCACCGATGTGAGGAAAGTCTTAATATCCAACTATGAATATTATTTGCACCAGAGCAGTAATGTCTTAATGGAAATCAATAGCTATGATTATGAAGATCCTTTCGCATTATTCTTGAAGTCATCCAGTCAATTCATGCTTTGCAAGTTTATCAGCAGTCAACTTGATTCCAAGTTTCCATGGGAGTTGCCTTTCGATTCTTCCCTTTTCCTGCGCATCAGAAAGAATTTGGGAAGAAATCAAATAGTAGCCAGGATGCTTACATGGTTGCATTGGCTGTTCCATTTCACTTGATCGAGTGGTGAAAAGAATAATTAGAATAGGTTTGGTGAATAAGCTCAATTACAAGCATCTTTCCAGTTGGTTAGTTATGTTTCAGTCATGTTTGGTTTATTATGGTTTTCAATTTAGTCTTGAGTCTGAGTCAGTCTGCGTAATGTCAGTTTTCGTGTTTTGACTCCATTGCCCAATGGATGAAGGCACTGTCTGCTCTTCCAAAGATCTATAGTTCTTGGCACCTCCAAGGAGCTACCATCCCCATTGGAGCCAATGTTAGAGTCGGTCTGTTCATCCCTCCGTCAGAGATCATTTCTCTTATTGCATTTCATTTTCAGGTGTCTCATTCCGCTCATTCATCTACATTCCATTAGGGGCATGCCATTATCTGACGGAAGGGCCTTCTCAGTCATACCCCTCATGCCTTGTACCTGCTGGCTCAGGTTGGTCCATAAAATATATTTTAAAAGTCATTCATAGTCCTGTTTGGTCTCTTGCTTGGAAAAGAGTCATTTTAGGGTTTCTAGGTCATATTAGGTCTAGGGTTTTGCAGCACTTATTGGGATCCTTGTGGCTCTGAGTTTTGATGATGTTTTTCTTCATGTATCTGTAAGTTTCATTAATTTTTATGTATGCCATTTCCCTTCTCTTTGCTTCTGAATTAAAAAAATGAGTAACTAAGGTAGAATTCATTAGTTTGCTGGTGCTCTGCCTTAAACTTTTGTTTAGTTTTGTATGTTTTCGTCAGTTTGAAGAGGATCCTTGCGCCTCTTGCCCTCTTCATCTCTTCAGAAATATTTTCTATCCATTCATTCAATCTAAGACATCAAATCCATTGCCTTCCCTGCCCCAACTCGAACTCTGCAAGAATTTGGCCTCATCCCCAAGCCCAAAATTGCCTTTCCCTTTTTTCCAACAAAAACCCCTAAAAATCATTCCAAACTCCTTGATTAATATACCTAGCCTAAAATTAGCATTCATCAGTCATCTCAAGGACTATTGATACATTTTTCCCGAGATTGAACCGGAGAGAGTCCCTCTCTCGTCTCGCAGGGCTAGCTACCAACCGAGCGTGGTTTGGTGTTACTCGAATCCCGCCTTCTTTTCAGCTCTATGGATTTGGGCACAGTAATGATGATTGACTTTGAAGAAATCATTGGTATGTCACTGGATCCAACGAATGTTGGTAACATGAATGTTTCAACAACTCTGGTGTACCAGTGATGAAGTTGATTCAAGAGTTGCAAACTAAAGAAAATGACTTGATCAGAAGAATAAATTAGACCATTCATCTTTAGCAAACCAGAGAGGAAGTTTATAACAAAGCATTGCAGAAGCAGGACAACATTAAAAACATTTTTGACAGAAGAACAAAGGCCAACAATTTCAATATTGGGGACAAAGTTTTAAAGTGGGACTCAAGGAGGGAAGACAAGGGCAAGCACGGGAAATTTGACAATTTATGGATTGGCCCTTACTCTATCCATTCAGTTGCTGGTAACAATGCATTTTTCTTGCAGGAGTTGAATGGAGCAGAATTGTTTGGGGATCCTGTCAATGGCAGGATGCTGAAACATTACTTCTCTTGATCCATGTTATTTTCTGAAAGCCTTTTTATCTTTTTTCTCATTATAGATACTTCACCCACCATTTCATTCAAATTTATAGAAAATCAAAAATACAAAAACAAAGAAAAGAAAGAAAAGAGGGCAAACTGTGAAAACAAGAAAGGTATAGCCCCATACCAAAAACGAGAAACAAATATGAAAGTGTGCAAGCTCAAATGCCACTCCTGAAGAACACACTTCTAGTTAGTTAAATTGTCTAACCTTTACTAATTAGATTTAAATTTTTTGTTGATAGGATAGTGAATTCGATTTTCCAAAACGTTTAATCTTGGCTTATCAGTAGATAGTTTAGGATAGAAATTAAGGGTTCAAACATGCTCAAAATTTGAACCTAAGGTTTCAAATCAAGAAATGACTCAAATCGGTTTCAAATTATGAGTCAAAAGATGTACAAATTTGGTTCAAACATGCTCAAAATATGAACCAGAATAATAAAAGACAAGCCATAACAGGTCAAACAGCTATACCCAAGAGGAAGGAAATGCTTTCAAATTTCAGATCTCAAGCCTTCCATTTTTGTTTTTTAAAATTTTGTGCAAAATAATGTCTATGTGCAATTTTTTTTTATGCCATAGATTAGCATCAAGTTAGACAGTTCAATCCTAACTTGAATGCTTTTAAATTTCTGTCGTAGAATTTAGAGAATAAAGTCTGTTGGACAGTTTAATCCCAACAGATAGTAGATTAGGTAGAAAATTATATGGGCTCAACTGTTTAATCTGAGTCCATGGAGAAATAAGGAGTAGAAATAGATTGGATTTCCTACTTTCAAAAGAATAAAATGTTGTGAAAAGAGTTTGCCAATCCAAGTGCACTCGAATGAAGAAAAAATGTTAGATCAGTAGGATTGGGTAGGTAGAAAGTTGTATTGATGAAAATCCATTGTTTTATGGCTGCTAACATGTTTTCAAAGCAATATCATCCCAGCAAAGGAAGGGCCGCCCAATGGATAAGGCACAGGTCAGCCTCCCAGAGAATGCAAGTCTAAAGTTCTTGATGCCTTCAAGAAGGCACCATCCCCAAGTGGAGCCACTGTTAGCCACCTATAAAATTTGTTATAGCGAAAGGTGGCTAAGACTTTTTAGAGCCTTCAAGGAAAAATTTTATTGCTAAAAAGTGTTGGCTCTTGAAGACTCTTAAAGGCCTCATGCCTCTATCCAAATCTTCACTGCTGTGCCCATTTTTACATTCAGAAATCCTGCTGATTTCATTGAAAGAATACTGCTGCAAGCACCATTGTTCTTTTCCCCCTTCTTCCAAAAATAACCTCATTTTTCCCCTTTTCCCTTCGTCAAAACCCTTTGCTAAGGTTTCAAGACTCTTTATTTGCCTTATCGAAATCCTCCAAATCCTTTGAAAAACATTTAAAATTGCATAAACATCACGTTTTTTTTATGTATTATAGAATTATTCCCCCTTGGGCTAAGTCTAAAACTCTTTCTCTCCATACGCCTTGGTGCTGGAACTGAGCTCCAGCCTTCCAAGCGCTTATCGCGTTGCCCGATTGCGACTAGCCCCTCCTCTTTAAAATCCGGTCATATGATTCCCCATAGAACCCATGGCCCCGCAGGTGGGCGCCTATCCACTTCGAAATAAATATTTCCGCCCAAAGTATAAACCTTCATTTATATTAATTTGAAATTTTTATTATGTCCTAAGGTTTTCCGCTGGTTCAAAGTTCAAGTCGATCTCCACCGTCGATATGATCTGCAGATCGAAGGCGCGCATTTCATTGCCTGGTGGTCCCCGCCATCCACTCACCGTTGCAAAACCACGTGGTATCCATCGCACCGCTTTTGAGAGTGGGGCGGTATTTTTCATTTTGCAGCGATTCCATACACCGATTGATGCATGGCCTGGGCAATGTTCACAAAACCACCGTCCATCGTGCGTTAAAGATCGGACGTGGACCCGGTGCGATATGGATGTCCACCGTCCGATCTAAGGCCAGTCATCAGATGGTGATCACTCTCCGAAGATGCCCATGCGATAACCAGGCTATGACGCGGCATTTAAAGGATCTCCGCCATCGATATAATCTGCAGATCGACGACCCACATTCCATCGCCCAACCCCCTCGTCCACAACAGTGCTGGTGGTCCCAACGCCACATCAAAATCCACGCGGCAGTTTTCTATTGGGGCAGGTCTCCATGGTTCCTCATCTAGTTAGCAAATCTGGACCCGAGAACTTTACTTAGCACGGTTTAATTAAATTTTGAAGTTCGGGCATGTTTTTAAGGTTTTTTGGCACCTGTTTCTCCACCGTTGATCATGTGGGCTGATCTCATCCGACGACTCACGATCATCCCGAACCCCACACACCATTTTTTAACCTATTTTATTCGTTTTTTCCAATAAAGTGACCCTGTCAAGTTATTTTTTCACCTCCGCTCCCGACCGTCGATCTCTGTGCGATCGACGGCTTTGATTTAAAATATTCTTCCACCTTCTCTATGAATTCTCCCGATCAATCTCAACCATTGGATGATGCCATCCAATGGCCATGCTCCTTTCATGTGCCTTCTGAAGCAGCGAACCTATACATGAAGGATTTTATAATAGTTCTTTGTATTTTGTAGGGTTTAAATGGTTTTTTTTCCATGACTGAAGAAATTTCAAAGGCAGAGGGTGAAGATCCTCCTACCTTCGATTCACCAAAGAAAATCATTCGCAGGGTTTAAAATTCACGTTTCGTCGGTGATTCATGAGGCATTGATGCCATATCACCCCTGCGCAACCCTGCACATTAACAAAAAACACAATAAATCAAGCACAGTCAGAGAGTATCAGTGTCGAAGACAAAAATGTACCAGGAAAGAAGATTAAAGACAGATTTGCGGGGATCACGGCTAAGAATGATTATCAAAAGCCTAATCCCCAATTAAAGCACAATTTGAAGAAAATATTAAGTGTTTTATCAACAGAAAGCCTCCACCTCCACATCTGAGGAAAATTGATTCCTCCCAGCTACCGAAATGCCACCTGTGCCTCAAAGTGTTCAGTCAGAGGTCAAAGTTATAAATGAAGATCAGATATCCGCCTCACAACCACCAGAGAGTAAATTCTGCAAACAAACTTAATGAAAAAATATCAGCAGAGTTACTTTGACATCACACAGAGCCTCAAAGGTCAAAAAGGGCTCCCACTGAGCTTAAATCTTTATGTAAATTATTTAATACAGAGGAAACCTATTGTAAGTTTCTTCATTGAGCCCCCCAAAGGCCAAGAGTCCATTTAAGTCTGTATTAATTATCTTTAGATATATTTTATCAGATCTCACCTCCTCATTCTTCTATATATACTTTTGCAGAAGATGAGAGAGGGGTTGGTTGTAGAACATTGAAATGTAATTGAGCTTGAGACTTCTATATGTAAATAGTGTTCACTGGCCCTTGGAGCTTTGCTGGTGATAGATAGGTTAGGCTGAGATGTGTAGATGGTTGCTAAACTAAAGCATTGGACTTAAAGCTGTAACTAGTTTAGAGCATCAATACAAGCTGATTTATGGGATCCTGGTCTATGTTGACGGTGATGTTTTCCTCATTGTAGCTTGTCATTTTATTTTATTTTTCACTGTGTTTCATCTTCTCATATAAAGAAAAACACGCATAGAGTTAGGACATACTGTATACCAGTATCCTTCTCTGACTGAAAATATTTATCTAAATGTTTTCTTCCAATCTTTGTTATTTGGGAATGATTTAATTCAGTTTAAGCATAAGAATGCTGACGTTCCCTCGTCTTATTGCCTTAGCTGAATATTATTCTTGAATGTTATGTCCAGTATTAGTTAAGTAGAGATGAAATATGGAAGATATGGTGTGCCCTGGTCCTAGTTTTATCCCCAAAGGCTGTCTGAACGTTTCCCTTGGAATGTGTTAAAAGCTGGCTAGTTTAGAAGTACTTACCAGATATTAGGCCATTCTGTGTCATCTTTGTGTTTGTCTTGAAAGTAACCAAGTAAAGCAGAGATAGGAGAGGATTTTTGGTGAGCCCGGCCCGTTATTTTCTACTCCAACAGTTGCCTTCAAGTTTCCCTTTGTTTTAAAATGTTTTCTATTGAAAGTGTATCAAAGGCTAGCTAGTTTAAAAGTACTTACTAGATCCTAGTTTTCTTTTATGTTCTTCTTAAGTGTTTGTCAAAGGCTGGCTAGTTTAAAAGTACTTACCAGATCCTGGGCTGCTCTTTGTTCTGCATCTGTTTAATTTTCCTTCTTGTTGTATCATTTCATTCCATAAATCAATCTTCAAAGAGATCCTTAGACATAGATGACTTGCCCCATGGATCACTCTTGCCTCTTGTTGTTCCAATTAAACCCTATTATGACTCCATAGCCCAATGGACTAAAACCTGCAATTATCTATCTTCCTGGCCAAAGCTTGTTCTATATGCTTGCAACTTCTCACCTTTGAAACTCTTTACATTTAGAGATTTCCCCTCAAATAATTTTCATGCTCAACCATCCGAAAAAAAAAAACAAACCCTTGGCCTTCATAACTAGCCTACCATTATTACCCCAAAATCCAAAGAAAAATCCATCTTTGCACTTATTGGAGAGATCCCTCTTCGGATTTAGGAGGGCTAGATCCTAGAATCCCAAAGTGGTTGAAACAATGTTTCTCCCTGCGACCAGAATTTTTCCAATCTCGCTAATTATAGGGAGCTAACAACCTTAATATTAACCTTCTACTCTCTAAACTATTGGTAACAGGAAGAAAGGGGGGGGAGCTCAAAAGCATAAAAATTAATGGAAATAGTATGCTGAAGTATGCTCTGGTTAAACTAAAAATAAAAACACAAACGATGGCAAACGATGGCTCGATGGCCTCTTCTTATTAAAATTTTTAAATGGAGAATAAATTTTACCCACTTGCCAAAGGGACCCTAGACAATGGCTCTAGGTCCCGATGCAAGGATTTTTCCTTCCAAGCTCTGCCTCTGATGCAGTCTCACACTCTCTCTCTGTTGTGGTGGACTAAGATGTTGGGTGTCCAACTATCGAGTCCTCTTTAGCTCCAGCTCCGGGTCACACACAATGCTGGTGTTGCTTGGGCTACTTTGGCTAGCATAACAGTGTCATCACACTTTCTTCATCGCTTGGTGGGTTTATATAGGTGAGCTTCAAATCCTCTTTCCCTCCCTTGGTACATGATGGATGGTGACCCAAGGGAGAGGTGTGATTCCATTATGTGATCAAATATTCTTTTGTGTGCTCACATAATGTCTAAGGAGGCACTGGTGACTGTCCTTAGGTGACTTTCACATAAGGAGTAACTGTCCTTTGCTTGTTGTGGTCCCGGAAAGTGACTTTTTTCCATTTCTAGGAATGCGCACTTATCAGGAAAAAAACTGTGCAAAAGGCGCTCTTCTCGAAGGATAAAGCGCACATTAGAGCATTTATCACTAGTTCAAATATGATTTTCTCAAAACCTTAGAGATTTTAAATACTTGTTGATTCCATCATGTATTCTTGTCCTGTAAATCCTTGGGCTCAACATTAATTGATGTCGTATTCTGCTGTACGATTTTCCAGTGTTAACACTAACCTTAACTTTAACCTTAACCTTAGCCTTAGCCTAACCATAACCTTAACCTTAACCTTAACCTAACCCTAACCTTAACTTTACCCTTAACCTAACCTTAATCTTAACCTTAACCTAACCCTAACCTTAACTTTACCTTTAACCTAGCCTTAACCTTAACCTTAACCTTATCTCAACATTAACCTTAACCTTAACCTTAACCTGACTAAACCTGTAACATTAACCTTACATTAACCTAACTTTAACCTTAACCTTCCCCTATGGGTTTAGTCAGGTTAAGGTTAATTTTAAGGGTTTGGTAATGGTTAAGGTTAGGTTATAGTGAAGGTTAAGGTTAAGTTAATGGTAAATTCAAGGTTAAGGTTAGGGTAAGGTCAAGGTTAAGGGTAAATTCAAGGTTAAGGTTACGGTAAGGGTAAATTCAAGGTTAATGTTAGGTTAATGTTAAGGGTAAAGTAAAGGTTAAGGTGAAGATAAGGTTAAGGTTGGGTTTAAGGTTACAGTTAGGTTAAGGTTAAGATTAGGTTAAGGTTAAGGTTAATGTTAAGGGTTTGGTCAAGGTTAGGGTTAGGTTATAGTTAAGGTCAAGGTTAAGGTTAAGGGTAAGGTTATAGTTAGGTTAAGGTTAATGTTAATGTTAATTTAAGGTTAAGGGTTTGGTCAAGGTTAGGGTTATGATATAGTTAAGGTTAAGGTTAAGGTTAGGTTAATTTAAGGTTAAGGTCAATGTTAAGGGTAAGGTTAAGGTTAGTTTAAGGTTAAGATTAGGTTAAGGGTATAGTTAAGGTTAAGGTTAGGTTAAG
This sequence comes from Pinus albicaulis, assembly GCA_034641835.2. Taxonomy (NCBI): domain Eukaryota; kingdom Viridiplantae; phylum Streptophyta; class Pinopsida; order Pinales; family Pinaceae; genus Pinus; species Pinus albicaulis. The sequence goes on along the minus strand of CM076572.1, from coordinate 511,655,963 downwards.
GGTAAAGTTAAAGTTAAGATTAAGGTTAGGGTTAAGGTTAGCGTTAAAATTACAGGAAGGTTAAGGTTACATTTAAGGTTAAGGTTAAGGGTTTGGTCAAGGTTAGGGTTAGGTTATAGTTAAGGTTAAGGTTAAGGTTAAGAGTAAGTTTAAGGTTAAGGTTACAATTTTAGTCATGTTAAGGTTAAGGATAAGGGTTTGGTCAAGGTTAGGGTTAGGTTAAGGTTAAGGGTAAAGTTAAGGTTAAGGTTATGTTAAGGGTAAAGTTAAGGTTAAGGTTATGTTAAGGTTAAGGTTAAGGTTAAGGAAAGGTTAGGGTAAGGTTAAGGGTTAAGGTTAACTTAACCTTAACCTTAACCGTAACCTTAAACTTAACCTTAACTTGACTAAACCCGTAAATTTTACCTAACCTTAACATTAACCTAACCTTAACCTTAACCTTAACCTTCCCATAACCATAATCTTAACCTTAACATTGACCTTACCCTTAACCTTAACCTTAACCTTACCCCATTAAAATAAACCTTAACCTTAACCTTAACATTAAAATTAACCTTAACCTTCCCATAACATTAACCTTAACCTTAACCTTAACCTTAACCTTACCTTAACCTTAACCTTAACCTTAGGCTTGAGCTTAAACTTAGCCTTCACCCTTAACCTTACCTTAACCTTAACCTAACCTTGACTTTAACTATAACCTAACCCTAACCTTGGTAAGCTCAAGGTTAAGGTTAAGGTGATGGTTATGGAAAGGTTAAGGTTAAGGTTATGGTTAAGGTTAAGGTTAAGGGTTTGGTTAAGGTTAGGTTTAGTTTATAGTTAAGGACAAGGTTAAGGTTAGGTTATCGTTAAGGTTAAGGTTACGGGTTTAGTCAGGTTAAGGTTAATGGTAAAGTCAAGGTTAAGGTTAGGGTTAAGGCTAAGGTTAAGGTTAGGGTTAGGGTTAAGGTTAAGGTTAGGTTAGGTTAAGGTTAAGGGTGAAGGATAAGGTTACGGGTCTTAACCTTAACCTTGACCTTAACCTTCACCCTTAACCTTAAACTTAACCTTAACCTTAATATTCGCTATAATCTAACCTTAACCTTGACCTTAACTATAACCTAACCTTAACCTTAACCTTAACCTTAACCTTACCCTTAATCTTAACCTTAACCTAACCTTAGCCTTACCCTTAACCTTGACCTTAACCTTAACTTAATCTAACTTTAACCTTAACCTTAACTATAACCTAACCCTATCCTTCACCAAACCCTTAACCTTAACCTTATTTTAACCTTAACCTAATCTTAACCTTAACCTTAACCTAACTATAACCTTATCCTTAACCTTAACCTTGACCTTAACTATAACCAAACCCTAACCTTGACCAAACTCTTAACATTAACCTTAACCTAACCCTAACCTTGACCAAATGCTTAACATTATGCTTAATGTTAACCTTAGCCTAACCATAACCTTAACCTTAACCTAACCCTAACCTTGACTTTACCCTTAACCTAACATTAACCTTAACCTTAACCTAACTTGAACCTTAACTTTACCCTTAACATTAACCTTAACCTAACCGTAACCTTAACATAACCTTAACCTTAACCTTAACCTTAGCCTAACCATAACCTTAACCTTAACCTAACCCTAAACTTAACTTTACCCTTAACCTTAACCTAACCCTAACCTTAACTTAACCCTTAACATAACCTTAACCCCAACCTTAACCTGAACCTAACCCTATCCTTAACTTTACCCTTAACCTTAACCTAACCCTAACCTTAACTTAACCCTTAACATAACCTTAACCTTAACCTGAACCTGAACCTAACATTAACCTAATCCTTAACCTTAACCTTAACCTAATCTTAACCTAACCCTTAACCTTACCCTTAACCTAATCTTAACCTTAACCTTGACCTCAACCTTAACCTTAACCCTTAACCTCAACCTTTACTTAACCTTAACCTTAACCTAACCTTGACATTAACTATAACTTAACCCTAACCCTAACCATAACCTAACCTTAATCTTGACCTTAATTATAACCTAACCTTAACCTTGACCAAACCCTTAATGTAACCTTAACCTTGAATTTACCCTTAACATAACCTTAACCTTGACCTTAACCTTACCCTTAACATTAAGCTTAACCTTAACTATACCTTTAACCTTAACCTTAATCTAACCTTAAGCTTAACCTTGACCTTGACCTTAACTTTAACCTTATCTTAACCTAACTTTAACCTTAACCTTAACTTTACCCTTAAGCAAACCTTAAGGGTTTAGTAAAGTTAAGGTTAGATTAAGGTTAAGGTTAAGGTTAATGTTAAGTGTTTGGTTAAGGTTAGGTTAAGGTTAAGGTTAACGTTAAGGGTTTGGTCAAGGTTAGGGTTAGGTTATAGTTAAGGTTAAGGTCAAGGTCAAGTTAACCTTAACCTAACCTTCCCCTAACCTTAACCTTAACCTTAGGTAAAGTTAAGGTTAAGGTTAAGGGGTTAAGGTTACGTTAAGGTAAAGTCAAGGTTAAGGTTAGGTTATGGGTAAAGTTAACATTAAGGTTAAGGTTTTGTGATGTTAAGGTTAAGGTTAAGGTTAAGATTAACCTTACCCTTAACCTTAACCCTAACCTTAACCTTAACCGTAATGTAACGCTAACCCTAGATTTACCCTTAACCTAATCTTAACCTTGAATTTACCCTTAACGTAACGTTAACCTTAACCAAACCCTTAACAATAACCTTAACCTGAACCTTAACCTTACCCTTAACCATGACCTTAACTATAACCAAACCCTTAATCTTACCCTTAACCTTGACCTTAACCTTACCCTTAACCTAATCTTACCCTTAACCTAGACCTTAACCTTAACCTTCCCAAACCCTTAAGGTTAGGTTAAGGTCAAGGTTAAGGTTACGGTTAAGGTTAAGGTTAGGTTAATTTTAGGTTACATTTTAGTCAAGGTTAGGGTTAGGTTAAGGTTAAGGTTAAGGTTAGGTTAAGGTTAAAGTTAGGTTATATTTAAGGTTAAGGGTAAAGTCAAGGTCAAGGTTACGTTAAGGTCAAGGTTAAGTGTAAAGTTAAGGTCAAGGTTAGGGTTAGGTTATAGTTAAGGTTAAGGGTTTGGTCAAGGTTAGGTTTAAGATAAGGTTAAGGTTAAGGTTAAGTTTAAGGTTAGGTTAGGATAAGGTGAAGGTTAAGGTGAAGGTTAAGGTTAAGGTCAAGGTTAAGTGTAAAGTTAAGGTCAAGGTTAGGGTTAGGTTATAGTTAAGGTTAAGGGTTTTGTCAAGGTTAGGGTTAAGATAAGGTTAAGGTTAAGGTTCGTAGAAAAAAATTTATAGCGAAAATGCCACGATGACCTGTTTGGAGCAGCGAAACCCTAGAATCCCTAAGCTCTGATACCAAATGTTGTGTAACCAGCTCCAAAGAGAGAAGAAAAGAGATATTCACGCCTTAGAAATGAGCCACTTCGAGGGGGAAACCTCCAATACATTACATGAATGAACAATTCTTGGATGATACAATTTACAAAACCTCCTTTCTATATATAGGAGTCCATGGGGCCATAATGTAATCCTAGTGGGCCACAATGTAATCCTGGCCGACCTAACAATAATAATTTAAGGGCACAATAATAACAAAATGGGGGTTACAAGGGTACAATAATAACAATAAGGGGGTTACACTAACAAAAATAAGGGACTATACTAGTAATATAGGGACCTAACATTTTCAAGTTGCATATGAGGACATGGAAGCTGGTACATATGAATAAATGATACAAGGTGACTCCGTACCATTTTTTTTTGAATCATTCCAGTTTTTGAAGGGTAAATTGCATAGTAAATCTTCAAATGAGCAGCCTGTAATAAATCAACAATCTCTCAGTGTTAATATTGAGGATGAGACAGAAAAGAAAATTCTTGAGCAGCCTGTAGCATCAGATTTGCATCTACCAAATGAAATTGAAGGTCAGATTACAGATGAAGTCATGGAAGCTGAAATACATGATTTAATGATGCAAGAGGATTCTGTACCCTTTTGTTTCGAAGCATTTCAGTTTATAAAGCAGAATCTTCGTAATATCTCTCAAAAAAAAGATGAACAACCAGTAGGATGTCAGGCAGTTTCAATGGATACATCGCAGTAGTCTTATCAAGTTTTTTATGATCCTATTGCTTGTGTGTTGGATGATGTTTGCTATAAAAATTCTGCTCCATTAGCTAACCATGTGCCGGAAAAGAATGTTGATGATAATCTTATTCAAAGGTTGCCTTCATTCTCTTGTCTAACAGATTTTTCATTGCAAAGCCCATATCAAGATTTGCAGTCATATGAGGAGATTGATAAAGGAGAATTTTGTTCTATTTGGAATCAGCTACAGAGTTTGGTTATTCAAGAATTTCAAGATCCTTTTGATAGCTTTCTGAAATCACCAAAGAAGGACAGCACCGATGTGAGGAAAGTCTTAATATCCAACTATGAATATTATTTGCACCAGAGCAGTAATGTCTTAATGGAAATCAATAGCTATGATTATGAAGATCCTTTCGCATTATTCTTGAAGTCATCCAGTCAATTCATGCTTTGCAAGTTTATCAGCAGTCAACTTGATTCCAAGTTTCCATGGGAGTTGCCTTTCGATTCTTCCCTTTTCCTGCGCATCAGAAAGAATTTGGGAAGAAATCAAATAGTAGCCAGGATGCTTACATGGTTGCATTGGCTGTTCCATTTCACTTGATCGAGTGGTGAAAAGAATAATTAGAATAGGTTTGGTGAATAAGCTCAATTACAAGCATCTTTCCAGTTGGTTAGTTATGTTTCAGTCATGTTTGGTTTATTATGGTTTTCAATTTAGTCTTGAGTCTGAGTCAGTCTGCGTAATGTCAGTTTTCGTGTTTTGACTCCATTGCCCAATGGATGAAGGCACTGTCTGCTCTTCCAAAGATCTATAGTTCTTGGCACCTCCAAGGAGCTACCATCCCCATTGGAGCCAATGTTAGAGTCGGTCTGTTCATCCCTCCGTCAGAGATCATTTCTCTTATTGCATTTCATTTTCAGGTGTCTCATTCCGCTCATTCATCTACATTCCATTAGGGGCATGCCATTATCTGATGGAAGGGCCTTGTCATTCATTCCCCTCATGCCTTGTACCTTCTGGCTCAGGTTTTTTCATAAAATCTATTTAAAGTCATTCATAGTCCTGTTTTGGCCTCTTGGTCAGCAAAGAGTTATTTTAGGGTTTTTAGGTCTTTTTAGGTCGAGGGTTTACAGACTTATTTGGGATCCAGGCTCTAGTTTTGATGATGTTTTTCTTCTGCATCTAAGCTGCATTAATTTTTATGGATGCCATTTCCTTCTCTTTGCTTCTCTCACTTAAAATGAGTAACTAAGGTAGAATTCATTAGTTTGTTGGTGCTCTGCCTTAAACTTTTGTTTAGTTTTATATGTTTTCGTCAGTTTGAAGAGGATCCTTGCACCTTCTTTCCCTCTTCAGCTTCTCAGTAGTCTTTTCTATCCGTTCATCGAATCTAAGACATCAAAGCCATTGCCTTCCTGCCCCAACTTGAACTCTGCAAGAATTTGGCCTCATCCCCAAGCCCAAAATTGCCTTTCCCTTTTTCCAACAAATACCCTTAAAAAATCATTTCAAACTCCTTGATTAATATACCTAGCCTAAAATTAGCACTCATTTCAGTCATCTCAAGGCCTATTGATACATTTTTCCTGAGATTGACCCGAAGAGAGCCCTCTCCTGTTCTGGTAGGGCTAGCTACCAGACTGAGCGTGGTTTGTGCACGAACTCGCTCTCTTCTTTCACTCTCCGAGGTGGATTTAGCAATAACAAATGGGACAGATTGACTTTGAAGAAATCCATTGGTATGTCACCTTTCCAGCTTGTGTATGGTACTGATGCAATTTTTCCAAACAACCTTGGTGTACCAATGATGAAGTTGATTCAAGAGTTGCAAAATGAAGAAAATGACATGATCAGAAGAATAAATCAGACCATTCATCTTCAGCAAACTAGAGAGGAAGTTTATAACAAAGCATTGCAGAAGTAGGATAGCATTAAAAAGATTTTTGATAGAAGAACAAAGGCCAACAATTTCAATATTGGGGAAAAAGTTTTAAAGTGGAACTCAAGGAGGGAAGATAAGGGAAAGCACGGGAAATTTGACAATTTATGTATTGGCCCTTACTCTATCCATTCAGCTGCTGGTAACAATGCATTTTTCTTGTAGGAGTTGAATGGAGCAGAATTTTTTTGGGGGTCCTGTCAATGGCAGGATGCTCAAACATTACTTCTCTTGATCCATGTTATGTTCTGAAAGCCTTTTTATCTTTTTTCTCATTATAGATACTTCACCCACCATTGCATTCAAAGTTATAGAAAATCAAAAATACAAAAACAAAGAAAATAAAGAAAAGAGGGCAGACTGTGAAAACAAGAAAGGTATAGCCCCATACCAAAAAAGAGAAACAAATATGAAAGTGTGCAAGCTCAAATGCCACTCATGAAGAACACACTTCTAGTTAGTCAAACTGTCTAACCTTGACCAATTAGCTTTAAATTTTCTGCTGATAGGATAGTGAATTTGATTTTCCAAACCGTTTAATCTTGGCTTATCAGTAGATAGTTTAGGATAGAAATTAAGGGTTCAAACATGCTCAAAATATGAACCTTAGTTTTCAAAAGAGAGATGGCTCAATTCTGTTTATTTCATGAGTCAAAAACAGATGTATAACTAGTTCTAATCAGCTCAAAATCCGAACCAGTTGATAAAGACAAGACAACTCAAACAAGAGTCAAAGCAGAACTGCAAAGAAGAGGAAGGAAATGCTTTCAAATTTCAGATCTCAAGCCTTCCATTTTTGTTTTTTAATTTTTTTTTGAAAAATAATGTCCATGTGCAGTTTGTTATTATGCCATAGGCCAGCATCAATTTAGACTGTTCAATCCCGACTTGAATGCTTTTAAATTTCTGTTGTAGAATTTAGAGAATGAAAGTCTGTTGGACAGTTTAATCCCAACAAACAGTAGATTAGGTAGAGAAACATATGGGCTCAAATTTTTAATCTAAGTCCATAGAGAAATAAGGAGTAGAAATAGATTATATTTCCTACTTTCAAAAGAATAAAATGTTGTAAAAGAGTTTTCCAATCCAAGTTCACTTTTAAAAAGAAGAAAAAATGTTAGATCAGTAGGATTGGGTAGGTAGAAATATTGTATTGATGAGGTTCCATTGTTTATCCATGAATGATAAATATGTTTCAAAGAAAGAGAAGATCATCCACAGAAAGAAAGGTAGCCCAATAGATGAGGAAACTGAACAGCCTCCCAGAGAATGCAAGTCTAAAGTTCTTGATGCCTTCAAGAAGGCACCATCCCCAAGTGGAGCCACTTTTAGCCAGCTATGAAATTTGTTATACCAAATGCTGGTTAAAACATTTTTGGAGCCTTAAAGTGTTGGCTCTTGAAGACTATTAAAGGCCTCATGCCTCTGTCCAAATCTTCACTGCTGTGCCCATTTTTACACTCAGAAATCCTGCTGATTTCATTGAAAGAATACTGCTGCAAGCACCATTGTCCTTTGCACCCTTCTTCCAAAATTAACCTCATGTTTCCCCTTTTCCCTTCATCAAAACCCTTTGCTAAGGTTTCAAGACTCTTTCTTTGCCTTATCGAAATCCTCCAAATCCTTTGAAAAACATTGAAAATTGCATAAAAATCACATTTTTTATATATTATAGACTTAAGCCCCCTTGGGCTAAGTATAAAACTCTTTCCCTCCATACGCCTTGGTGCTGGAACCGAGCGCCAGCCTTCCAAGCGCTTATCGCGTTGCCCGATTGCGACTAGCCCCTCCTCTTTAAAATCCGGTCATATGATTCCCCATAGAACCCATGGCCCTGCAGGCAGGCGCATATCCGCTTCGAAATAAATATTTCTGCCCAACGTATAAACCTTAATTTATATTAATTTGACATTTTTATTATGTCCTAACGTTTTCCGCTGGTTCAAAGTTCAAGTCGATCTCCACCATCGATCTGATCTGCAGATCGACGGTGCACATTTCATCGCCCAGTGGTCCCCGCCATCCACTCACCATTGTAAAACCATGTGGTATCCATCACACTGCTTTTGAGAACGGCGTTATTTTCTTTATTTTGCAGCGATTCCACTCACCGCTCAACGCATGGCCTGGGCACTGTTCACAAAACCACCGTCCATCGCGCGTTAAATATCGGACGTGGACCCGGTGCGATATGGACGTCCACCGTCCGATCTGAGGCTGCTCATCGGACGATGATCGCTCTCCAAATATGCCCATGCGATAACCAGGCTACGGAATTGCGTTTAAAGGATCTCTGTCATTGATATTATCTGCAGATCGATGGCCCACATTCCATCACCCAAACCCCTCGTCCACATCAGTGCCGGTGGTCCCAACGCCACATCAAAATCCATGCGGCAGTTTTCTATTGGGGCAGGTCTCCATGGTTCCTCGTCCAGTCAGCAAATCCGGACCCGGGAACTTTACTTAGCATGGTTTAATTAAATTTTAAATTCCAGGTGTGTTTTTAAGGTTTATTGGCGTCTGTTTCTCCCCCGTTGATCGTGTGGGTCGATCTCATCCGACGGCCCACGATCATCCCGAACCCCACACACCATTTTTTAACCTATTTTCTCCATTTTTTCCAATAAAGTGACCCTGTCACGTTATTTTTTTGCCTCTGCTCCCGACCGTCGATCTCCACGCAATCGACGGCTCTGATTTAAACTGTTCTTCTGCCTTCTCTATGACTTCTCCCGATCAATCTCGACCGTTGGATGATGCCATCCAACAACCATGCTCCCTCCACGTGCCTTCTTAAGCAGCAAACCTATACATGTAGGATTTAATAATAGTTCTTTGTATTTTGCAAGGTTTAAATGGTTTTTCTGCCATGATTGAAGAAATTTCAAAGGCAGAGGGTGACGATCCTCCTGCCTTCGATTCACCAAAGAAAATCATTCGCAGGGTTTAAAATTCACGTTTTATCGGTGATTCATGAGGCATTGATGCCATATGACCCCTGTGCAGCCCTTCACATTAGCAAAAAACACAGTAAATCAAGCACAATCAGAGAGTATTAGTGTCGAACACAAAAATGTACCAGGACAGAAGATTGAAGACAGATTTGCGGGGATCACGGCTAAGAATGATTATCAAAATCCTAATCCCCAACTAAAACACAGTTTGAAGAAAATCTTAAGTGTTTTATCAACAGAAAGTCTCCACCACCACATCTGAGGCAAATTTATTCCTCCCAGCTATCAAAATGCCACCTATGCCTCAATGTGTTCAGTCAGAGGTCGAAGTTATTAATGAAGATCAGATATCCACCTCACAACCACCAGAGAGTAAATTCTGCAAACCAACTTAATGACAAAATATCAGCAGAGTTACTTTGACATCACACAGAGCCTCAAAGGTCAAAAAGGGCTCCCACTGAGCTTAAATGTTTATGTAAATTATTTAATACAGAGGACACCTATTGTAAGTTTCTTCATTGAGCCCCCCAAAGGCCAAGAAGCCATTTATCTCTGTATTAATTATCTTTAGAGATATTTTATCAGATCTCACCTCCTCATTCTTCTATATATACTTTTGCAGAAGATGAGAGAGGGGTCGGTTGTAGAACATTGAAATGTAATTGAGCTTGGGACTTCTATCTGTAAATAGTGTTCACTGGCCCTTGGAGCTCTACTGGTGATAGATAGGTTAGGCTGAGATGTGTAGATGGTTTCTAATCCAAAGCATTGGACTTAAAGTTGTAACTAGTTTGGAGCATCAATACAAGATTATTTATGGGATCCTGGTCTATGTTGACGGTGATGTTTTCCTCATTGTAACTTGTCATTTTATTTCTTTTTTCACTGTGTTTCATCTTCTCATATAAAGAACAACATGCATAGAGTTAGGACCTACTGTATATCAGTATCCTTCTCTAACTAAAAATCTGTATCTGAATGTTTTCTTCCAATCTGTGTTATTTGGGAATGATTTAATTCAATTTAAGCATAGGAATGCCAGTGTTGCCTTATCTTATTGCCTTAGATGAATATTATTCTTGAATTTTATGTCCAATATTAGTTAAGTAGAGATGAACTATGGAGGATATGGTGTGCCTTGGTCCTATTTTTATCCCCATAGGCTGTCTGAACATTTCCCTTGGAATGTGTTAAAAGCTGGCTAGTTTAGAAGTACTTACCAGATCTTAGGCCATTATGTGTCATCTTTGTGTTTGTCTTGAGAGTAACCAAGTAAAGCAGAGCTAGGAGAGGATTTTTGGTGAGCCCGACCCGCTAGTTTCTACTCCAACAGTTGCCTTCAAGTTTCCCTTTGTCTTAAAATTTTTTCTATTGAAAGTGTATCAAAGGCTGGCTAGTTTAAAATTACTTACTAGATCCTGCGCTGCTCTTTGTTCTGCATATGTTTAATTTTCCTTCTTGTTGTATCATTTCATTCCATAAATCAATCTTCAAAGAGATCCTTAGACATAGATGAATTGCCCCATGGATCACTCTTGCCTCTTGTTGTTCCAATTAAACCCTATTATGACTCCATAGCCCAATGGACTAAAACCTGCAATTATCTATCTTCCTAGCCAAAGCTTGTTCTATATGCTTGCAACTTCTCACCTTTGAAACTCATTACATTTAGAGCTTTCCCCTCAAATAATTTTCATGCTCAACCATCCAAAAAACAAAACAAACCCTTGGCCTTCATAACTAGCCTAACATTATTACCCCAAACTCCAAAGAAAAATCCATCTTTGCACTTATTGGAGAGATCCCTCTCCGGATTTAGGAGGGCTAGATCCTAGAATCCCAAAGTGGTTGAAATGATGTTTCTCCCTGCGACCAGAATTTTTCCAATCTCGCTGAATACAGGGAGCGAACAACCTTAATCTTAACCTTCTACTCTCTAAACTATTGGTAACATGAAGAAAGTGGGGGGAGCTCAAAAGCATAAAAATTAATGGAAATAGTATGCTGAAGTATGCTCTGGTTAAACTAAAACTAAAAACACAAATGATGGCAAACGATGGCTCGATGGCCTCTTCTTATTAAACTTTTGAAATGGAGAATAAATTTTACCCAATTGCAAAGTGACCCTAGACAATGGCTCTAGGTCCCGATGAAAGGATTTTGCCTTCCAAGCTCCGCCTCTGATGCAGTATCACACTCTCTCTCTCTGTTGTGGTGGACTAAGATGTTGGGTGGCCAACTATCGAGTCCTCTTTAGCTCCAGCTCCGGGTCACACACAATGCTGGTGTTTCTTGGGCTAATTTGGCTAGCATAACAGTGTCATCACACTTTATTCATCGCTTGGTGGGTTTATATAGGTGAGCTTCAAATCCTCCTTCCCTTCCTTGGTACATGATGGAAGGTGACCCAAGGGAGAGGTGTGATTCCATTGTGTGATCAAATATTCTTTTGTGTGCTCACATAATGTCTAAGGAGGCACTGGTGACTGTCCTTAGGTGACTTTCACATAAGGAGTAACTGTCCTTTGCTTGTTGTGGTCCCGGAAAGTGACTTTTTTCCATTTCTAGGAATGCGCACTTATCAGGAAAAAAACTGTGCAAAAGGCGCTCTTCTCGAAGGATAAAGCGCACATTAGAGCATTTATCACTAGTTCAAATATGATTTTCTCAAAACCTTAGAGATTTTAAATACTTGTTGATTCCATCATGTATTCTTGTCCTGTAAATCCTTGGGCTCAACATTAATTGATGTCGTATTCTGCTGTACGATTTTCCAGTGTTAACACTAACCTTAACTTTAACCTTAACCTTAGCCTTAGCCTAACCATAACCTTAACCTTAACCTTAACCTAACCCTAACCTTAACTTTACCCTTAACCTAACCTTAATCTTAACCTTAACCTAACCCTAACCTTAACTTTACCTTTAACCTAGCCTTAACCTTAACCTTAACCTTATCTCAACATTAACCTTAACCTTAACCTTAACCTGACTAAACCTGTAACATTAACCTTACATTAACCTAACTTTAACCTTAACCTTCCCCTATGGGTTTAGTCAGGTTAAGGTTAATTTTAAGGGTTTGGTAATGGTTAAGGTTAGGTTATAGTGAAGGTTAAGGTTAAGTTAATGGTAAATTCAAGGTTAAGGTTAGGGTAAGGTCAAGGTTAAGGGTAAATTCAAGGTTAAGGTTACGGTAAGGGTAAATTCAAGGTTAATGTTAGGTTAATGTTAAGGGTAAAGTAAAGGTTAAGGTGAAGATAAGGTTAAGGTTGGGTTTAAGGTTACAGTTAGGTTAAGGTTAAGATTAGGTTAAGGTTAAGGTTAATGTTAAGGGTTTGGTCAAGGTTAGGGTTAGGTTATAGTTAAGGTCAAGGTTAAGGTTAAGGGTAAGGTTATAGTTAGGTTAAGGTTAATGTTAATGTTAATTTAAGGTTAAGGGTTTGGTCAAGGTTAGGGTTATGATATAGTTAAGGTTAAGGTTAAGGTTAGGTTAATTTAAGGTTAAGGTCAATGTTAAGGGTAAGGTTAAGGTTAGTTTAAGGTTAAGATTAGGTTAAGGGTATAGTTAAGGTTAAGGTTAGGTTAAGGGTAAAGTTAAAGTTAAGAATAAGGTTAGGCCATGTTGGCGTTAAAATTACAATAGGTTAAGGTTATATTTAAGGTTAAGGTTAAGGGTTTGGTCAAAGTTAGGGTTAGGTTAGGCGTTAAGGTTAAGGTTATTAAGAGTAAGTTTAAGGTTAAGGTTACAATTTTAGTCATGTTAAGGTTAGATAAGGGTTTGGTCATGTTTAAATGTGTTAAGGTTAAGGGTAGTTAAGGTTAAGGTTATGTTAAGGGTAAAGTTAAGGTTAAGGTTATGTTAAGGTTAAGGTTAAGGTTAAGGTAAGGTTAGGGTAAGGTTAAGGGTTAAGGCTAACTTAACCTTAACTTTAACCTTAACTTTAACCTGACTAAACCTGTAACCTTTACCTAACCTTAACCTTAACCTTAACCTTAACCTTCCCATAACCATAACCTTAACCTTAACATTGACCTTACCCTTAACCTTAACCTTACTCCATTAACCTAAACCTTAACGTTAATATTAACATTAACATTAACATTAACATTAACCTTAACCTTCCCATAACATTAACCTTAACCTTAACCTTAACCTTACCTTAACCTTAACCTTAACATTAACCTTGAACTTAAACTTAACCTTCACCCTTAACCTTACCTTAACCTTAACCTAACCTTGACTATAACTATAACCTAACCCTAGCCTTGGTAATCTCAAGGTTAAGGTTAAGGTGATGGTTATGGGAAGGCTCTGGGGGTTAAGGTTATACAGTGGTCTTGTTACGTTAAGGGTTCGTTGCTGTTAGGTTTAGTTTATAAGTTACATGCGTTAAGGTTAGGTTATCGCTAAGGTTAAGGTTGGCCGGTTTAGTCAAAGTCAAGGTTAAGGTTAGGTTAAGGTTAAGGTTAGGGTTAAGGCTGAGGTTAAGGTTAGGGTTGGGGAAAGGTTAAGGTTAAGTTTAAGGTTAGGTTAAGGTTAAGGGTGAAGGTTAAGGTTATGGGTCTTAACCTTAACCTTGACCTTAACCTTCACCCTTAACCTTAACCTTCACTATAACCTAACCTTAACCTTGACATTAACTATAACCTAACCTTGAACTTAACCTTAACCTTACCTTAACCGTAACCTTAACCTTACCCTTAATCTTAACCTTAACCTAACCTTAACCTTACCCTTAACCTTGAGCTTAACCTTAAATTAACCTAACCTTAACCTTAACTTTAACTATAACCTAACCCTAACCTTCACCAAACCCTTAACCTTAACCTTATCTTAACCTTAACCTTAACCTAACTATAACCATACCCTTAACCTTAACCTTGAACTTAACTATAACCTAACCCTAAGCTTGACCAAACCCTTAAAATTAACCTTAACCTAACCCTAACCTTGACCAAACCCTTAACATTATGCTTAAGCTTAATCTTAATCTTAAGCTTAACCTAATCTTAACCTTAACCTAACCATAACCTTAACCTTAACCTTAACCTTAACCTTAACCTTAACCTTAATCTTAGCCTAACCATAAACTTAACCTTAACCTTAACCTAACCGTAACCTTGACTTTACCCTTAACCTAACCTTAACCTTAAACTTAACCTAACCCGAACCTTAACTTTACCCTTAACATTAACCTTAACCTTAACCTTAACCTAATCTTAAGCCACACCATAACCTTAACCTTAACCTTAACCTAACCCTAACCTTGACTTTACCCTTAACCTAACCTTAACCTTAACCTTAACCTAACCCGAACCTTAACTTTACCCTTAACATTAACCTTAACCTTAACCTTAACCTAATCTTAACCTTAACCTAACCTTAACGTTAACCTTAACCTTAGCCTAACCATAACCTTAACATTAACCTTAACCTAACCCTAACCTTAGCTTTACCCTTAACCTAACCTTTACCTTAACCTTAACCTAACCCTAACCTTAACTTAACCCTTAACGTAACCTTAACTTTAACCTTAACCTAAACCTAACCTTAACCTAATCTTAACCTAACCCTTAATTTCGAATTAAAACCCTTAATGTAACCTTAACCTTGACTTTACCCTTAACATAACCTTAACCTTGACCTTAACCTTACCCTTAACATTAAGCTTAACCTTAACTATACCTTTAACCTTAACCTTAATCTAACCTTAAGCTTAACCTTGACCTTGACCTTAACTTTAACCTTATCTTAACCTAACTTTAACCTTAACCTTAACTTTACCCTTAAGCAAACCTTAAGGGTTTAGTAAAGTTAAGGTTAGATTAAGGTTAAGGTTAAGGTTAATGTTAAGTGTTTGGTTAAGGTTAGGTTAAGGTTAAGGTTAACGTTAAGGGTTTGGTCAAGGTTAGGGTTAGGTTATAGTTAAGGTTAAGGTCAAGGTCAAGTTAACCTTAACCTAACCTTCCCCTAACCTTAACCTTAACCTTAGGTAAAGTTAAGGTTAAGGTTAAGGGGTTAAGGTTACGTTAAGGTAAAGTCAAGGTTAAGGTTAGGTTATGGGTAAAGTTAACATTAAGGTTAAGGTTTTGTGATGTTAAGGTTAAGGTTAAGGTTAAGATTAACCTTACCCTTAACCTTAACCCTAACCTTAACCTTAACCGTAATGTAACGCTAACCCTAGATTTACCCTTAACCTAATCTTAACCTTGAATTTACCCTTAACGTAACGTTAACCTTAACCAAACCCTTAACAATAACCTTAACCTGAACCTTAACCTTACCCTTAACCATGACCTTAACTATAACCAAACCCTTAATCTTACCCTTAACCTTGACCTTAACCTTACCCTTAACCTAATCTTACCCTTAACCTAGACCTTAACCTTAACCTTCCCAAACCCTTAAGGTTAGGTTAAGGTCAAGGTTAAGGTTACGGTTAAGGTTAAGGTTAGGTTAATTTTAGGTTACATTTTAGTCAAGGTTAGGGTTAGGTTAAGGTTAAGGTTAAGGTTAGGTTAAGGTTAAAGTTAGGTTATATTTAAGGTTAAGGGTAAAGTCAAGGTCAAGGTTACGTTAAGGTCAAGGTTAAGTGTAAAGTTAAGGTCAAGGTTAGGGTTAGGTTATAGTTAAGGTTAAGGGTTTGGTCAAGGTTAGGTTTAAGATAAGGTTAAGGTTAAGGTTAAGTTTAAGGTTAGGTTAGGATAAGGTGAAGGTTAAGGTGAAGGTTAAGGTTAAGGTCAAGGTTAAGTGTAAAGTTAAGGTCAAGGTTAGGGTTAGGTTATAGTTAAGGTTAAGGGTTTTGTCAAGGTTAGGGTTAAGATAAGGTTAAGGTTAAGGTTAGGTTAGGATAAGGTGAAGGTTAAGGTGAAGGTTAAGGTTAAGGTCAAGGTTAAGTGTAAAGTTAAGGTCAAGGTTAGGGTTAGGTTAAGGGTAAAGTCAAGGTTAAGGTTATGGTTATGCAAAAGTTAAGGTTAAGGTTATAGTTAAGGTTAAGGTTAGGTTAAGGTTAAGATAAGGTTAAGGGTAAGGTTACGTTAGGGGTAAAGTCAAGGTTAAGGTTAGGTTAAGGTTAAGGTTAAGATTAAGGTTATGTTAGGGGTAAAGTCAAGGTTAAGGTTAGGTTAAGGTTAAGGTTAAGGTTAATGTTAAGGGTAAATTTATGGTTAAGATTAGGGTTAAGATTAAGGTTAAGTTAAGGTTAAGGTTAAGGGTAAGGTTATAGTTACTTTAAGGTTAAGGTTAACATTAGGTGAAGGTTAAGGTTTGGTTAAGGTGAAGGTTAAGGTTAAGGTTAAGGTTAAGGTTAAAGTTAAGGTTAAGGTTAGGGTTAAGGTTAGGGGAAGGTTAATGTTAGCTTAAGGTTAAGGTTAGGTTAAAGTGAGGGTTAGGTTATAGTTAAGGTTAAGGTTAGGTTAAGGGTAAGATAAAGTTAAGGTTAGGTTAAGGTCAAGGCGAAGGTTAAGGTTAAGGTTAAGGTCAAGGTTAAGGGTAAAGTTAAGGTAAATATTAGGGTTAGGTTATAGTTAAGGTTAAAGTTAGGTTGAGGGTAAAATCAAGGTTAAGGTTAAGGTTAAGGTTAAGGGTAAGGTTAATGTTAAATGTTACAGGTTTAGCCAGGTTAAGGTTAAAGTTAGGGTAAGGTTAGGGTAAAGGTTCAAGTTAAGGTTAAGGTTAAGGGTTTAGTCAAGATTAGGATTAGAGGCTTAAAAATAACCATAACCTTAACCTTAACCATAACCATAACCCTAACCTTATCTTAACCTTATCTTATCTTAACCTTATCCTAGCCTTATCTTATCTTAACCTTAACCTTAACCTTAACCTAACCTTAAACTTATCTTAACCCTAACCTTAACCTTAACCTTAACTTTAACCTTACCCTTACTTTACCTTACCCTTAACCTTGACCTTAACCTTATCTTAATCTTAACCTAACCTTAACCGTGACCTTAACCTAACATTAACCTTAACCTTAACCTTAACCTCATCTTAACCTTAACCTAATGTTAACCTTAACCTTAAAGTAACTATAACCTTACCCTTAACCTTAACCTTAACCTAACCTTAACCTTAACCCTAATCTTAACCATAAATTTACCCTTAACCTTAACCTTAACCTAAACTTAACCTTGACTTTACCCCTAATGTACCCTTAATCTTAACCTTAACCTTAACCTAACCTTAACCTTGATTTTACCCCTAACGTAACCTTACCCTTAACCTTATCTTAACCTTAACCTAACCTTAACCTTAACTATAACCTTAACCTTAACTTTCGCATAACCATAACCTTAACCTTGACTTTACCCTTAACCTAACCTTAACCAAAACTTTAACATTAACCTTAACCTGACTAAACCCATAACCTTATCCTTAACCTAACCTTAAACTTGACCTTAAGTATAAC
This sequence comes from Pinus albicaulis, assembly GCA_034641835.2. Taxonomy (NCBI): domain Eukaryota; kingdom Viridiplantae; phylum Streptophyta; class Pinopsida; order Pinales; family Pinaceae; genus Pinus; species Pinus albicaulis. The sequence goes on along the minus strand of CM076572.1, from coordinate 511,638,518 downwards.
CTAACCTAACCTTAACCCTAACCTTACCCATAAATTTAACCTTAAAGTTAGGTTTAAGGTTAGGTTTAAGGTTAAGGTTAAGGTTAAGGTTAGGTTAAGATAAGTATAGGGTTAGGTTAAGGTTAAGGTTACGGGTAAGGGTTTGGTCAAGGTTAAGGTAAGGTTATAGTTAAGGTCAATGTTAAGGTTATGGGAAGGTTAAGGTTAAGTGTAAGGTTAAGGTTTGGTCAAGGTTAGGGTTAGGTTATGGGTAATGTTAAAGTTAGGTTAAGGTTACGATTAGGTTAAGGTTAAGGTTAAGGTTAATGTTAAGGGTTTTTTCAAGGTTAGGGTAAGGTTAAGGTTAATCTTAAGGGTTTGGTCAAGGTTAGGGTTGGGTTATAGTTAAGGTAAAGGTTAATGTTAAGAGTAAGGTTATAGTTAGGTTAAAGTTAGGTTAAAGTTAAGATAAGGATAAGATTAAGGGTTTGGTCAAGGTTATGGTTAGGTTGAGGTTAAGGGCAAGGTTAAGGGTAAGGTTAAGGTTAGGTCTAGGTTAAGATTAGGTTAATGGTAAAGTTAAGGTTAATGTTAGGTTAAGGGTAAATTTAAGGTTAAGGCTAGGGTTAAGGTTTGGGGAAGGTTAAGGTTAACGTTAAGGTTAGGGTTAAGGGTTTGGTCAAGGTTAGGGATAGGTTATAGTTAAGGGTAAGGTTAATGTTATAGTTTTAGTCAGGTTAAGGTTAAGGTTAAGGTCAAGGTTAAGGTTACGTTAAGGGTAAAGTCAAGGTTAAGGTTAAGGTTATGGTTAAGGTTAAGGTTAAGCTGAAGGGTATAGGTTAAGGTTAGGGTTATGTAAAGGTTAAGGTTAAGGTTAATGGTTATGTTAGGGTCAAGGTTAAGGTTAGGGTTAAGGTTAAGGTTAGGATAAGGTTAGGTTAAGGTTAAGGTGAAGGTAAGGTTAAGGTCAAGGTTAAGGTTAAGGTTAAGGTTAAAGTTAAGGTTAAGGTTAGGTTAAGCTTAAGCTTAAGGTCAACGTTAACTTTACCGTTAAACTTACCTTAACCTTGACCTTAACATTAAATTTAACCTTACTAAACCCATACCTTACTTTAACCTTGACCTTGTCCTTGAACTTAACTATAACGTAACCATATCCTTGACCAAACCCCTAAATTTAACCTTAACCTTCCAATTTCCTTAACCTTAATGTTAACCTTAACCTTAAACTTAACTTTACCCTTAAACTTCACCTTAACCTTAACCTTAAACTTAACCTGACAAAAATTTAACCTTAACCTTAACTTTACCCTTAACGTAACCTTAACCTTAACGTTAACCTTAACCTTAACTATAAACTAACCCTAACGTTAACCTTAACCATAACCTTATATTTACCCTTAACCTTAACATTAACTTAACCTTAACCTTAACCTAACCCTAAACCTTGACCAAACCCTTACCCTTAAACTTATCTTAACCTTAACCTTAATCTTAACCTTCCCATAACCATAACCTTAACCTTATCCTTAACCTAACCTAACCCTAACCTTAACCAAACCCTTAACCTTGACCTTAACCTTAACCTTACCCCCTTAACCTAACCCTAACCTTGACCAAACCCTTAACCTTAATCTTAATGTTAACCTAACCTTAAACTTAACTGTAACCTAACCCTAACCTTACCAAACCCTTAACCTTAACTATAACCTATCCTTAACCTTTACCTTAACTGTAACCTAACCCTAACCTTACCAAACCCTTAACCTTAACCTTAACCTTACCCCCTTAACCTAACCCTAACCTTCACCAAACCCTTAACGTTAACCTTAACCTTAACGTAGCCTTAACCATATCTTTAACTTTATCCTAACCTTAACCTTAACTATAACCTAACCCTAACCTTAACCTTAAGCTTAACCTGAATAAACCCGTAACCTTAACCTTAACCTTAACTATAACCTAACCCTAACCTTGAACTTAACCTAACCTTAACCTTGACCTCAACTATAACCTAACCATAACCTTGACCTTAACCTTAACTTAACCTTAACCTTAACCTTAACCCTCCCATAACCTTAACCTTAACCTTGACTTTACCCTTAACCTAACCTTAACCTAACCTTGACCTTAACTTTAACCATAACCTAATCTTGACCTTAACCTTAACCTTACCTTAACCTTAACCTTAACCTTAACCTTCTACTCTCTAAACTATTGGTAAAAGGCAGAAATTGGGGGGAGCTCAAAAGCATAAAAATTAATGGAAATAGTATGCTGAAGTATGCTATGGTTAAACTAAAACTAAAAACACAAATGATGGCAAACTATGGCTCGATGGCCTCTTCTCATTAAACGTTCAAAATGGAGAAGAAATTTTACCCACTTGCCATAGGGCCCCTAGACGATGGCTCTAGGTCTCGATGCAAGGACATTTCCTTCCAAGCTCTGCATCTGATGTAGTCTCACTCTCTCTCTCTACTGTGGTGGACTAAGATGTTGGGTGACCAACTATCGAGTCCTCTTTAGCTCCAGCTCTGGGTCACATACAATGCTAGGTGAGCTTCAAATCCTCCATCCCTCCCTTGGTACATGATGTATGGTGACCCAAGGGACAGGTGTGATTCCATTGTGTGCTCACATAATGTCTAAGGAGGCACTGGTGGCTGTCCTTAGGCGACTTTCACATAAGGAGTAACTATCCTTCGCTTGTTGTGGTCCTGGAAAGTGAATTTTTTTCCATTTCCAGGAATGCGCACTTATCGGGCAAAAAGGCGTGTAGAAGGCGCTCTTATCGAAGGATAAAGTGCACATTTGAGCATTTATGACTAGCTCAAATATGATTTTCTCAAAACCTTAGAGATTTTAAATACTTCTTGATTCCATCATGTATTCTTGTCTTGTAAATCCTTGGGCTCAACATTAATTGATGTCATCTTTTGCTGTACGATTTTCCAGTATTAACACTAACCTTAACTTTAACCTTAACCTTAACCTTAACCTTAGCCTAACCATAACCTTAACCTTAACATTAAAATAACTCTAACCTTAACTTTACCCTTAACCTAACCTTAACCTTAACCTTTACCTAACCCTAACCTTAAATTTACCCTTAACCTAACCTTAACCTTAACCTTAACCTTATCTTAACCTTAACCTTACCCTAACCTTAACCTTAACCTTAACCTTAACCTGACTAAACCCATAACCTTAAGCTTACATTAACCTAACTTTAACCTTAAACTTCCCCTAAGGGTAAAGTTAAGGTTAAGGGTTAAGGGTAAGGGTAAGGTTAAGGTTAAGGTCAAGGTCAAGGTCAAGTTCAAGGATAAGGTTAAGGTTAGGTTAAGGGTAAATTTAAGGTTAAGATGAAGGTTAAGGGTAAGGGTAAGGTTAAGGTTATGGGTTTAGTCAGGTTAAGGTTAAATTTAAGGGTTTGGTAACGGTTAGGGTTAGGTTATAGTGAAGGTTAAGGTTAAGTTAATGGTAAAGTCAAGGTTAAGGTTAGAGTAAGGTCAAGGTTAAGGGCAAAGTCAAGGTTAAGGTTACCGTAAGGGTAAATTCAAAGTTAAGGTTAGGTTAAGTTTAAGGGTAAAGGCAAGGTTAAGGTAAAGATAAGGTTAAGGTTGGGTTAAGATTACGGTTAGGTTAAGGTTAATATTAGGTTAAGGTTAAGGTTAATGTTAAGGGTTTGGTCAAGGTTAGGGTTAGGTTATAGCTAAGGTCAAGGTTAAGGTTAAGGGTAAAGTTATATTTAGGTTAAGGTTAATGTTAATGTTAGGTTAAGGTTAAGGGTTTGGTCAAGGTTAGGGTTATGATATAGTTAAGGTTAAGGTTAAGGTTAAGGTTAGGTTAAGTTGAGGTTAAGGTCAAGGTTAAGGGTAAGGTTAAGGTTAGGTTAAGCTTAAGATTAGGTTAAGGGTATAGTTAAGATTAAGGTTAGGTTAAGGGTAAAGTTAAGGTTAAGGTTAAGGTTAAGGTTATCGTTAAAGTTACGGGAAGGTTAAGGTTAAATTTAAGGTTAAGGTTAAGGATTTAGTCAAGGTTAGGGTTAGGTTGTAGTAAAGGTTAAGGTTAAGGTTAAAGTTAAGTTTAAGGTTAAGGTTACAATTTTAGTCATGTTAAGGTTAAGGTTAAGGATTTGGTCAAGGTTAGGGTTAGGTTAAGGTTAAGGTTATGTTAAGGGTAAAGTTAAGGTTAAGGCTACATTAAGGTTAAGGTTAAGGTTAGGATAAGGTTAGGGTAAGGTTAAGGGTTAAGGTTAACTTAAACTTAACCTTAACCTTAACCGTAACCATAAACTTAACCTAACTAAACCCATAACTTTTACCTAACCTTAACCTTAACCTAACCCTAACCTTAACCTTAACCTTTCCATAACCATAACCTTAACCTTAACATCAACCTTACCCCATTAACCTAAACCTTAACCTTAACTTTAACATTAACATTAACCTTAACCTTCCCATAACATTAACCTTAACCTTAAACTTAACCTTACCTTAACCTTAACCTTAACCTTGAACTTAAACTTAACCTTCACCCTTAACCTTACCTTAACCTTAACCTAACCTTGACTTTAACTATAACCTAACTCTAACCTTGGTATGCTCAAGGTTAAGGTTAAGGTGATGGTTATGGGAAGGTTAAGGTTAAGGTTATGGTTAAGGCTAAGGTTAAGGTTAAGGGTTTGGTTAAGGTTAGGTTTAGCTTATAGTTGAGGACAAGATTAAGGTTAGGTTATGGTTAAGGTTAAGGTTACGGGTTTAGTCAGGTTAAGGTTAAGGGTAAAGTCAAGGTTAATGTTAGGTTAAGGTTAATGTTAGGGTTAAGGCTGATGTTAAGGTTAAGGTTAGGTTTGGGGGAAGGCTAAGGTTAAGGTTAAAGTTAGGTTAAGGTTAAGGGTGAAGGTTAAGGTTACGTGTCTTAACCTTAACCTTGACCTTAACCTTCACCCTTAACCTTAACCTTAACCTTAACCTTCACTATAACCTAACCTTAACATTGACCTTAACTATAACCTAACCTTGACCTTAACCTAACCTTGACCTTAACCTTAACCTTAAATTTACCCTTAATCTTAACCTTAACCTAACCTTAACTTTACCCTTAACCTTGACCTTAAGCTTAACCTTAACTATAACCTAACCTTAACCTTCACCAAACCCTTAACCTTAACCTTAACCTAACTATAACCTTACGCTTAACCTTAACCTTGACCTTAACTATAACCTAACCCTAACCTTGACCAAAACCTTAACATTAACCTTAACCTAACCCTAACCTTGACCAAACCGTTAACATTATGCTTAAGCTTAAGCTTAACCTAATCTTAACCTTAACCTAACTGTAACCTTAACCTAACCTTAACCTTAACCTAATCTTAACCTTAACCTAACCATAACCGTAACCTAACCTTAACCTTAACCTTAACCTTAGCCTAACCATAACAATAACCTTAACCTAACCCTAACCTTTACCTTAACCTTAACCTAACCCTAACCTTAACTTAACCCTTAACGTAACCTTAACCTTAACCTAAACCTAACCTTAACCTAAACCTAAACCTTAACCTTAACCTTAACCTAACCTTAACCTAACCCTTAACCTTAACCTTAACCTTACCTTGAACTTACCCTTAAGCTAATCTTAACCTTGACCTTAACCTTAACCTTAACCTTTACCTAATCTCAACATAACCTAAACTAACATTAACTATAACCTAACCATAAAGTTAAGGGTAAGGTTAGGTTAAGGTCAAGGTCAAGGTTAAGGGTAAAGTTAAGGTCAAGGTTAGGGTTAGGTTATAGTTAAGGTTAAGGGTTTAGTCAAGGTTAGGGTTAGGTTAAGGTTAAGGTTAGGGTGAAGGTTAAGGTTTGGTTAAGGTTAATGTTAAGGTTAAGGTTATGTTAAGGTTAATTTAAGTTAAGGTTAAATTTAAGGTTAAGGTTAGGTTAAGGGTAAATTTAAGGCTAAGGTTAGGGGAAGGTTAAGGTTAGGTTAAGGTTAAGGTTAGGTTAAGGTGAGGGTTAGGTTATGGTTAAGGTTAAAGTTAGGTTAAGGGTAAGATAAGGTTAAGGTTAGGTTAAGGGTAAATTCAAGGTTAAGGTTAAGGTTAAGGGTTACAGGTTTAGTTAGGTTAAGGTTAAGGTTAAGGTGAAGGTAAAGATCAAGGTTAAGGTTAAGTTAAGTTAAGGGTAAGGTTATAGTTAGGTTAAGGTTAAGGTTAAGGTTAGGTTAAGGTTAATGTTAAGGGGAAGGTCAAGGTTAAGGGTAAGGTGAAGGTTAAGAGTAAAGTTAAAGTTTAGGTTAAGGTTATGGGTTTATTATGGTTAAGGTTAAGGTTAAAGTTAATGTTAATGTTAAGGGGTTAAGGTTAGGTTAAGGTAAAGTCAAGTTTAAGGTTAGGTTAAGGGTAAAGTTAAGGTTAAGGTTAAGGATTAGTCAAGTTAAGTTTAAGTTTAATGTGAAGGTTAACATTACCATTACCTTAACCTTAGCCCTAACCTTAAGCCTAACCTTAACCTTAACTATAACCTAACCCTCACCTTGACCAAAACTTAACCTTAACCTTAGCTTAACCTTAACCTTGACCTTAGCATAACCTTACCCTTAACCTTATCTTAACATTAACCTAACCTTAACCTTACTAAACCCGTAGCCTTAACCTTAACCTTAACCTTAACTTTCCTTTAACCTTGATCTTACCATTAACCTTTACTATAACCTAAAATTAACCTTAACCTATAAATTTACCCTTAACATAACCGTAACCTTAACCTTCACCTTGAACTTGACCTTAACCTTAACCTTAACTTAACTATAACCTTAACCTTCACCTTAACCTCAACCTTAACCTTGATTTTACCCTTAACTTAACCTTAACCTTAACCTTACCCTTAACCTTCACCTTAACCTTAACCCTAACCATAACCTTAGCCTAACCATAACCTTAACCTTAATCTTAACCTAACCCTAACCTTAAATTTACCCTTAACGTAACCTTAACCTTAACTTTACTCTTCACCTTTACCTTACCCTTAACCTTCACAATAACCTAAACTTAACCTTAAGGTTAGGGTAATGTTAAAGTTAAGGTTAAGGTTAGGTTAGGGTTAAGGGTAAAGCTAAGGTTAGAGTTTGGTTATGGTTAAGGTTAAGGTTAAGGTTTTGGTCAAGGTTAAGGTTACAGTTAAGTTCAAGGGTAAGGTTAGGTTAAGGTTAAGGTTAAGGGTTTGGTAAAGGTTAAGGTTAAGGGTAAGGTTAGGGTAAAGGTTAGGGTAAGGTTAATATTATGTTAAGGTTACAGTTATAGTGAAGGTTAAGGTTAAGACCCATAACCTTAACCTAACCTTGACCTTAACTATAACCTAACCATAACCTTAACCTTAACCTTCACTATAACCTAATCTTAACCTTGACCTTAACCTAAACCATAACCCTAACTTTGACCATACCCTTAACCTTAACCTTAGCCTGAACCTTTACTTTAACCTTAAACTTAACCTTAACCTTGACTTTACCCTTAACCTAACCTTAACCGTTACCTTAACTATAACCTAACCCTAACCTTGACCAAGCCCTTAACATTATCCGTAACCTAACCTTAACCTTTACCTTAACTTTAACCTTATATTACCCTTAACCTAACCTTAACCTTAACTATAACCTTAACCTTAAGGTTATGGTTAAAATAAGGTTAAGAGAAGGTTAAGAGTAAGGTTAAGGTTTAGATTAGGTTATGTTTAAGGTAATGTTAAGGGTAAAGTTAAGTTTAAGGTTAGGTTAAGGTTAATTTAAGGTTAAGTGTAAGTTTAATTTTAAGGTCAAGGTTAAGGTTAAGGGTAAGGTTAAGGTAAAGGTTACGATAAGTTTAAGGTTATGTTAAGGTTATGGTTACAGTGAAGGTTAAGGTTAAGACCTGTAACATTAACCTAACCTTGACCTTAACTATAACATAACCCTAACCTTAACCTTAACCTTATCTTAACTTTAACCTTCACTATAACCTAACCTTAATCTTGACCTTAACCTAAACCATAATCGTAACCTTGACCAAACCCTTAACCTTAACCTTTACCCTAACCTGAACCTTAACTTTAACCATGACTTTACCCTTAAGATAACCTTAACCTTGACCTTAACTATAACCTATTCCTAACCTTAACTAAACCTTTAACCTTAACCTTGACCTAACCTTAACATTGAACTTAACTTTAACCTTATCTTACCCGTAACCTAACCTTAACCTTAACAATAACCTAACCCTAATCTTAACTTAACCTAACCTTAACCTTGACCTTAACTATAACCTAACCCTAACCTTAACCAAACCCTTAACATTAACCTTAATCTAGCCTTAACCTTGACCTTAACTATAACCTAACCCTAACCTTGACCAAACCTTAACCTTAACCTTAACTTTACCCTTAACCTAATCTTAACCTTAACCTAACCATAGACTTGACTTTATTTTAACTTAACCTTAATCCCTTAACCTTAACCTTCCCATAACCATAACCTTAACCTTCATATTACCCTCAACCTAACCTTAACCTTAACCTTAACTTAACCCTAACCTTGACCAAACCCTTAACCTTAACTATAACCTAAAATTAACCTTAACCTTCCCATAACCATAACCTTAACCTTAACCTTAACTTTACCCTTAACCTAACCTTAACCTTAAACCTAACTTTGACTTTACACTTAACCTTAACCTTATCCTTAACCTTAATCTTAACCTAGCCTTAACCTAACTAAAACCGTAAGTTGAACCTTAACCTAACCTTAACCTTCACTCTACCCTTAACCTAACCTTAACATTGACCTTGAATTTTCCCTTAACGTAACCTTAACCTTAACCTCCCGTGACCAAACCCTTAACCTTAAACTTAACCTGAAAAAACCCTTAAGGTTAAGGTAAAGTTAAAGCTAATGTTAAGGTAAGGTTAAGGTTAAGGTTAGGTTAATGTTATGGTTAAGGTTACAGTTAGGTCAAGGTTAAGGGTTTAGTCATTTTAAGGTTAAGGCTAAGGGTTTGGTGAAGGCTAAGGGTAAAGTTAATGTAAGGGTTAGGGTTAGGTTATAGTTAAGGTTAAGGTTAAGGTTAAGGGTAAAGTCAAGGTTAAGGCTAAGGTGAAGGTTAAGGGTAAGGTTAAGGTTAAGGTTAGGTTAAGGCTAAGGGTAAAGTCAAGGTTAATGTTAGGTTAAGGGTAAGGGTAAGTTTAGGGTTATGGTTAAGGTTAATATTACAGGTTTAGTCAGGTTAATGTTAAGGTTAAGGGTTTGGTTAATGTTAAGGTTAAGGTTAAGGTTAGGGTTAAGGATAAAATCAAGGTTAAGGTGAATGTTATGTTAACGTCAAGGTGAAGGTTAAGGTTAAGGTTTGGTAAGGGTAAGGGTTAGGTTATAGTTAAAGTTAAGGTTAAGGTTAGGTTAAGGGTAGAGCTAAGGTTAAGGTTAAGGTTAAGGTAAGGTTAGGGTAAAATTTAGGGTAAAGGTTAAGGTTAAGGTCAATGTTAAGGTTAACGTTATGTTAAGGTTAAAATAAGGTTAAGGGTAAGATTAAGGTTAAGCTTACGTTAAGGGTAAAGTCAAGGTTAAGTTTAGGTTAAGGTTAGGTTAAGGGTATAGTTAAGGTTAAGGTTAAGGGTGTGATTAGGGTAAGGTTAGGGTTAGGTTATAGTTAAGGTTAAGATTAAGGTGAAGGTTAACGTTGGTTAATGCTAAGGTTAAGGTTAGGTTAAGGTTAAGGTTAAGGTTAAGGTTAAGGTTAACGTTAAGGACTTTACCCTTAACCTTATCTTAACCTTAACCTTAACGTTAGCCTTAAACTTAACCTAACCTAACTTTAACCTTAACCAAAACCTTAACCTTAACCTTAACCATAACCTTAAACTTAACCTTCCCATTACTAAAACCTTAACCTTAACCTCACCCCCTTATCCTTAACCTTAACCTTAACCTTAACCTGACTAAACCCGTAACCTTAACCTTAACCTTAACCTTACTAAACCCATAACTCTTAAACTTATATTAACCTTACCTAACCTTAAACTTAACCTAAACCTAACCTTAACCTTAACTTTAACCTTAACCTTAACTTTAACCTTAACCTTAACCTTAACCTTAACTTTAACCTTAACCTAACCTAAACCTTAACTTTAACTATAGCCTAACCTAACCTTAACCTTACCTTAACCTAACTTAACCTTGACCTACTGTAACCTTAACTTTCCCTAAGACTAACCTAACCATAACCTTAACCTTAACCTTGACCTTGACCTTAACCTTCACCCTTAACCTAACCTAACCCTAACCTTAATCTAACCTTAACCTTGACCTTATCCTAACCTTAACCTTAACTTTATCTCACTCTTAACCTTGACCTTGTCCTTAACCTTAACCTTACCTTTACCTTAACCTTAACCTTAAACTTCTGATAACCATAACCTTAACCTTGAATTTACCCTTAACCTAACCTTAACATTAACCTAACCCTAACCTTGACCAAACCCTTAACATTAACTGTAACCTAACCTTAACCTTAACCTTGACTTTGACTTTACCCTTAACCAAACCTTAACCTTGACCTTCCCCTAACCTTAACCCTAATGTTACCCTAACCATAACCTTAACTTTACCCTTAACCTAATATTAACCTTAACCTAACCTTAACCTTACACTTAACCTTGACCTTAACCTTAACTTTAACAATAACCTAGCCCTAACCTTTACAAAACCTTAACCTTAACCTTAACCATAACCATAACCCTAACCTTAACCTTAACCTTAACCTAACCTTAAATATAACCTTACCCTAACCTTAACCCTAACCTTACCCTTAATCTTAACCTAACCTTAACATAACCTTCACCTTGACTTTAACCTTAAGCTTCCCCTAACCTTAACCTTAACCTTAACCTTAACCATCCCCTAACCTTAACCCTAACCTTAACTTTAACCTTAAGGTTAAGGTTAAGTTTATGTTTATGGGAAGGTTAAGGTTAGGTTAAGGTTAAGATTATGGTAAGGTTAAGGTTAAGAGTTTGTTCAAGGTTAGGGTTAGGTTATATTTAAGGTCAAGGTTAAGGGTAAGGTTAAGGTTAAGGTTAGGTTAGGTTAAGGTAAGGTTAAGGTTACGATTAAGGTTAAGGTCAAGGTTAAGTTTAAGTAAAGGTTAAGGTTAAGGTTAATGTTAAGGGTTTGGTCAAGGTTAGGGTTAGGTTATAGTTAAGATCAAGGTTAATTTTAAGGGTAAGGTTATAGTTAGGTTAAGGTTAAGGTTAAGGTTAAAGTTAGGTTAAGGTAAGGTTAAAGTTACGAGTTTAGTCAGGTTAAGGTTAAGGTTAAGCCTAAGGTTAAGGGGGTAAGGTTAAGGTTAAGGTTAAGGGTGAGATTAAGCCCTTAAAATTCCCATAGCCATAACCTTAACCTTAACCTTACCTTATCCTAACCTAACCTTAACCTTAACCTTACCTTAACCTAACTTTAACCTTAACCTACCCCTAACCTTAACCCTGACCTTACCCTTAACCTCCAGCTTAAATTTAACCTAACCTTAACCTTAACTTTACCCTTAACCTAACCTTAACCTTAAACTTAACCTAACCCTAACCTTGAACTTAACCTTAACCTTAACCTTAACCAAACCCTTAACCTTCAATAAAACTATAAGCTTAAGGTTAAGGTTACGGGTTTAGTCAGGTTAAGGTTATGGTTAAGGGTTTGGTCAACGTTTGGGTTAGGTTATAGTTAAGGTTAAGGTTAGGGTTAAATTTATATGAAGGTTAAGTTTCCGACTCGTAACCTTAACCTTAACCTTAACGTTAACCTAACTAAACCCGTAACCTTAACCTTACCCTTACATAGACTTAACCTTAACCTAACCTTAACCTAACCTTAGCCTTAACCTTAATGTTAACCTTAACCTTAACCTTAGCATTAACCTTAACCTTAACCTTAACCTTAAACTTGACCTTAACTATAACCTAATCCTAAATTTGACTAAGCCATTAACCTTAACCTTAACCTGACTAAACCCGTAACAACTAACCCTAACCTTGAACAAACCCTTAACCTTAACCTTAACTTTACATTTAACCTAATCTTAAGCTTAACCTCACCATAACCATAATCATAACCTTAACCCTAACATTACCCTTAACGTTAACCTTAACCTTAACCTTACCCTTACCTAACCTTAACCTAACCTTAACCTTAACTTTACCCTTAACCTAACCTTAACCTTATCTTTACCCTTAACCTAACCTTAACCTTGACCTTAACTATAACCTAACCCTAACCTTGACCAAACCCTTAACCTTAACCTTACCCTTAACCTTAACTTAACTTAACTTAACCTTATCTTAACCTTAACCTTCACTATAACCTAACCTTAACCTTGACCTTAACTATAACTTAACCCTAACCTTGACCAAACCCTTAACCTTAACCTTAACTTTACCCCCTTAACCTAACCTTTACCTTCCCCTAACCTTAACCTTAACCTTAACCTAGCCTTAACCTTGACTTTACCCTTAACCTAACCTTAACCTTAACTTTATCTTACCCTTAGCCTAAACATAGGGTTTGGTCAAGGTTAGGGTTAGGTTATAGTTAAAGTTAAGGTTAAGGTCAAGGTTAAGGTTAAGGTTAGGTTAAGGTTAATTTTAGGGTAAAGTTAAGGGAAAGGTTGAGGTTAGGTTAAGGATAAGATAAGGTTAAGGTTAGGGTTAAGGTTAGGGTAAGGTTATGGTTAATGTAAATGTTAAGGGTTTGGTCAAGGTTAAGGTTAGGTTATAGTGAAGGTTAAGTTTAAGATAAGGTTAAGGTTTCGGGTCAAGGTTAAGGTTCAGGTCAGGGTAAAGGTTCAAGTTAAGGTTAAGGTTAAGGTTAGGTTATAGTGAAGATTAAGGTTAAGACCCGTAACCTTAATCTTAACCTTAACCTTAACCTTAACCTTGACCTTTACCTTGACCTTGACCTTAACATTATCTCGCCCTTAACCTTGACCTTGTCCTTAACCTTAACCTTACCTTTATCTTAACCTTAACCTTGAATTTACCCTTAACCTAACCTTAACCTTAACCTTAACCTAACCCTAACTTTGACCAAACCCTTAACCTTAACTATAACCTAACTTTAACCTTAGCCTTCCCATTACCACAATGTTAACCTTGGCTTTGACTTTACCCTTAACCAAACCTTAACCTTGACCTTCTCCTAACCTCAACCCTAATCTTACCCTAACCATAACCTTAACTTTACCCTTAACCTAATATTAACCTTAACCTAACCTTGACCTTGACCTTAAATTTAACAATAACCTAACTGTAACCTTTACAAAAACTTAACCTTGACCTTAACCTTAACCATAACCCTAACCTTAACCTTAACCTTAGCCTTACCCTAACCTTAACTATAACCTTACCCTAACCTTACCCTTAATCTTAATCTAACCTTAACATAACCTTCACCTTAACTTTACCCTTAACATTGACTTTAACCTTAAGCTTCCCCTAACCTTAACCTTAAACTTCCCCTAACCTTAACCTTAACCTTAACCTTAACCTTCCCCTAACCTTAACTTTAACCTTAACCTTAAGGTTAAAGTTAAGGTTAAGTTTATGGTTATAGGAAGGTTAAGGCTAGGTTAAGGTTAAGATTAGGGTAAGGTTAAGGGTTTGGTCAAGGCTAGGGTTAGGTTATACTTAAGGTAAAGGTTAAGGGTAAGGTTAAGGTTAAGGTTAGGTTAGGTTAAGGTTACGGTCAAGGTTAAGGTTAAGTAAAGGCTAAGGTTAAGGTTAATGTTAAGGGATTGGTCAAGGTTAGGGTTAGGTTATAGTTAAGGTCAAGGTTAAGTTTAAGGGTAAGGTTATAGTTAGGTTAAGGTTAAGGTTAAGGTTATAGTTAGGATAAGGTAAGGTTAAGGTTATGGGTTTAGTCAGGTTAAGGTTAAGGCTAAGGTTAAGGGGGCAAGGTGAAGGTTAAGGTTAAGGTTACGTGTTTAGTCAGGTTAAGTTTATTGTTAAGGGTTTGGTCAAGGTTTGGGTTAGGTTATAGTTAAGTTTAAGGTTAGGGTTAAGGTAAGGGTTAATGTTATATGAAGGTTAAGGTTCCGACTCGTAACCTTAACCTTAACCTTAACCTAACTAAACCTGTAACCTTAACCTTACCCTTACCTAGCCTTAACCTTAACCTAACCTTAACCTAACCTTAGCCTTAACCTTAATGTTAACCTTAACCTTAACATTAACCTTAAACTAACTTTAACCTTAACCTTAAACTTAACCTAACCTTAACCTTGACCTTAACTATAACCTAACCCTAACCTTGACCAAACCATTAACCTTAACCTGACTAAACCCATAACAACTAACCCTAACCTTAACCAAACCCTTAACCTTAACCTTAACTTTACATTTAACTTAACCTTAAGCATAACCTCACCATAACCATAACCATAACCTTAATCATAACTTTACCCTTAAACTTAACCTTAACCTTAACCTTACCCTTACCTAACCTTAACCTTAACTTTCCCCTTAACCTAACCTTAACTATAACCTAACCCTAACCTTGACCAAACCCTTAACCTTAACTTAACCTAACTTAACCTTATCTTAACCTTAACCTTCACTACAAGCTAACCTTAACCTTGACCTTAACTATAAATTAACCCTAACCTTGACCAAACCCTTAACCTTAACCTTAACGTTACCCCCTTCACCTCACCTTTACCTTCCCCTAACCTTAACCTTAACCTAGCCTTAACCTTAAATTTACCTTAATCGTGACTTTACCCTTAACCTTAACCTTATCTTACCCTTAGCCTAACCTTAGGGTTTGGTCAAGGTTAGGGTTAGGTTATAGTTAAAGTTAAGGTTAAGGTCAAGGTTAAGGTTAAGTTAGTTTAAGGTTAAGGTTAGCTTAAGGTTAATAATAAGGTTAAGGTTAAGTTCAGGGTAAATTTAAGGGCAAGTTTGAGGTTAGGTTAAGGGTAAGATAAGGTTAAGGTTAGGTTAAGGTTAAGTTTAATGTTAATGTTAAGGGTTTGGTTAAGGTTAGGGTTAGGTTATAGTTAAGGTAAAGGTTAAGGTTAGGTTATAGTGAAGGTTAAGGTTAAGATAAGGTTAAGGTTCAGGTTAGGGTAAAGGTTCAAGTTAAGGTTAGGTTATAGTGAAGGTTAAGGTTAAGACCCGTAACCTTAACCTTAACCTTAACCTTGACTTTACCCTTAACCTAACCTTAACCTTGACCTTAACTTTAACCTAACCTTAACCTTAACCTTAACCTAACTATAACCTTACCCTTAACCTTAACCTTGACCTTAACTATAACCTAACCCTAACCTTGACCAAACCCTTAACATTAGCCTTAAAATTAACCTTTACTTAACCTTGACCTTGACCTTAACCTTAACGTTAACCTTACCTTTAACCTTAACATTAATCTTAACCTTAACCTTAACCTAACCTTACCCTAACCTTACCCTAAACTTAACCTTAACTTTACCCTTAACCTAATGTTAACACTAGAAAATCGTACAGCAGAAGACGACATCAATTAATGTCGAGCCCAAGGATTTATAGGACATGAATACATTGTGGAATCAAGCAGTATTTAAAATATCTAAGGTTTTGAGAAAATCAGATTTGAACTAGTCATAAATGCTTAAAGTGCGCATTCCTGGAAATGGAAAAAAGTCACTTTCCTGGACAACAAGTAAAGGACAGTTACTCCTTATGTGAAATCCGCCTAAGGACAGCCATCAGCACCTCCTTAGACATTATGTGAGCACATAAAAGAATATTTGACCACACAATGGAATCACAGCTCTCCCTTGCGTTACCATCCATCATGTACCAAGGGAGGGAACGAGGATTTGAAGCTCACCTATATAAACGAACTAAGAGATGAAGAAAGTGTGATCACAGTGTTATGCTGGCCAAAGCTTCCCAAGAAACACCAGCATTGTGTGTGACCTGAAGTTGGAGCTAAAGAAGGCTCAATAGTTTTCCACCCAACATCTTAGTCCACCACAATAGAGAGAGAGTGTGAGACTGCATCAGAGGGAGAGCTTGGAAGGCAACATCCTTGCATCGGGACCTAGAGCCATTGCCTAAGGGCCCTTTAGCAAGTGGGTAAAATTTCTTCTCCATTTCGAACGTTTAATAAGAAGAGGCCATCGAGCCATTGTTTGCATTATTATCGTTTGGAACTCTCTATATAGCTTTTGTATATTTGTGTTTTTTTAGTTTTAGTTTAACAAGAGAATCCTTCAGCATATTATTTCCATAAAGTTTTATGCTTTTGAGCTCCCCCCAATTTCTTCCTGTTACCAATAGTTTAGAGAATATACCACACTCTCTAAGCTTGTGCGATTTTGTACACCCATGCGACTAATCCACAACAACACCTAACCTTAACCTGATCTTAACCTTAACTATAACATAACCCTAACTTTGAGAAAACCTTAACCTTAACCTTAACTTTACCCTTAACCTAACCTTAACCTTAACCTTAACCTTGACTTTACCCTTAACTTAACCATAACCTTCACTATAACCTAACCATAACCTTGACCAAACCCTTAACCTTAACCTTAACCTTACCCTTAACCTTGACCTTAACTTTAAATTTAACTATAACCTAACCCTAACCTTGACCAAACCCTTAACATTAACCTTAACTTAACCTTAAACTTACCCTAGCCTTAACCTTGACCTTAACTATAACCTAACACTAACCTTGGCCAAACCCTTAACCTTAACCTTAACCTGACTAAACCCTTAAGGTTAGTGTAAAGTTAAAGTTAAGGTTAAGGTCAAGGTCAAGGTTAAAGTTAATTTAGGTTAAGGTAAGGCTATAGTTAGGTTAATGTTAAGGTTAGGTTAAGGTTAACTTTAAGGGGGTAAGCCTTAAACTTAACCTGACTAAACCTGTAACCTTAACCTTAACCTGTAACCTAACCTTAACTAAACCCTTAACCTTAACATTCCTCTAACCTTAAACTTAACCTTACCCTTAACCTTCACCCTTAAACTTAACCTAACCCTAACCTTGGTATGAATCTTAACCTAACCTTAACCTTAATCTTACACTTAACCTTAACCTTAACCTTAACCTAACCTTAACCTTAACTTTACCCTTAACCTAACCCTAACCTTAAGGTTAAGGTTATGTTAAGGGTTAAGTTAAGGTTATGGTTAGGGTAATGTTAGGGTAAGTTAAGGTTAAGGTTATGGTTAAGGTAAGGTTAAGGTAAAAGTCAAGGTTAAGTTAGGTTAAGGTTAAGGTTAAGGGTGAAGGTTAAGGGTAAGGTTAAGGTTAAGGTTAAGGTTATGGTTAAGGTTAAGGTTACAGTTAGGTTAAGGGCAAAGTTAAGGTTATGATTAAAGTTAAGGTTAGGTTAAGGTTAAGGTTAAGGTTATGTTATAGTTAAGGTCAATGTTAGGTTAAGGTTAAGGTTAGGTAAAGGTTACGACTAAGGTTAAGGTTAAGGTTAAGGTCAGGGTTAACCTTAAGCTAATATTAACCTTAACCTTAACCCTAACCTTAATCTTAACTTCACCCTTAGGTTACGGGCTTAGTTAGGTTAAGGTTAAGGTTAAGGGTTTGGTCAAGGTGAAGGTTAATGGTAAGGTCAAGGTTAAGGGTAAAGTTAAGGTTAAGGTTAAGGTTACAGGTTTATTAAGGTAAAGGTTAAGGTGAAGGTTAAGGGTAAGGTCAAGGTTAAGGGTAAAGTTAAGGTTAAGGTGAAGGTTAAGGTTACTGGTTTAGTCAGGTTAAGGTTAAGGGTAAGGTTAAGGTTAAATGACGCAAGCCTAGAGCTTGAAATACCCAGGAACTTTAAACTCTGTTCATATACAAATGCATCATCTTAACTTCCCAATAAAACTCCATGAGTTGAGGCATTCTCAATTTATTATGCAAAAGCTTATCTTCCAATACCTTAAACTTTATAATTTAAACTCTTCTTGAAATTAAATTTCAACCTTCAATGCATTCTCACTCATTCAATCCAACATCAGTCCCACATTTACAATAGCATTTAAATTCACTTCACACATTCAGACCAAATGCCAATAACCTTTGATTCATCATATTATGATTTATAAAAACTATATTTCTCATCACACAAGGTTATTCATCTACATTCCCAATGTTTCAACACCCAAGTCCCTCTCTTCAACGCCCTTGATTCAACATTTTGAGATCATCGATTCTGTTATTCAACATTTGAACCAACCAATCAACATGCAAATTTTGAGATCATTGATTCTGCTATTCAACATTTGAACCAACCAATCAACATGCAAATATGAAATGCGCCCTTGCCTTGTGCTCCTGTATTAAAAACTGAATCTGGCAATATACCATGTATCATTTCATGCATTATAATTTCATATAACACCATCATACCTCCGTTTTGCAAATATGAGATGTGCCCTTGCCTTATGCTCCTGTATTAAAAACTGAATCTCGCAATATACCATGTATCATTTTCTGGAACGTGTCTTTTAGCACATACAGTTTTGAACTTCCGAAATATCTGAATGCACAGCGATTACAGCGCTAAGCTCGACTCCAACCAACAGAACGCTGGCCCTTTCTTATATCTGCAATATAATGAAAAGTTATTCAAATTAAATAACCAGATTTTTACAACACTCTATACATTTCACAAATGCAAATGCTGCTTCATCATCAAGTTTATACATCTCCTACTCGCCAACCAATTTCTTCCAAGCCAGAGCTTCATTCATCAAACCAGATTTGTAATGCCGGTCGATTTGCTGAAACGTAAATCGATTCTCTACGCCCAGATCACGCTCATGCTTAATTTAATGCTTCACATTTGCAACATCGTTGTCTATTTATGATCCATTGAAAGGCTGAATCCTTTGCACCATCCAAGCACCATCGTCCCTCAAAAATCACTGATATACATCTGAATAAAAATAATCCTGCAATTCTCAAATATTAGCGCAATAACTCAATTCTTATTATAAAACCCTCGCGCGAGTCATCTCTTGACACGGATTTGTTTTATTCCTGTCATTCCAACCATTACTTTAAACGTTGCCAATGGAACAACAATTTACTTGCGCTGTGTGAAATAGATGATCGATTCACCGAACTTTAGAAACTCGACTTCAGAAACTGATATATAACAGCTTCCAACTAATTGCTATTCTAGCACACTTATACAAGAGCATTCATAATAAACAGAGGAACTATCAACAATTTGTGTACTATTCCACGCCTTTGATTCATGCTTGATTCAACTCCGTCTTATACTCAAACAAATTTGCATTTAACAATATCCACATCGATTATTTAAATCGATCTACCAGTGCTTACAAAATACAATTCATTCAGTTGTTTTGTTTGAATTCATAAATGCATCCAATACAAGTGCACATTAATCAACCTGCAGTTTTAGAAATTTACAAGAACCAAATGTATAATCCCAATCAACCAATATATACAATCTGAAACACACAAAATTACTTACAATTCTCGTCTCGGCCAGGTATTCGAAACTGATGGCCCTCTATAAACTGCCCAAAGGCATCCAAACAGAAAACCTCTCACTCTCACACTCACACACTCACAATCTCAATGTATTTTCTCTCAAAACCCCCTCCTATTTATACAATTTTAAAAATGATCTAATTCAATGCTTTATCCCTTCAATTCCTCAACAAACCCCTAAATCTCTCAACATCCCTAAAAGAGAGATTTTTATCCCTAAGACTTAGAAACTAATTCCAACTTAGGCTCCCTCATTAATTCTAAATAATCTAGAAACTAATTTCTCTCATATTTACAATTTCTCACAAATAATTAATTAATCACTCAAAATAAATTTAATATTTACATGAAATTTAATATTTCTTCAAAATATGAAACCCCCTAGCTTAGATAAAATAAAAGGTGTTTTTCGGAGCTAATGCTCCTGCATCAGACTCCCCATGTAAGAAAAATTCATGACCACCTGGTCATAAGTCTGGATATTTCCTCCTGGATCCCAAATTTTATTTTGTAATCTTCTCGTGCTTGTCAATTGCTTTACTGCTGTTGTCCTCCATGTTTCCATATTTTATGTTGTAGTGCTCCACTTGCTCTGCCTTCCAAGTCTGCTATAGTATTTCTCTTGTTGTCTCTCCTTTTCTTTCTTGTTGCTGTCTTTAATCCTCCTTCACTCTGGCTTTCTTCAAGATCAATGATCTTCAATGACTCAGTGTATTCAAAAATTATTTTGCCATCCTCCTTATTCTGCATATGACTATGAGTAGTCATTTCTTCAACAGTCTTCAATAACTGTTTATCTTTCCTCAAGTAAATGTGACCTACAAACACACAACAACCTTTAGTTTTCAAAATACAATACCTTCCATTTTCTTTTGATGCTTCAGGCACCAATCCTCCATCATAATTCTTTTGGATTTCAGCGGATCCTTCTTGCAGTGACTCAATTTCTCTGAGTCTTCCCTTCTTTAACAAATCAATATGAATTTGTTCAAGTTCCTTGAACTCGTTCATCAGCTTGCCATTCCACGTCTGTTGCAATAGCTTCCACTTTATCCTTTTCTTCAGTCTCCATCTGTATCTTCGGTTTTCGCTTGTCCTTCTTTGTACTGCTGGACCAATTTCTGGTTCTTCATTCTGCTGCCAGCTTCTATACTCCTGCAATTTAATGTCTTCCTCATATTCATTCTCATGTAGCTGATCATTCTTTCCAAATTTCTGGTTACTTCCATATTCCGCTTGCTGAGTTAATATTTCTGTCTCCTTTATGCCTCTGAGGACATAACTTCTTGGTTGCTCCTGATTTTTCATCTCACCTTCGAATAATCGCTGCTCAATTTCTCTGATTTCAGCATCATATTTATTAATGCTGTCTTCCGCACCTTTTCCTCCATCAGGTTTTGTAAGCTTTGTTTCTCCTTTGGGTTCTTCGAGTAATCTTTCCAAGAATTCTATCTCCTTGTGAGATCTCTCCAGCAGATCATCACAATTTTCCTTCTCAGCTTCATTATTTTCTTGGAAATCCTCCTGAGTTGACCTGTTTTCCACATTATCATATTGCAAACATCTTTCATCAATTCCATTAAACAAATTCATTGGTTTACCTTCTTGTAGTCCCACTATGGAATTGTCTTCAGACTGCTGGTTTATGTCAACCTCATCTGACTGTTTTACCCCAAACAGGATTTCATCTATGAACTCCTTCTGTTGCAAATGATTAACACCTTCTTCCTCTAAAAAGGATTCTTCATCATACTTTACCTCAAGAGCTTCATTCTTGGTTGTGACAATTTCAATCGACTGTCCATCATCCTTTGCATATCCTGCAAACATACACAAACTGTAAGAATCAAGATCACAAGGCTTCATTGCCTCATTTGCTTCCTTTGTCAACATATCTTCGAATTGTTCTGGACTCTGCCAATAGTCCATGAGATCTTCAGTTGACCTCTCATTATCCTCTTTCCCTAACATCTCACCCTATTCTGGTCTGCAAATGGAAACTTCCAATTCTACCTCTGCTTCTCTGAGTTTCTCTGATTCCTCTTGAGCACTCAATATCTGCTCAATCTTTCTCAATTCTTCTACTATCTCTGACTCCACTTGCTGATTTCTCCTTTCTCGTAGCCTTGGCCACTTTACTCTTTTCCTCATGGTCCACACACTTTTCTGCAGCATCTTCATCAATATTCCAATCTGGAAATCTATCTCAGCTTTCTCTCGGTCAAATTCTTCTTGACTCATCCTCATGCCATTTACTTTGGCATCTTCCTTTCTGCTGTGGCTTCCTTGTGAACTTCTGCTATGACTATCTGTAGTCATTTCCTGCTCCTCTCTTTCCATGAGCTCTTCGCACCTCTGCATCAAGCCTCTGCAACATTAAGTCCTCCTTACTGCAATCTTACCTCACTAAGCTCTCCTCACTCAGTCTTTTGGTAAGCACGATCCACTATCTGGAATCTTCTCCTGAGCAACACCTTTGCTCTCTCTAGGCTTCTGCAATCTCTCACTCTCTCTTTCGAAGACACTTCAATTGTCCTCTCTGTCCAATCTCTTGTTGGATTCTATAGGTTCACTACCACTTCTAAGGACTTTCCTTATTCTGCTTTTAAGAACGCATCTGGTTCTTCTCTCACGGCTTCTCTTGATTTATATTGCTGCAGTCTTCACTCTTTCTGATGCTGTCACCTGTGCTTTGAATGGATTTCCACACAGCTGTAATATGTTACTAAACTTCATTCAGAAAATAAAAGTATTCAATTTCAACAGAGCCAAGCTCTGATACCAAAAATTGACGCAAGCCTAGAGCTTGCAATACCCAGGAACTTTAAACTCTGTTCATATACAAATGCATCATCTTAACTTCCCAATAAAACTCCATGAGTTGAGGCAATCTCAATTTATTATGCAAAAGCTTATCTTCCAATACCTTAAAATTTATAATTTAAACTCTTCTGGAAATTAAATTTCAACCTTCAATGCATTCTCACTCATTCAATCCAACATCAGTCCCACATTTACAATAGAATTTAAATTCACTTCACACATTCAGACCAAATTCCAATAACCTTTGATTCATCATATTATGATTTATAAAAACTATATTTCTCATCACACAAGGTTATTCATCTACATTCCCAATGTTTCAACACCCAAGTCCCTCTCTTCAACGCCCCTGATTCAACATTTTGAGATCATCGATTCTGCTATTCAACATTTGAACCAACCAATCAACATGCAAATATGAAATGCGCCCTTGCCTTGTGCTCCTGTATTAAAAACTGAATCTGGCAATATACCATGTATCATTTCATGCATTATAATTTCATATAACACCATCATACCTCCGTTCTGCAAATATGAGATGCGCCCTTGCCTTATGCTCCTGTATTAAAAACTGAATCTGGCAATATAACATGTATCATTTTCTGGAACGTGTCTTTTAGCACGTACAGTTTTGAACTTCCGAAATATCTGAATGCACAGCGATTACAGCGCTAAGCTCGACTCCAGCCAACAGAACGCTGGCCCTTTCTTATATCTGCAATATAATGAAAAGTTATTCAAATTAAATAACCAAATTTTTACAACACTCTATACATTTCACAAATGCAAATGCTGCTTCATCATCAATTTTATACATCTCCTACGCGCCAACCAATTTCTTCCAAGCCAGAGCTTCATTCATCAAACCAGATTTGTAATGTTGGTCGATTTGCTGAAACGTAAATCGATTCTCTACGCCCAGATCATGCTCATGCTTAATTTAATGCTTCACATTTGCAACATCGCTGTCTATTTATGATCCATCGAAAGGCTGAATCCTTTGCACCATCCAAGCACTATCGTCCCTCAAAAATCACTGATATACATCTGAATAAAAATAATCCTGCAATTCTCAAATATTAGCGCAATAACTCAATTCTTATTATAAAACCCTCGCGCGAGTCATCTCTTGACACGGATTTTTTTTATTCCTGTCATTCCAACCATTACTTTAAACGCTGCCAATGGAACAACAATTTACTTGCGCTGTGTGAAATAGATGATCGATTCACCGAACTTTAGAAACTCGACTTCAGAAACTGATATATAACAGCTTCCAACTAATTGCTATTCTAGCACACTTATACAAGAGCATTCATAATAAACAGAGGAACTATCAACAATTTGTGTACTATTCCACGCCTTTGATTCATGCTTGATTCAACGCTTTCTTATACTCAAACAAATTTTCATTTAACAATATCCACATCGATTATTTAAATCGATCTACCAGTGCTTACAAAATACAATTCATTCAGTTGTTTTGTTTGAATTCATAAATGCATCCAATACAAGTGCACATTAATCAACCTGCAGTTTTAGAAATTTACAAGAACCAAATGTATAATCCCAATCAACCAATATATACAATCTGAAACACACAAAATTACTTACAATTCTCGTCTCGGCTAGGTATTCGAAACTGATGGCCCTCTATAAACTGCCCGAAGGCATCCAAATAGAAAACCTCTCACTCTCACACTCACACACTCACAATCTCAATGTATTTTCTCTCAAAACCCCCTCCTATTTATACAATTTTAAAAATGATCTAATTTAATGCTTTATCCCTTCAATTCCTCAACAAACCCCTAAATCTCTCAACATCCCTAAAAGAGAGATTTTTATCCCTAAGACTTAGAAACTGATTCCAACTTAGGCTCCCTCATTAATTCTAAATAATATAGAAACTAATTTCTCTCATATTTACAATTTCTCACAAATAATTAATTAATCACTCAAAATAAATTTAATATTTACATGAAATTTAATATTTCTTCAAAATATGAAACCCCCTAGCTTAGATAAAATACATGGTGTTTTTCGGAGCTGATGCTCCTGCATCATTAAAGCTAGGTTAAGGTTAGGTAAAGGTTAAGGTAAGGTTAAGGTTAAGGTTACAAGTTTAGTCAGGTTAAGGTTAAGGTTAAGGGTTTGGTCAAGGTTAGGGTTAGGTTATAGTTAAGGTTAAGCTTAGGTTAAGAGTAAGATAATGCTAAGGTTAAGGTTAGGTCAAGGTCAAGGTTAAGGTTAAGGGTAAAGTCAAGGTTAATGTTAAGGTTAAGGTTAGGTTAAATGTTCAGGTTCAGGTTCAGGTTAAGGTTAAGGTTAAGGTCAAGGGTTTGGTAAGGGCTAGGTTATCCCTTAAGGTTAAGGTAAAGTTAAAGTTAAGGTTAAGGTTAGGTTAAGGGTAAAGTCAAGGTTAAGGTTATGGTTATGGGAACGTTAAGGTTAAGGTTAAGTTTAAGTTAAGGTTAAGGTCAAGGTTAGGGTTAGGTTATAGTTAAGGTCAAGGCTAAGGTTAGGTTAAGGTTAAGGTCAAGGTTAGGGTTAGGTTATAGTTAAGGTTAAGGTAAAATTCAAGGTTAAGGATTTGGTCAAAGTTAGGGTTAGGTTATATTTAAGGTTAAGGTTAAGGTTAGGTTAAGGTTCAAGTTAAGGTTAAGGTTAAGTGTTTGGTCAAGGATAGGGTTACATTATAGTTAAGTTTAAGGTTACGGGTTTAGTTAGGTTAAGGGTTTGATCAAGGTTAAGGTTAAGGGTTTGGTCAAGGTTAGGGTTAGGTTATATTTGAGGTTAAGGTTAGGATAAAGTTAAAGATAAGGTTAAGGTTATGCTAAGGTTAAGGTTCACGTTAAGTATTTGGTGAAGGTTAGGGTTAGGTTAAGGGGGTAAGGTTAAGATTCAAGTTAAGGGTTTCGTAAGGTTAGGGTTAGGTTATAGTTAAGGTCAATGTTAAGGTTAGGGTAAAGTTAAAGTTAAGGTTAAGGTTAAGGTTAAGTTTAGGGTAAAGTTAAAGTTAAGGTTAAGGTTAGGTTAAGGTTAAGGTTAAGGTTAAGGGTTTGGTCAAGGTTAGGGTTAGGTTAAGGGGGTAAGGTTAAGGTTAAGGTTAAGGCTAAGGGTTTTGTCGAGCTTAGGGTTAAGTTAGATTAAGGATAAGGTTAAGGTTATGGTTATGGGAAGGTTAAGATTAAGGTTAAGGTTAAGTTAAGTTTAAGGGTAAGGGTTTGGTCAAGGTTTAGGGTTAGGTTAATGTTAAGGGTAAGGGTAAATAAAGGTTATGGTTAAGGTTAAGGTTCGGGTTAGTTTATAATTAAGGTTAAGGTTAAGGTTAAATTTTGGTCAGGTTAAGGTTAAGGTTAAGGTTAAGGTTAAGGTGAAGGCTAAGGGTAAGGTTAAGTTTAAGTTTAAGGTTAAGGTTAGGTTAAGGTTAAGGTTAGGTTAACGTTAAGGTTAAGGGTTTTGGAAGGTTAAGTTTAAAGTTAAGGGTTTGGTAAAGGTTAGGTTTAGGGTATAGTTAAGGCCAAGGTCAAGGTCAAGGTTAAATTAAGGTACGGGTTTAGTAAGGTTAAATTTAATTTTAAGGTCAAGGTTAAGTTAAGTTTAAGGGTAAAGTTAAGGTTGACCTTAACCTTAACCTTAACATTAACCTTAACCTTAACCTAACCTTACCCTTAAATTTAACCTTAACCTTAACCTTGACCTTGACATTACCTTTAGCTTAACCTTAACCCTAACCTTAACCTTGACCCTAACAAAACCATTAACCTTAACCTTAACCTTTACATAACTTTAACCTTAACCTTAACCTTAACCTTGAGTTTACCCTTAACGTAACCTTAACTTTGACCTTAACCTTAACCTTAACCTTAACCTAAATAAAACTATAACATTAACCCTACCCTTAACTATAACCTATTCCTAACCTTGACCAAACCCTTAACCTTAACCTTAACGTTAACCTTAACCTTCCCCAAACCTTAACCCTAGCCTTAAACTTATATTTACCCTTAAACCAACCTTAACCTTAACTTTACCATTAACCTAATCTTAACCTAGACCTAACCATAACCTTACCCTTAAGCTTGATCTTAACCTCAACCTAACCCTAACCTTGACCAAACCCTTAACCTTATCCTTATCTTAACCTTAACCTAACCTTAACCTTATCCTTAACCTAACTATAACCTTACCGTTAACCTTAACCTTGACCTTAACCTTAACCTTCCCATAACCTTGACCTTAACTATAACTTAACCTTAACCTTTACCAAACCCTTACTCGTAACCTTAACCTTAACCTAACCTTAACCTTAACCTTATACTTATCTTAACCTTAGCCTAACCTTAACCTTAACCTTAATCTTAACCTTAAACCTAACCTTAACCCTAACCTTAAGGTTAAATTTATGGGTAAGGTTAGGGTTCAGGTTAGGGTTAGGTTATAGTTAATGTCAAGGTTAAGGTTATGGGTTTAGTCAGGTTAAGATTAAGGTTAAAGTTAGGTTAAGGGTAAATTCAAGGTTATGGTTATGGGAAAGTTAAGGTTAAGGTTAGGTTAAGGTTAAGATAAGGTTAAGGGTAAGGTTAAGGTTAAGGTTACGTTAAGGGTAAATTCAAGGTTAAGGTTAGGTTTATGTTAAGATACGGTTAAGGTTAAGGTTAGGTTAAGGGTAAATTTATGGTTAAGATTAGGGTTAAGGTTAAGGTTAGGTTGAGGTTAAGGGTAAGGTTATAGTTACGTTAAGGTTAAGGTCCTTAACTTTACCCTTAAGCTTAAACTTAACCTTAACCTAACCTTAACCGTAACCTTGACCTTAACCTTAACCTTAACCTTACCTTAACCTAAATTTAACCTTAAGCTTCCCATAATCTTAACCTTTACCTAACCTTCCCATAACCATAACCTTAACCTTATACTTAACCTTACCTTAACCTAACCTAACCTAACCTTAACCTTAACCTTACCCTTAACCTGCACCTTTACCTTAACCTTGACTTTACCCTTAACCTAACCTTAACCTTAACCTGATTAAGGGTATGGTTAGTTTAAGTTTTTTACACAGTAATTTGTCACCGTCCCTACAATCCCCATCCCACACATTGAAGGGCTCATTCTGTGACCTGTGAGCAATGACATGCCTTGAAATCACTTTCATGACATCCCTGTGAACAAGAGCTTTCATTGCCCTGAAGACATCTCCTTGTGGAAAACCCTAAAAATGGCCCTTTTTGCATTGGCGCGGGCAAACAGTTCAGTACCCGTGCCAATGGAGAAAATACTTCAAAGAGGTCGCGCCCATTGGCACAGGTTGCTTGTGTATCACCCGCGCCAATTCGTCTCTGGCGCTAGTTTCAGCCTCACAATCACACCAATCCTGTGAGGTGCTAGGGTTTGCTCAGTTTTGAGCTTCCTGAGCCTGATCTGTGTGTTTGGTCTTGATTTTTCCACTGTTTTTGAGACATTACATTTGAGATTTTGAGACATTACATTTGAGATTTTGAGACATTACATTTGCTAGGGCCCGAAAACCTAAACGTAATTGAACATAAACTTTTAAAATTTACTCAATTTACATTTAAGGTTATTTTTAAAACCAACGAAACACATTTAGAGGTCTAAGCTAGAGACGTTTTCCGTGTCTTAAAACCCATAGTTATCATTCGCCTGCTTTCGATAAGACGGGGTGCTCCCCATACTGCCGCGTATATAAAGGGAGGTCCACACTGAATACAACTTTTCTCATCCATGAGTGAGCCCGCCACGCCGCCGAGCCATTCTTCTTGATGTTGGCTCCAGCGCGCTGAACATCTTGTAAGCAGACTGCCTACTGAGAGACAGATGATGCCAGTCCTCGTGTTTTCATTTTCCTCGCTTGCAACCATGCAAAGTAAGTCAGGCTTTCACGGCCATTTGGTACCCTCCTTCTTGTCCTGAGAATATTATCTGATCTTTTATGACTCTTTAAATTTGAAAAGATCACCAAGCGCTTGTTCTTTCACGCTTGCTTCAAAACTGAAAGAGATAGAGTCACCTTTCAGCCGTTTCTTGACTCTTAAAACATGAAACGGTAAAGTTTCTAAAGTTTCAATGTGGTAAATCAAAACACCCATGATCACACGCCCTATTAGATTCTGCTTGTTGGCCATTTGATTGTGTGTCTTGACTCTTTTTCAGCCCATGTGTGTGTTTGGTCTTTTTCTCTTGTCATTGTTACCACAATGGCAGAACCTTCTATTTTTTCTACTGGTAGTCTGTATACAGACGATTCATCAGAGGCTTCCCAACCCTCTGTTGAACCTCAACAACCCATTGTTTCCAAGTTTCCTGACGGGGGACCGGTTCTTGCTGAGCAACCCTTTGGGGGACCAGTTGAGTGCAATTAGCCCTTTTCTGACCCTTGGTCTGAATTAAGAGTAGGGGCAAATTTCCTTTCTCTTACATCGGGTTCGCCTTTTATAGCTGTTGTTTTTCCTCCTAGTCCTCGTTGTCTATTACGAGATCTAGCGGCAGGCTCAAACATGAGTGAATCCAACAAGGAAATCCCCATGTCCGGTGAGGATTACTAGTTATTTCCTCGGAGATTATTTCCAGGAGACAACCCTGAACCAGCTATTATGTCATCACCCGGTCCCTCATTACCAGCTGGGTATAGATCCTTGGGTCAGATCATTGCCACCGATGCCTCTATGGGAGTATCATCTCCTTCTACGAGGTCGGTTGTTCCTTCGTTGGGGACGTCTCCACGGACACCCGTTACATCATCCCCTCAGGTTACTTCTATACCCTCTATGCCCACTGTTTGTGTGGCCGCATCTGCACTCGCTGTCACGGCACACTCCGTGAGGGCTTTGCTGCCTCCTGAAGACATCTACATAGCAACTGTTATGCCGGAGAACATTTCTTTGGAGTATCGGTTATCCCTACAACAGCTGAACCCCGAGGTTGGAAAACCCTCTCAAGACCCCAACCGCCTGTATTTCTCAGATTATGCATGTTAAGCCCCTATATTAATAGTGTAGCCCCTTATTATGTTAGTGTAGCCCCCCTTATTGTTATTATTGTACCCCTGTAACCCCCATATTGTTATTATTGTGCCCTTACATTATTATTGTTAGGTCGGCTAGGATTACATTGTGGCCCCACTATGATTATATTGTGGCCCCATGGACTCCTATATATAGAAGGAGGGTTTGTTCATTTGTATCATCCAAGAATTGTGCATTTATGTAATGTATTGGAGGTTTCCCCCTCGAAGTGGCTTATTTCTAAGGCGTTTATATCTCTTTTCTTCTATTTTTGAAGCTGGTTACACAACATTTGGTATCATAGCTTTGGGATTCTAGGGTTTCGCTGCTCCAAACAGGTCATCGTGGAATTTTCGCTATAACTTTTTTTCTACGAAGCTTCAGAAGCTGAAATTTCTAGGGTGCGAAGCTGAAATCTTGAGGAAGGTTGTCTAAAAATTTCAGATGTTGGTTCGAAATATTTGAGGAGATATCATCTGTGGAAGTTAGGTATCTTTTCAGGCTCATAAACAGGTCATCGTGGCATTTGCGCTATAAAGTTTTTTGTACGAAGGTTCAGAGTCTGAAATTCATATGGTGCGAAGCTGAAATCCTGAGGAAATTCGTCAAAAAATCTCAGAGCTTGGTTCGCAATATTTTTGGAGATATGATCTGTGGAAGGTAGTGCTTTTTCAGGCTCCTGAATTTCATCTCAAAGAGGTGATCGTGGGAAAACTTCAATAACTCTCTCTCTGGGCATTGGATTGAAGTGCCATAAAAAGTGGTCGCAAGTACACAGACTGAAGTTTCTTCGCTATCAATTTCAGAGACAAAGGACAAAACAGTGACACGTGGCAATTCGTACAAGTTCGCTCTACTGAACCAGTCCAGAATTAGGTCATTGTGGGAGATTGGACACAAATTTGTCTTGGAGAATCCAAATCGGGTCAGACCTGTGGCATTTGAAAGAAGCTTCAGAGATCTACTACAGAGCTGAATTTCAGATATCGAAGATTTTCAAATACAGAGATAATTCAATTTCAATATAGCTCCTAAAAGCTAGTAAAAGGTGTGTATTTTTTTTTCCGAATTGCATAAGTCTTGTTTGAAGAATCAAGTTGAATTGATTCCAAGGGAATCTTGTAGAATATATATCAATATTGGATTCTAAAATGGCCCCTAAAAAGAATTCAACACCCATCAAGCCTTCAAAAGGCTCTACCATGACTCATGAAGATGAAGAATTGCAACATGATCTATCAAAATTACAAGAACAAGTGCAACAAATTTCACTCTCGCAAAGAGCAGCAAAAAATGAAATGGAAGTTTTGAAGAAAGGTGTGGAAGTGAAGATGGATGGTTTTAAGAAAGGCATGGAAGCTAAGATGGATGGCGTGGAAGTAAAGATGGAAGGTTTGAAGAAAGGCGTGGAAGCTAAAATGGATGGTGTGCAAGCTAAGATGGATGGCATGGAAGTGGGCATGGAAGTTAAGATGGATGACATAAAAGACAACATAGAAAACATGAAGAATGATATAAAAGCATGCATGGAAGGCTTGATGACAAGCTTAAAACCAGAAATGATTCCTAATGGCGGAAATATAGGAGAAGAACCTCATGATGAGAACAAAAAAAATGTTAATCATGATTTCATAAACTCGAATTTTGGTGGGAAGAACCACCATATTCCAAAAATGGATATGAGGAAGTTTGATGGAAAGGATCCTGTAACATGGATACTACAGATGGAGCAATATTTTGATCTCCATAACGTGCAAACACACAAAAGGTACGCATTGCAACTTTACATTTAGAACAAAATACATTTGTATGGTATCGATGGCTTTGCTCCCGTAAAAAAATTGTCACTTGGTCAATTTTTACGGAGGAAATGATAGCACATTATGAGGATACAAAGAGCAACACCTTCTTTAGCCAATTGATAAATCTCAAACAAAAGGGTTTAGTGCGGCAGCACATTGAGGACTTCCAAAAATTGAATATAAGGGTAACTAATATTCCAGAGGAACACAGGATTGATCTCTTCTTAGGTACTCTAAAGGATAACATCCAACATGAAGTTCGTGTTTTGGAACCTGATTCATTGGAGAAGGCATTCAGGTTGACAAGAAAAGTTGAATGTAAAATTATGGCGACAAGGAAGCCTACCACTCAATTCTATAAAGAAGGAAGTGTTGCTACGCCTAGATTTCCACAACCTACAAGGTTGACACCACAACAATTGGAAGAAAAAGAGCAAAAGGGCTTTGCTACAGTTGTGATAGCAAATACACTAAAGGTCATAAGTGTGCTGAGAAGAAATTATTTTACATAGATTGTGAAGAGGAAGAAGAAAATGAACAAGAAGAGGATATACACCGGGAACTAGCCCCGTAAGAGGAAGAAATGAATCCGACCATATCGTGTAATGCACTGGCAGGAATTACCACTCCTCAAACTCTCAAGATAAAAGGACAAATCAAGAAGAAAACGGTAATAGTGTTGATTGATTCAGGTAGCACCCATAATTTTATTCAATTGTAAGGTAGCCAAGGAATTAAATTGTTTCCTATACCCAGCACCAAAATGTCAAGTGATGGTTGCAAATGGAGGAACTATAAATTTCTCTGGAAAATGCCATAATATCAAGCTAACCATGGGGGAATATGTGTTGACTAGTCCAATGCTTTCCATTCCTATGGGAGGTGCCGATGTTGTACTAGGAGTACAATGGTTACAATCTTTGGGGACGGTAGCTTTTAATTTTCAAGAACTTTTCTTGAAATTTTTTTCAGAAGGAAAGGAAGTCGAATTACGAGGTATTGAAGGGAAGCCAGGAAGGATAATAAGCTCTAATGGCATGACAAAGCTTCTAAAGAAAGAACAACGAGGCGTAATCGCACAATTATGCTCACTAGAAGTTCCGTCATCAAAATCATCTATTTCTGCAGATCTCCAACAAGTCTTGGACAATCATTCCAAGGTGTTTGAAACTCCCAAAGGACTCCCACCTATTCGTGATCATGATCATGCTATTCATTTGATTCCAGTAAGTGTTCCTCCAAACATCAGGCCTTATAGATATCCTTACGTCCAAAAGAGCGAAATTGAACGTATGATTGCAGAAATGTTAGAGGCGGGTATAATTCAACCTAGTCAAAGTTCTTTCTCCGCTCCTGTAGTATTGGTACACAAGAAGGATGGATCATGGCGAATGTGTCCGGATTATAGGGAGTTCAATAAGCTCACCATTAAAGATAAATTTCCCATTCCTATGATTGATGAATTATTGGATGAATTACATGGAGCAATTTATTTTACCAAGTTGGATCTTCGTTCAGGATATCATCAAATTAGAATGAAGACCGAAGATATTCCAAAAAAAACATTTCGAACTCATGAAGGTCATTATGAATTTTTGGTCATGCCTTTTGGCCTTACCAATGCACCTTCTACATTTCAAGGGTTGATGAATTCCATTTTCAAACCCTTCCTTAGAAAATTTGTGCTAGTATTTTTTGATGATATACTAATCTACAGTAGGTCTTGGAAGGACCATGTTCAACATGTTGACAGGGTGCTCACACTATTGCAGGAGAAACAATTATATGCAAAAACATCCAAATGTTTCTTTCGAGTACAAGAGGTGGAATATCTGGGTCATATTGTATCTCATGAGGGTGTTAAGGTAGACCCTAACAAAATTAAAGCCATTAAGGAATGGAAAGTCCCCACAACCATAAAGCAGTTGCGAGGATTTCTCAAGTTAACAGGGTATTATCGCAAGTTTGTTAAGAATTATGGGAGAATAGCAGCACCTCTAACAACATTATTGAAGAAAGATGCATTTTCATGGACTCCTGAAGCAACTAAGGCCTTCGAACATCTTAAAGAGGCAATGTGCCTAGCACCGGTCTTAGCTACGCCAGACTTCACAAAAACCTTTATTGTGGAATGTGATGCCTCAGGAAATGGAATTGGTGCAGTTTTAATGCAGGAAGGAAGACCCATTGCTTTTGAAAGTCATCCAATCAAAGGAAAGTATTTGCAGAAACCTATTTATGAGAAGGAAATGTTAGCAATACTGCATGCACTAAAGAAATGGCGAACTTACCTAATGGGAAGACACTTCAAGGTAAAAAACTGATCATGATAGTCTTAAACACTTTTTGGAACAAAGACTATCATCAGAAGAGCAGCAAAAATGGGTCACAAAGATGTTGGGTTATGACTTTGAAATAATCTAGAAAAAAGGAAAGCTTAATGTTGTTGCAGATGCACTCTCAAGAAAGAATGAAGAGGTGGAAGCATTGCTTTGTGCCATTTCTATTATCCAACCAGATTGGATAACTGAAGCAAGAGATGAATGGAAGAAGGACAAAGATGTATGGACACTCATTCAAAAGTTGCAGCAAGATCCTAGTACATCCGATACATTTAGTTGGAAAAATGATTCCTTATGGTACAAAGATCGCTTATATCTTTGTAAGAATTCCCAACTAAAACAAAAGATTCTTCTGGAATTGTACACTTCTCCTTTAGGAGGACACTCAGGATTTTTAAAAACTTACCACAGGGTGAAGAAAGATTTTTTTTGGGATGGCCTTAAATCTGATATTCAAAAGTTTGTGCGGAATGTTTGGTTTTCTAGCAGAATAAAGTTGAGACAATTAAGACCCCGGGTTTTCTACAACCTTTATCCATTCCAAGTAAACGTTGGGAGGAGATTTCAATGGATTTTATCACAGGTTTACCTAAGTCCGAAGGAAAGAGTGTCATCATGGTGGTAGTTGATAGACTTACCAAGTATGCACACTTTTGTGCATTATCTCATCCATTTAAAGCAAGTACAGTTGCTACTACATTTATGGACCGAATTCAAAAGCTACATGGAAGCCCAAGGGTTATTGTGAGCGACAGAGATCCCATTTTTACTGGAAATTTTTGGACGGAGTTATTTTCTTGTTTGGGTACTCAATTAGCTCATAGCTCATCTTATCATCCTCAATATGATGGTCAAATCGAGATAGTAAATAAATTTTTGGAAGGATATCTTCGTTGCTTTGTATCTGATAAACAAACACAATGGGTCAAGTGGTTACCTCTCGCTGAATGGTGGTATAACACTTCCTTCCATACTGCAGAAAAAATGACCCCATTTATGGCACTTTATGGATATCATCCACCATCGATCACATCATCTTTAAGGAAAAATTTGAAGGTTCAAGCAGTGGAAGATCACGTCGAGCATCAGCAAGAAGTTCTCCAACTCTTAAAGGATAACCTGAATTTGGCACAAAATCGAATGAAACAACAGGCAGATCAACATCGCAGCGAGAGAAGTTTTGATATAGGAGATTGGGTATTTTTACTGCTACAACCATATAAACAAATGTCCCTCAAGCAAGCTAAGAAGGATAATAAATTATCGCCAAAGTACTATGGTCCTTACAAGGTGTTGCAAAAGATTGGTACTATGGCATACAAATTGGAGCTTCCTGCTTCTTCGCGAGTACATCCAGCTTTCCATGTTTCATGCTTAAAGAAGGTTATAGGTGAAAATCTTCCAGTTCAAACAATATTTCCAGAACTTGATGAGGAAGGAAAAATCATATTGGAACCGGAAGCGGTCACGGAAACAAGAACTCGACAACTACGGAATCGATCAATTTCAGAGTATCTCATCAAGTGGAAGAACTTACCCACTGAAGATTCTACACGGGAGGATGAGAATTTTATACAGAAGCACCCAGAGCTACTCAAGCGTTGAGGACAACACTTTTTTGAAGGAGAGGGGCATGTTAGGTCCCTATATTAATAGTGTAGCCCCTTATTATGTTAGTGTAGCCCCCTTATTTTTATTATTGTACCCCTGTAACCCCCATATTGTTATTATTGTGCCCTTACATTATTATTGTTAGGTCGGCTAGGATTACATTGTGGCCCCACTAGGATTATATTGTGCCCCCATGGACTCCTATATATAGAAGGAGGGTTTGTTCATTTGTATCATCCAAGAATTGTGCATTTATGTAATGTATTGGAGGTTGCCCCCTCGAAGTGGCTTATTTCTAAGGCGTTTATATCTCTTTTCTTCTATTTTTGAAGCTGGTTACACAACAATGCACAAGATGATACGCCCGTGTATGCTTTTCCATATCAGTATGATGAGCACGGGGACATTTTACGTTTACCCGCTCCTAAGGCTCACCTTCATGCTCAAGGCTTACCCTATAACCAGGCTGGACATCCTTATAACCCGCAAGGGCAACCTTTTCAAGGCCAACCTTCGGGCCAGCCTGGCTATCCTTATGACCTGCAGGGGCAGCCTTTACAAGGCTATCCTGCAGGCCAACAAGGGCCATCTTACGTTCTGCAAGGACAGTATTACAACCCTTCCAGTCAACCTGTGCAGCCTCAGCCGGGGTACCAACCGGGGCCGGTATATGGTCCTGGGGGGCATGTCCAACCTTTCCAACCCATGCAACCTCAGTATTCTATTAATCCAAGAATTGCACACCAGCCAAGACCATCTTATGGTCTTGCTGCAGGTCAAACCAGTTACCAGCCATCACCTGGCTCCATTCCTCCACCGGGCCAACCGGTCTATCCGGCACAACCTGGTGTTCCACCCCCAGGCCAACCAGTTCATCCGGTACAACTTGGTGCTTCTCAACAGCCAGTTCAACCTGTGCAACCGGCACAACTTGTTCACCCGGGTCAACCTGTTAACCCAGGGCAGCTCGCTCAGCCAAGTTAGCCTGCTCAACCAGGCTAGCCTGCACATCCTATCAACCCTGCCCAGTAGTCGACTTATTCGATGTCGCAGCCAAATCAACCGCTGCACCCTAATTATCAGGCTTAGCAGGGTCCCACCTATCAGCAGCCCACTCAACCTCAAGGTAGCTACTATTCTCATGGTCAATACTGACCAAATTATAGCTAGCCCCAAGGTTCTAACTATCGTCCTCAACAACCCGGCTACACCTATACTCAGCAGCCGAATCCAAATGCTGCTTACACAGGGCTGACTCATAATCAGGGTCCATACTCTAGTTATCAACCCCCGTACGCTGGTTACCAATAACCGAATCAGGATGGTTACACCACCTACACCCCCTACAGTCAGAATCCTACCGGACAGAACCCATGGGGGAAAGGATATTCCCAACCAACGTGGAGTACAGGTACTGGTCCTTATCCAGGGCCAGGTATGCCGTCTAATCTACCATTGCCATTTCTGGCTACCTTGGAGTTACAGAATGTTTCGAAATTAACCAATGATCTGATTTTGCACAATCCTTATTGGCCTCCGGTTCCTACAAAAGTGCCCGGTGATTGCCCCAAGTTTGAGGGTAAAGTTGGAGAGGATCCCCAAGCTCATGTGATGAATTACCATCTTTGGTGTTCGTCCAACTCTTGGGTGGATGATTCAGTTCATCTACGCCTCTTCCAGCACACTTTGACTGGCACTGCAGCTAAGTGGTATATTGAATTACCCCGTGGCATCTTTCAAGATTTTAATACGTTAGCCATGGCTTTTCTGACTCACTTTTAGTTACCGGTTCGCTATGAAGTCGAGACGCACCTCCTGACTTCTTTGAAGCAGGACAAGGCCACCCATATTTCTAATCACATTCATGAGTGGCAATGTCGTCGTAGACTGATCAAGTTCCATATACCTGATCAGATACTAACTCATTGGTTCACCACCTCCTTCGTTAACAAAATCACCCAAGATATTGCTATGGGAGCGTGTGTGACTGAAGAACAAGCCATAGCATGTGCTAAATATCTGGATTTGGTATATTCACAATCCGGCATGCTGGATGATATTTTTCCTGATGCTCCACAGTCTGGAACCTCTAAAGCTCCACCTACCCCAACGGTGGATGGTGTTATTAGTTCCGTGTCTCAGAATTCAAAGAAATATTTGAATGGGAAGCAGAAGTCCAACTCATCCCATAATTCTACTCCTCCCTCCCATCCCGATTCTAGCAAAAATGCGGAGTTTAATGCCGTTCAGTCCAATCCTACGGAGAAAGCCTCCAAAGGGAAAAAGAAGGGCAAAGGAAAATCTAAATCTGATGCCCCAAAGCCAGAGTCTAAACCTCGTACTGAGGATGGTTCCCAATGTAAACCGAAGTACCCCTGCCTCATTTGTGAAGGAGATCACTATACAAAAGATTTTCCATGACGATCTGAAGTTAGTCAACTTCTAAAAGGCTCCAAAGGGACTCCAGCAGTTCTTAAAGAACCGTTCCCATCCTAGTAGACCCAGATGGTTGAACAGCCTTCGCCATCTACACCGTTTGGGTCCCAGGTCTTTCTGATGAATGGTGCTACACCCATCTCTATTTCTACGCATTCAAAGGATTACAATGAATCGCGTCAAGCACTAGGGAAGGCAGTTGCGGATGGTCCACCTCCCCCACCTGTCTCTGGTTTGTTGGAAATTGAGAAGCCTACTGCTGAAACTGTTGTGAGGCCACCTTCTAAAGGTGTTTTACGAAAGTCTTCCTACAATCCAAATGCCCGTGCCACTCAGCATTACAGTATTGTTGAGGATCTAGCACAGGCACCTTCTACCATGTCTACATTGGAAGTTCTTCAAAGTTGTCCTTCGCAACAGAAAGCTCTATTGTTTGCAATCGGTGGAATCGATCCCGCCGATTCTAGTCTTCTCACCTTTGACTTAGAAAATTTCACCCCCCGACATCCACATCAGATCGCTCTTGTTATTCAAGTCGGGATCAACGGTCTTAACATCCATAGGGCCGTTGTGGATGAAGGTGCTTCTACCTGTGTCATGTCGTCCGCTTGCTGGAAGGCCATTGGCTCTCCGACCCTTTCCTCATCTCCCAATGCCCTAGAGACATTTGATGGTCAGGAATCCAAACCCCTGGGTGTTCTCGAGAGTCTAGAGATTACTTTATAGGGGAAGACCGTCAACGTAGAAGTGGAAGTGGTTGATGCCAAGCTCAACTACAATATACTTCTTGGCCGTAGCTGGACTCATGCCATGTTATGTGTGCCGTCCACCCTCTTTCGACTTATTAAGTTCCCTCACGAGGGAAAAATCATTACGGTGGATCCGTTGTCCTTCTTCACCTCCACCTCTGAGAACAACGTTTCGTACATGGATCAAATCCCAAATCCCCCTAACAGTGTAGGGCCCGGTCTCTTCAAAGACCGCGTCCTCATGGGTATTTTTCCCACACCACCACCACACACTGCTCAATTTAACATGATATCTAGGTCTGACGACCCATGGCTCATCCCTATGCCTGAGCAGGTGACTGAGTTTGGAGAATCAATGCCCTTAACTCCAGTAGAGATTAGCTACTGTGAAATCGTCGCCACATCCGATCCTCTCTCTCCTCAGCATGCTCCTTTGAGCATGGCTTTAGACATCTATTCTCAATCCCCCTGGCTCGGTCAGGCCGATTCGCCTAATCCTCTCAAAGAAAATTTTCCTTCTGATGAAGCCATTGTAGAAACAATGTCTTTTGAGGAGCTTCCTTGGAGCGATGGACATCATCGTTCCTCGTTCATGCCTAGCTTGGGGGCAATGTCAGATTGTCTAGAGAATTTTGCATCTCAGGTTCCCACTCCACCTCTCCAGATGCCCATATTGACACATGAGGTGCTTTCAAAGGGAAACCTAAGCAACATCACTCAAACCATTCCAATCGACATCTCTGTTAAACCAGGGATAGTTGAGAATATACGCATGGGAGTGACTTGTTCTCCTGATGAGATACGAGTCTATACCGATCTTTTTCGAGAATTCAAAGATGTGTTCGTGTGGTCCTATGAGGAAATGCCTAGGATTTATCCCAACATAGTAGTGCACGAGATTCCTACCTATCCTGGTGCGAAACCCGTGCGCCAACGCCTATGCCCGGTGCACCCTCGCAAAGCCGCTGACATCAAAGCAGAAGTTGAAAAACTTCTGAACGCGGGCTTCATTTACCCGATTCCCCTCACAGAATGGGTCTCCAATATTGTCCCTGTAGATAAGAAGTAAGGGACTATCAGATTCTGTGTTGATTATCGCGATATTAATCGCGCCTGTCCTAAAGACAACTATCGCAATCCTTTCATAGACCAAATCATCGACGAATGTTCTGAGAGTGAGATTTATTGTTGTGTAACCAGCTCCAAAAATAGAAGAAAAGAGATATCCACGCCTTAGAAATAAGCCACTTCGAGGGGGCAACCTCCAATACATTACATAAATGAACAATTCTTGGATGATACAAATGAACAAAACCTCCTTCTATATATAGGAGTACATGGGGCCATAATATAATCCTAGTGGGGCCACAATGTAATCCTAGCCGACCTAACAATAATAATGTAAGGGCACAATAATAACAATATGGGGGTTACGGGGGTACAATAATAACAATAAGGGGGGCTACACTAACATAATAAGGGGCTACACTATTAATATAGGGGCTTAACATGCCCCTCTCCTTCAAACAAGTGTTGTCCTCAACGCTTGATTATTTCTTGATGCTTCTGTATAAAATTCTCATCGTCCCATGTGGAATCTTCTACAGGAAAGTTCTTCCACTTGCTAAGATACTCTGAAATTGATCGTACTTTTTGAGTTCTTGTTTCTATGACTGCTTCATAACTTCTTTCGATATGATGTTGATCTTCCTGTTGTTTCATTAGATTCTGCACCAAAGTTGGGTTATCCTTTGAGAGTTCGAGAACTTGTTGTTGATGCTCGCTGTGATCTTCCACTAATTTATCATCTATATTAGCTATTATTTGATCCTTCAAACCATCCAACTTAGCCTCCATTTCTGCTTTTAAACCATCTATTTCATCTTCGGTTGCTCTTCGTAAGATCGAAATTTGTTGCACTTGGTACCGTAATTTTGATATCTCATATTGCAATTCTTCCTCCTCATGCGTCATAGTATAGCTTTCTGAGGGCTTAATGGGTATGGAATTATTTTTAGGTGCCATTTTAGAATCCAATATTGACACCTATTCTACAATAGGCCCTTGCAATCAATTCAACTTGATTCAAGACTTATGCAATTCGGAAAAAAATACACACCTTTTACTTGCTTTGAGGAGCTCGATATTGAAATTGTATTATCTCTGTTATTGCAGATCTTCAATATCTTAAATTCAGCACTGAAGTAGCCCTCTGAATTCTCTTTTTAATGCCACAGGTCTGACCTGATTTGGATTCTCCAAGACAAATTTGTGTCCAATCTCCCACAATGACCTAATTTTGGACTGGTTCAGTAGAGCGAACTTGTACGACTTTCCACGTGTCACTGTTTTGTTCTTTGTCTCTGAAATTGATATCCAAGAAACTATAGGCCGTGTACTTGCGACCAATTTTGACGGCACTCCAATCCAATCCAGATAGAGAGTTATTGAACTTTTCCCACGATCACCTCTTTGAGATGAAATTCAGGAGCCTGAAAAAGCACTACCTTCCACAGATCATATCTCCAAAAATATTGCGAACCAAGCTCTGAAATTTTTTGACGTATTTCCTCAGGATTTCAGCTTCGCACCATACGAATTTCAGATTCTGAACCTTCATAGAAAATTTTTTATAGCGAAAATTCCACGATGACCTGTTTAGGAGCTTGAAAAAAGGCCTAACTTCCACAGATGATATCTCCGAAAATATTGCGAACCAAGCTCTGAAATTTTTGGACAATATTCCTCAGGATTTCAGCTTCGCACCCTAAAAATTTCAGCTTCTGAAACTTCGTAGAAAAAAAGTTATAGCGAAAATGCCACGATGACCTGTTTGGAGCAGCGAAACCCTAGAATCCCAAGCTCCGATACCAAATGTTGTGTAACCAGCTCCAAAAATAGAAGAAAAGAGATATGAACGCCTTAGAAATAAGCCACTTCGAGGGGGCAACCTCCAATACATTACATAAATGAACAATTCTTGGATGATACAAATGAACAAAACCTCCATCTATATATAGGAGTCCATGGGGCCACAATATAATCCTAGTGGGGCCACAATGTAATCCTAGCCGACCTAACAATAATAATGTAAGGGCACAATAATAACAATATGGGGGTCACAGGGGTACAATGATAACAATAAGGGGGGCTACACTAACATAATAAGGGGCTACACTATTAATATAGGGGCTTAACATTTATTCCTTGATGGACGGATTCTCTGGGTACAATCAGATAAACATTCTACCTGAGGATCAACACAAGACTGCATTCATCTGTCTGTGGGGTACTTTCGCATACAAAAAACTCCCGTTCGGCTTGAAGAACGCTGGAGCTACTTGCCAACATGCGATGTCTTACGCTTTCCATGAAATACGCCATATCGTTCAGCCTTATCTAGATGACTTGCCAGCTCACTTAGCTAGGCGAGAGGACCACCCTGAACACCTACGCCAGATTTTCCTTCGCTGTAGGTGCTATAATATTAGCCTTAATCCTCATAAATGTGTCTTTTGCATGGATTCTGGCCGTCTTTTGGGATTCATAGTCTCCAAAGACGGGATTCGCCTTGACCCTTTAAAGGTCGAGGCTATCATTAATCTCCCATCACCCTCCTCATTATATCAGTTGCAGAGTCTGCAGGGAAAAGCTAACTTCCTTCGATGCTTTATCCCAAACTACGCGGAGGTGGCCAAAGGATTCACGCGTCTCTTAAAGAAGAACGTTCCCTTCCATTGGGACGAAATTGCTCAACAATCCTTTGAGAAGCTTAAGACGTTACTGGTTAATGCTCCTTTGCTTCATCCTCCTAATTATCACCGTGATTTCACTTTGTATCTCGTCGCCGCATTTAGCACCATATCTATGGTTCTGGTGCAGGATGACGATGATGGAAATGAACATGACATTTATTATCTGTCACAGAACCTTCTCGACACAGAAACATGTTATGCTCACGTTGAGAAGCTGGTGTTAGCTGCAGTACACGTTGTGAAGTGCTTTCGCCATTACATCCTGTTGCGCACAACAACCGTGGTTTCAGATTGCAACCCCATGACATACATTCTTTCTCAACAATTACTGGGGGGAAAATACTCCAAATAGATCATTATCCTTCAGGAGTTCGACTTAGAGTTCACCACAACTAAGTCAACCAAATCACTGGTTTTTGCGGATCTTATTTGCTTGCTCCCGACGGACTCCACCCCATATTATTCCGAGGATCATATCCCAGATGAAACTCTCTTCCTCATCAGCACTCGTGACCCATGGTACGATGATATTATTATGTATCTTCAGACCTCAAAGTTTCAGTCTGAGTTGACTAAAGATGCCCAACGTCAGATTCGGCATCAGTCTAAACCCTACCGTATAGTAGGAGATACTTTATACCATGTTGGAGTAGATTCGGTGCTCCGTTGGTGCCTCACCCTGGAAGAGGCTAAAAGGGTCCTAAATGACTGCCACAGTGGTGCCTGTGGCGGTCATATGTCTGGATATGCCACTGCCCTGAAAATTCTGCGAGCAGGTTACTTCTAGCTGTCAATATTCAAAGACTGTATCATCGCAGTCTGTAAATGTCACCCATGCTAGGTCTTTCAGCGCAAGATGTGCGCACCACCTCTCCCTTTGCATCCTTTTATTACCGTCGGCCCTTTTGCAAAATGGGGCATATATTTTATGACATGTAACCCTCATTCGGCGGGGGGGCATGCGTATATAATTTTCGCCGTAGACTAATATACGAAGTGGGCTGAAGCGATGCCTACACTAGCTGCTGACGGTAAGACAGCTGCCCAATTTATCTTCAACCATATTATTGCACGTTTTGGGGTCCCTCAGGCCATTGTTACCGACCATGGTACTCACTTTCGAGATTATATGATGGTCGAGCTGACATCAAGATTGGGCTTACGCCACGATAGCTCAACGCCATATTACCCCCAGGCAAATGGCCAGGTTGAGGCTGTGAACAAGGTTTTGGTCACAATTCTTCAACGGATAGTTAGTATCCATAAATCCAATTGGCATCTCCAACTGTTCTCAGCTCTTTTGGCCTACTGGACATCAGCAAAGAATGCAACTGGATTCACACCCTTCCAATTGGTGTACAGTCTGGAAGCAACTCTGCCGGTTGAATGCGAAATTCCTTCTTTGTAGTTAGCCGTGGAACTTTTTCCCAACACTTCTCCTGTGGAAGAGCGTATTTTGTATCTGGAACAGTTAGATGAAACCCACCGTTTGGCTGCTTTAGTCATTGAAGCACAAAAGAAGCGGGTCAAAGCTCACTTTGATCAATCAGTTTCTCCACGTTCCTTTGTCGAAGGGGACCTCGTCCTCTTATATGATCAAGCGCATGACAAGCTTGGGGCCGGTAAGTTCCAACCTATGTGGCATGGGCCCTACATAGTAAAATGCGTTTTGAAAAATGGGGCTTATGAGCTCATTGATTATGAAGGAGTTCTGTTGGCGCAGCCCAAAATGGGCTATACCTCAAAAAATACTACGCTTGAAGTGATTTTTGGTGTGGTGTGTGTACATAGGTGTGTATTTTCATTTGTGTGCATGTGTAGTGTGGTGTACGATGTAAACATATTTCTGCTGATCGGGTCTTCCTGATT
This sequence comes from Pinus albicaulis, assembly GCA_034641835.2. Taxonomy (NCBI): domain Eukaryota; kingdom Viridiplantae; phylum Streptophyta; class Pinopsida; order Pinales; family Pinaceae; genus Pinus; species Pinus albicaulis. The sequence goes on along the minus strand of CM076572.1, from coordinate 511,594,579 downwards.
GTGCAGATGTCCATCAATCCGTTTGTTGGTTCACGGATGGTGCCTCCCGCAGTACCAGGAATTTGTCTTCGGCAGCCTGGGACGTGCTACAAATAACATCGCGGAATATAATGCTGTGTTAGAATTATTAACTGAGGCTGTAAACCTTGGTATCCATGAATTAATTGTGTATCTAGACTCACAACTTGTAGTATCACAACTGAATGGTCATTATTTAGTCAGAAACCCATCCATTTTACGTCTGTATCTGCGTATTCGTCTGCTGGAAAGGAATTTTGAATATATTACATATCAACCCATACCCAGACATATGAATACATTAACGGATGCAGTAGCTAATTTGGTGCTAGATAGACATTTGCGTAATTTGTAAAACAACATTACATGTAAAAGAAAGATCCATCCAGAAATAGGTATATATATGTATATGTATCGAAATTTTTACATAGTGTGCGTCGCATAAAATTAAAAATTATACATGTTCATCTTAATACATCCGGAGATGACATGTCTCTCAAAAAATATGCATGAAACAAAGCCCTAGATGTCTAATCTACGTGATGCTCATGATAACAAGCCACCACACGCACTAAGCATCTCAGAAGACGGTGGAGGTGACTAGGCACTCCCACCGTATGTCTCTGGTATGCTAGTGGAACATCTGCCAGCCGGGCATAGTCTGGAATCCCTCAGGTGATCCCCTCAAGGTTCTGAACCAAATCTCCTCCCTCAGCACCCTCCGCCTGAGGGTCAGCTGCGGGATGAGTTCTTTGTGAAATAGGAGACATACCGGCAAGTCTTTCTGGGCCGACATCTGCATACACATAAAACTGTTGTTAGGACGAGCATGTATTACCAAAAAATCATAAAACATAAAAATCAAAGAGAGAGATCATACCCAACTCCTCATCCCAGTCATCTCCCTTTGGGAGTGGAAGGTCTGGGTCTCTAGTGAAATCGGTCCCTGCATATGGCCAATCCTCGACCACAATCAACTAACGCTGCAACCATCCAAAAAAATCCGGCCTCTAGGACATCTGTTGGCCTCCCCCTGATCTGGGCATTAGTGCTGCCCAGTGAGCCATCCTCGGCTCTCATGGTACCGGCTCAGCTACTATGGCCCCTTGGCCCTGAAAGATAGGTATTCATTCCAGGATAAACAATACCAAGATGGAACCATAGCCAAACTGTTTTAGTTTGGCCTGCTTACACTTTGTGAGCTATCTTTTCATATTTGTTGTCACTGCAGTAGCCCAATCAAATAGTGTTGGATTCATACACTCAGCAGCTAGGAGGAGTTGTGCCTTGGTTTCCTCGTGCGGTGCCTCCGACCTCGCAGCCTGCGTGATGGTATGTAGCACCACTCTAAGTGCTAGATCGGGGATAGTATGGATATCTACCTTGCCGCTTCCCGATCCCAGTCGTGCCCCTCGGCACACTCTTGCCATCACCTACTCCATATTCTCTATAGATGGTCTGCTGCCTGTCAGAACAGGCACTGGACCTCCGCGCGACAGTTCAGTTATGAAATATACATCAGAAACCTCAAGTTCTAATACTTGGTCTCGCAGCTTGAACACTTGTTCGTTTTCGTCCCATATGCTGATCAAGTATTGCAGGAGCTCTGGTTGAGCTCGTAAGAAAGGTGTCAGGAAGAAATTTTTAAGCCCACAGTTCTTGAGGGTGTTCATACAAGTTTCATTCTCCATAGCATGTTCATCCTCTTCCCCATGCTCCCTCTCTTTACATTTGATAGCCATTTTGCTTGGTTTCCTGCATCAACATGGTAAAAAACCCTTGATTAGATCTCTAGTATTCTTGGAAATCCATTTGAATCACTCACAAATTAGAAATCTAAAGCGAAAAAATAAATTGCACCATTGGCGCGGGCCCTTTGGATGTAAAAGACCATTGGCGCTGGTCCGTTCCCGATACCCGCGCCAATGGGCGAAGCCCTAAAATTTAAAAAATTCTCCATAAAAGTCTAATAAGCAATGGAAAACTATAAAAAATGGATTAAAATGGAGTACAGGGAAGCACCTCTTACCTGGAACGAACAGGAATCTGAATGGTAGCCTGGATCATTCACAATTTCCATCAGAAGTTTTCACACAAACAGACCACTGTTGCTCTCCTGTGAGGTAAATAGTAAAAGTAATTTTGTTTTTACCATTTGAGACTTATTTATAACTTTTTGAAATCTCATTAGGTTTTAAAAGTCATTTTTTATTAATATTCTGATATATTTTGTCAAAAATGGATTTTACACTTTCCTCTATGTGTAGAAACAGGTTTTTATGCGACTTCAACGGTGAAACGAGTTGTATTTTATACTTTTTCAGACTCGGTAAAAACACGAAAAAGTCATTTTGGAGTCATCTTTTAGCTCTTTTCTGACTCTCTAAACATGAAAATATTGAAGAGGCCCTTGTCATTTCGATCTCGTTAAAAGTGGCTATGAAACGACATCTACCCAGTATACGTTTACCCCTTTTTTGGGTTGGGATAGATTATTTACGAAAAAGGAATACCCTAGCCTATCGCGACTAGGAGGTTTTCTCAGACATAGTTTTCTACCTTTTCAGATTTGAGGAACTATTTACGAAAAGGGACCATTGGAGTTTACTTTTCAGCTGTCTTTTCAAACTCTCTAAACATGAAAAGAGGCTGAGTTCTTCCTTTGTCAGACTCGTTAAACCCTGATGCCATTGGATTCAGTCGCAATGACGTTATTCGAGTCGCTCCTTCCTAGGGCTCATTAAATGTACTAGGGTGGGCTTATATGAAAAGAATATGCTATCCTCTTCAAGCTTGTGTAAAAATAAAGAGGTACTCGCCAGAAATGGTGGGGGAAAATGGAACCACAATCATTGTCGTGTCGGCAGTATGTCGCTCTTGGACATGGCACTTGTCTGCATTCATTTCGAGTTGGCGACATCTCATCTCATTTTCCACTTACCTCCATGGGTTTGGGTGATCCTTTTGACCTCTCATCTACTCTTTGCCTTGTCGCCATGACCTCTGATCCATTGATGTCAAATGTTTCCAAACTCACTGTCGTGCCATTTATATGTTCAAGAGAAGTTGACCTCTACAAATATCAACCTCCCTCTGATTCTCATCTGATCATGATTCACAAAAACATTATGTTCCTCTTTCTCCTGTCGATGATGTGGGAAACATTATGGCCCACCTTCGATTAAGGTCACTTCCTTTCAAATTCAGCTCATTATCCGGGAAGCTGATCTAGAGACTCCCTTCTGGTACCTTGGAGCCTGCATGCCCCAATGGCAGGTTCTTCACATTCGATGTGAGGTTTTCATCATTGACCTCCGATCGAGTGATTCTACAGGTGTTCGATGCCAGCTCATTGATTCACATGCTGTAGATTGTACCTGTAGTACCTTGAGGGCCATTGTCATTATTGGTGGTACCTCTCGTGTCTGTTAACAACTTCCATGATTAGCTGGTAATCAGACGATGTTCTCGCATGTTTGACTTCAGCCCATTTCTTCACATGCTTGGACTTGTACTGTGTTCAGGTCGAGATGGAGCGCAAGACCCTGGATTGTGTCTGTTTTAATCCAAGCTGTGATTTTGTGGATTATTATGATTGATTACATGACTCACTTACTGGATGGTTGTGACCAGACCTGAGTCTATTTATCGATCCTCAGTGGATGGTTGCACCCATGCCTTGGATCTGGATTATTGTATACTCTACTATGTATGGCTGCGCCCATACCGCATATATATCATGTATCTGAGATATCAATTGTACTTCTCCACGTAGGTTTTCCAACAGCGGAGTTTTTAGTTGGACACGTTCTCGTAAAGCATTTCACCCCTCTCTCTTTCTCAGGCCTCATGCTTTAGGGGACATATGTTACACAGTAATTTGTCACCGTCCCTGCAATCCCCATCCCGCACATTGGAGGGCTCATTCCGTGACCTGTGAGCAATGACATGCCTTGAAATCACTTTCATGACATCCCTCTGAACAAGAGATTTCATTGCCCTGAAGACATATCCTTGTGGAAAACCCTAAAAATGGCCCTTTTTGCATTGGCGTGGGCAGACAGTTCAGTACCCGCGCTAATGAGGAAAATCCTTCAAAGAGGTGGCGCCAATTGGCGCTCTGTCCTAGAGTCGCACTCGCGCCAACCAATTTAAGGAGTGTTTTTTAAAAATAAATGGCGGAAGTTTTATCCTAACCAATTCATGAACTGGTATCTATCTTGAGTTGGGAGGTTTTGCTACGGATCTCCATAGAGAGGAAGTGGTTTGCCACCTCTCATGGAAGCTTCCTTGATGATAGGGCCAATCCCACGATTATAGGGATCCCAACTCCCCTTCCTCCATCTATAAAAGCTTGCCCATCTCCATTGCAAGCTAGTCTTCAAGTTCCCAAATTCCCAAGAGCCTTATGCTAGCAAGAGCCTCCATAATTCCCTTAAGGCCGAATCGAAGCAAGGAGACTATTGTCAAGATCTGAAGAGAGAGGTTTGTCCCATCCTTGACAGGCTTTCGAGACGTGTTCTGCTGGTGACCCACCGAAGGGGGATTTAGCATCAGAACTATGGTTGTATTCTTCCTTTGATTGATTAATAATAAATGACTATTGGTTATGGTTCCACTCTTGTTATTGTTTACGATGATGAGTTATGTCCTTTATGACTGACATTTGTTTTTTTTCTCGCGTGTGCAGGTGTCCTACCATGGAGATTGTGGGGATCGTGATCTTCCAGAGCTAAGGAACGTGAGCGCTACCTCTTCTACAAGCAACAGCGTTGGATTCCAGGTAAGCCTTCATCGCTAGTTGGTTTATTTGCAATTAGGAACCTGCACTATAGCGTGAATGATTGTTGCTAGACCTGGTCTGGGCTAGTAGGGATCCCCTCTGTCAGCAGAGGGGATTTACCTCCACAACAAATGTTAAGGTTAAGGGTAGATTAAGGGTAGGTTAAGGTCAAGGTCAAGGTCAAGGTCAAGGTTAAATTCTAGGTTAAGGTTAAGGTTAAGGGTAAGGTAAAAATTAAGGTTAGGGTTAAGGTTATGGGTAAAGTTAAGGTTAAGGTTTGGTCAAGGTTAGCGTTAGGTTATAGTTAAGGTTAAGGTTAAGGTTATGGTTAAGCCTCTAACCCTAACATTGACCAAACCCTTAACCTTAAACTTAACCTTAACACTTAACCTTAACCTTAACCTGAACCTTTACCCTAACCTTACCCTAACCTTAACATTAACCTTAACCTAACCTTAAACTTAACTTTACCTTAACCTTGAATTTAACCTTAACCTAACCTTAACCTTAACCTTAACCTTATCCTTATCTTAACCTTAACCTTAACCTAACTATAACATTAACCTTAACATTAACCTTAACCTAAACCTAACCTTGACCATATGTTAGGTCCCTATATTACTAGTATAGTCCCTTATTGTTGTTAGTGTAACCCCCTTATTGTTATTATTGTACCCTTGTAACCCCCATTTTGTTATTATTGTGCCTTAAAGTATTATTGTTAGGTCGGCTAGGATTACATTGTGGCCCACTAGGATTACATTATGGCCCCATGGACTCCTATATATAGAAAGGAGGTTTTGTAAATTGTATCATCCAAGAATTGTTCATTTATGTAATTGTTGGGGAGGTAAATCCCCTCTGCGGACAGAGACGATCCCTACTAGCCCAGATTGGGTCTAGCAACAATCAAACACGCTATAGTGCAGGTTCCTAATTGTAAATAAACTGACTTGCGGGGAAGGCTTACCTGGAATCCAACGTTGTTGTTTGTAGAAGAGGTGGTGCTCCCATTCCTTTTCCCTGGCAGATCACAATCCTCATGATCTCCGTGATCAGACACCTGCACATGCAAGAAACAACACAAACTCAAGCATAAAATCCAGTACATACAACTATATATCAGTCAAAGAGGACATAACTCATGAACATGATCAAGAACAAGAGTGGAACCATAACCGATAGTCGCTTATCATTAAAGAGTCAAAAAAAGAATACAACCATAGCTTCGACGCAGCACTCTCCTTTAGCGGGTCGTCAGCACAACATGTCTCGATAAAGCCTGTCAGGGATGGGACAAGCCTCTCTCTCTGGATACTTGGCAATAGTCTCCTTGCTTGGATTTGGCCTTAGGGAATCAAGAAGGCTTTGGCAGCATGAAAGCTCTTGGGAACTTGGAAATTCTGCCACTCTTTGGAACTAGCTTGCAATGGAAATGGACAAGCTTTTATAGAAGGAGGAAGGGGAGTTGGGATCCCTATAATTATGGGATTGGCCCTATCATCAAGGAAGCTTCCATGAGAGGTGGCAAACCACTTCCTCTCTATGGAAATCCATAGCCAAACCTCCCAACTCAAGATAGAAATCAGTCCAGGAATTTGTTAGGATGAAACTTCCGCCTTTTATTTTTTAAAAACACCTCTTAATATGGTTGGCGCGGGTGCGGCTCTATGACAGAGCGCCAATTGGCGCGCCCTCTTTGGAGGATTTTCCCCCTTGGCGCGAGGGCTGAACTGTGAAACCGCGCCAATGGAAAAAGAGCTATTTTTAGGGTTTTTTGCAGGGAGATGTCTGCGGGGAAATTAAAGCTCATCTTCAAAGGGATGCAATGAAAGTATTTTCAAGTCTTAACTCTGCCCACAGGTCACGGAATGAGCCCTCCAATGTGCGAGATGGGGATTGTAGGGACGGTGACAAATTGCTGTGTAACAGTAATGTATTGGAGGTTTCCCCCTCGAAGTGGCTCATTTCTAAGGCATTGATATCTCTTTTATTCTATTTTTGGAGCTGGTTACACAACATTTGGTATCAGAGCTTTGGATTCTAGGGTTTCGCTGCTCCAAACAGGTCATCGTGGCATTTTCGCTATAAATTTTTTTCTACGATGTTTCAGAAGCTAAAATTTTTAGGGTGCGAAGCTGAAATCCTGAGGAATATTTTCTAAAAATTTCAGAGTCTGGTTCATACTATTTTCGGAGATATGATCTGTGAAAGTTAGGTATTTTTTCAGGATCCTAAACAGGTCATTGTGGCATTTGCACTATAATGTTTTTTCCACGAAGGTTCAGAATCTAAAATTCCTATGGTGTGAAGCTGAAATCTTGATGAAATTCATCAAAAAATTTCATAGCTTGGTTCACAACATTTTTGGAGATATGATCTGTGGAAGGTAGTGCTTTTTCAAGCTCCTGAATTTCATCTCAAAGAGGTGATCGTGGGAAAATTTCAATAACTCTCTCTCTGGGCATTAGATTGGAGTGTCATAAAAATTGGTCGTAATTACATGCACTGTAGTTTCTTGGCTAAAAATCTTAGAGACAAAGGATGAAACAATGACACGAGGCAAGTCGTACAAGTTCGCTCTACTGAACCAGTACATAATTAGGTCATTGTGGGAGATTGGACACAACTTTGTCTTGGAGAATCCAAATCAGGTCAAACCTGTGGCATTCGAAAGATAATTTAGAGGTATATGTTGGTACTGAAAATAAAATATTGAAGTGCTCCAATCACAAATATAATCCAATTTCAATATCGAGCTCCTCAAAAGAAAGAAAAATGTGTCTAGTTTTTTTCCGAATTGCATAAGTCTTGTTAGAAGAATCAATTTGAATTGATTCCAATGGCATATTGTAGAATAGATATCAGTATTGGGTTCTAAAATATTCCCCGTAAAAATAATTCAACACCCATTAAGCCTTCAGAAGGATCTACTTAACTCATGAAGATGAAGAATTGCAACATGATCTATCAAAATTACAAGAGCAAGTGCAACAAATTTCACTCTCACAAAGAGCAACAAAAAATGAAGTGGAAGTTTTGAAGAAAGGCGTGGAAGCTAAGATGGATGGTGTGCAAGCTAAGATGGATGGCGTGGAAGCTAAGATGGATGGCATGGAAGTTGGCATGGAAGCTAAGATGGAAAACATGAAGAATGATCTAAAAACAAACATCGAAGGTTTGACAAAATTGATACAAGAAATGTTTCCTAATGGTGAAAAGATAGTAGAAGAACCTCATGATGAGAAAAAAATAAATGTTAATCGTGATTTGATAAACTCTAATGTTGGAGGTGTTAGACTCCTATACCAATAGGTTTCATTTTTCATGATTGTCTTGATTGAACTATGGAATATGTTCAAACCTTCTTTCTTGAGCAAAGGTGTTCCATATTCTTGAAAAACCAAAAAATCAAATAATTTAAAAAATGTAAAGAGGGTATACGCTAAAAGAAAAATCAAAGGGTAAGAAAAATAAAATGGTCAAAAAAGTGAAAGAAATGAACCCCAAACAAAAAATAGACCAAGGAAAGTGTGCAAATCCAAATGCCACTGCTATTTCATTTTTGTAATAAAGCAATTGTGTGCAGCTTGTCAAACCTTTGCCACAATTCATGAGTAAGTCAAACTGTTTAAACTTGGCTTACTCATATTTCAATTTCATGTTGTAGATTAGAGAATAAATATATGTCCAAACAGTTTAATCTTGGCAGATAAGTAGATGGGTAGAGTTAATAAGAGGTGCTCAACAGTTTAATCTGAGCCCTTGGATGTAATAAGGGTAGAATTAGATAGATTTTCCTTGTAAAAAGAAAAGATTGAAAAGGGTTTGCAAGTCTAAATGCACCCTAATAAAGAAGAGAAAATGGTAGTGTTAAGTAAATAGGGTAGGTAGATGGTGCTGCAAAGTGTTATCTGATGAATGATGCTACTACATGTTTTGATCCTTTACCTTCATCACAAATACTGAAGCAGGAAATACAGTGGAAAATCACAGAAAGCAAAGTCAAAATCATTAACTTCCCTCATCACTTTTTCCCTAAAGTTTTACTAATTTCCCCAAAAGTGCTAAGGTATTTGGAGATCAAAAGGGGCTCAAGGCATTTCCTTGACTTCTGGAGGGACCAGACCCTCGGCCTAATGATAAAAAATACCTAAGTACTTGAGATAATTCATCATTATAATCATTCACCTTTAACTTTATCCTAAGTAAAATCCTATTTTACTTAGGGAAATCATGCAAAATTCCATAAAAATCCCTCAAGATAACTTGCTATTCTAAGTGTAAGTGTTGAAGATAAGATATTGCAATTTACTTCAGAAGTTATCACTTTCTTAGATGTGCAAAATATTTTGAGTTTCCTTATCCCTTTGTCATATTAATGTTTAACTCTATTTACTAAATCCCTAGTGAAATTCCCTATCCTAAGTATATAACTCCTTTATTATAAATACCCCAAAAACCCCTCTATTATAAAGTTTAACCAAAGTAATTATTTCCCCGTGCATTAACATAAAAACCCACTATACGCCCTTTGGTTAAATTTATCATTATACCATAAACCCGCCCCTATGGTAAGTTAATTACATTTGTTAATTTACCATATAATAAAATAAAAAACACATATACGAAAAACTTTAAACATATGGTTTATATGTTTAATACCAAAAAATAATACATCTGAAGTTTTATTTTTAAATCAAAACTTCAGAAAATCCCGCGCCAACGTGGCTCGTCCACCTGGCATCCCACCCGACATTTTCATTATAATACCCGCACGCGATATTCTTTACTTCCAACCACGGGATTAATTAGTTATCAAAACTAATTAATAACCTTTCTGCCTATTATATGCCCCCCAGGATGTTTAAATAGAGTTAATTGTGTTTTAAAACCCGCCGGGCCCGCGCACTAAAACCCCACCATCTATTCGTCCTTTCCGCCGTCCGATCTCCCACTGTAAGATCTACGGCTAGCGTTCATCCCGCTAGCCATCCAACACCCGAACAATAACCAGCGGGGGATTGGCGGTATTTGACTAGTCACCGTCCATGTGTCAATTACTTTGTGGAATCGCTGCCCTCCCGACTAATACCACCTTCGTCCATAAGCGGTGCGGGGATTACTGCTTACCGCTTACTACTTACCGCCCGACCTTGCATACGTCAGCCCGTACATTGATGACGTCACTCCTCGAAAAACTAAAAAACCCTTTAACTTGTAAATAAAGCCAATTTTCGTGTTTTTTCCGTTATTTTCGTTATTGAAAACAACAGCGCCTTCTGCTACGATTTTCGAATTTCCACTGAAATTTACTGTGTTATCTGATTTCGCTCCAAGATTCCGCTGCACCTGTGTTCGAGTACACTTCCGCCATCGCCTGATACCTGTTAAAAGCCAATTTTCTTCCAAGAGCAGGTATTTATCCTATTCCGCCTCGAACTGCAAGTAAAACTCTGTTTTCTTTGTTTTTCGTTGAATTAGTGATTAAAACCCATCACTGAGATCTTCCCCAGAGATTTTAAAACTGTGCAATTGCTCCCCGAGCCTACAATTGTGCCAATTTCCTCATTAAAATCGAAAAAGCGCCTGGCCTGTGAAGAAAACCAGAAACCTCCGTTTTGAATCCACAAGAACCAAAATGGAGGCCCCGGTAGCTTTGAATATAACTCCACTAAATGCCCCTCACAGAGAATTAGAGTATTTACCCTTAGTGGATAGAGATTTTCAGATTAAAGACTTGCATTTTGATGAAAGCCCCCTTCTGAGTTTTTGTCACTGCAGAGACGATTATTCAAAGGGGCAAGATGTCATTGGATTGTGGGAATCCAATCTCCCAAGGTATCTCATCCCCTCAGTCATTAATTTCCTAGAAATTATTCACTATTTCCATTCAAGCTATGATCCCACTCAGAGAGCTGTGATATCCCCTGACCAAAGTGTTCTATTCCCCATTACTCCCCAGGCCATCAATGAAATGCTACACTTTGAACCTGACCAAGAATTGGCACCTCTGTCCATGGAAGATTTGATTGAGAAGTCTAATAAATTGACCCCAGAGAAATTAGAGTCCATTTGCCATAATTTCATGTTGCCTGAACACCAACCTAAGGGACCTCCTCCCTATGGTTTTTATTATTTCAATCAATTGGGAAGACTCATCCTCAATATGATATCTTTTGTCTTGGGTTTCAACACCAGTGAATATGTTGATGAGATAACCTTGGTTTTGCTATCCATTTTTACTCCTGGGCAACCTCCTGAGATTAAATATGACTTTGCCTTCCTCATAGCCAACAAGATCCATGATCAATTCATGAGGCTAGATGATGAAAAAGTTTTTAAATATTCCTCAGTCATCTATCATCTCATTATCTACTATCAGTCATAAAAGTTCCCTTTCCCTGTTCAAAAACTTGATGCCAAGGGAAACCAAAGGTCAGTTATATTTTGGTCTCCCATAATTCATTCTTATGAGTCTCCCTATTCCTATTCTGAGTTTATAGATCTTTTTGTATATCCTGCAACTACATTGTTGACAGGGAGTCCTCCCCCAAGACTCAGTAATGAAATAAAGAAGACCTTGCAACTTTCAAGGACCTATAAAGTTGGGGATTGGTATTTGTATCAAAACCATACAGTCATCAGAATCTATGGATGTGAATTACATCCGTTCAAGTTACCAAAGTATGTACCCATGAGACTGTTTGCCTTGGAATATTTCAGGCAAATGAATAATTCAGATGTGATCCATTTTTGTAATGTGAAAAATAAAGCTCAACTCCGGATTAAAAGCAAATTAGGTCCCTACATCTGCAATTCTAGAGAGGCTGAGCGAGAAGCAAAGGATATATTACAAAACCGCTGCAAATTTCAAAGAAGTTTTCGTTGGGTTCCTTATGACCCATTTGGTTTCATCTGTGAAAAAAGATTAAAGAACAAATCTTCTCCTTATATCCACCACAAGATTCCTGATATAGAGAAATATGCTAACCAAGATGAATGGGTGGAAAAAACACTTGTTGAAGAAGAAAGTGCAGAAGAAAAAATGAATAAAATTATGAAAGATCTTCAGAAGAAGTATGACCTAGAATCTTGTGGTCAAGTGCAGGTACCCCAAATTGGCACATCTTCAGCAGCAAATCCATAGCAGAGATTGCAGGAAGGCAGTCCACCAGTGGCAGCAGAGACAAAGGGCAAAGGAAAGGAACCTACATTACAGGTCATTGAAACTTTGGTCATGGCAGAGAAACCACAAACTTCCAAAGCACCTGAACAATCACAGGTTTCTCCCACTCAGGTAAATCATCCACAAGTTCCAGAGTTACAAACTCCATCAAATGTGGAAATAGGAAAGAAAAGACAAGTTCCAGAGTTACAAACTCCATCAAATGTGGAAATAGGAAAGAAAAGGCAAGTTCCAGATACTACACCTCCTAAAGAGCCTTCAGGAATACACCAAGCTAAAAAACAGAAATCAGATCCACTTCCAGAGGTGGAAATCATAGATGAAGTGTTTGATGATGGAAGGGAAGATAGTCAACTAACTGGCACAGTTAGTGAAACAAACACAGGACAGAAAGGAAAAGCTTTACAAAAGCAATTAAGTACTGAGGTATCCTCTTTCAGACCACCAAAAACAGATACAGGGGATATTAAAAGAACCTTCATTAATATCAAAGCAAAGAATGATCCATTAAAAATGAAGGTATATGATCAATATATGAAAATGGCTCCCCATAATCAAGAAAGGCTAATGTCAGCATTTGACCTTTCACAAGGCAAAATGCTGATGAGCCACTTCAAGTCAAAGGTGCCAAAGCCCATGTCAACAGCTGATTACATTAGAACAAATTTTGAGGTCCTGGCAAAGGACATTCATCCTTTGGACCAGATAGAACTACACAGACAAACTGGGGAAATGGTGTATTCCACTCTTACCAATAAAGCCATGGCAGCTCTAACACTGCAAGATTCTTTGAATAACACAACTGCACAATTGCAAATTGAGAATGCCTCTTCACAGGCCAAAGATAATAGAATAAATTCTCTAGAAGACATAATCATTGGCTTGGGTCACAACCCCAAAGACATTAAAAGTATTGAGGCATTAATAAAGAAGAAAGATGATGACATAGCTGCACTGAGAAAGCAGCTAAAATTGCCAGCATCAAGGCACCCTCAGACCCAAGAAGTTCTAAAGGGGAATTCACAGGAAGAAATAATGGAGTTGCTCCTAAATATGACTGAGCGACTAAGTGAAACAGAGAAGGAATTGGAACAAGCCTTACAGGAAAAGGAAGCTATCAAGCAGACATCTGCCACAGAAGCTGCTACAACCATAGGTACTTCAACAGCAGGTCAGCAAACATAGCCTTCCCAGGTAAACACTTCTGGTTTGAGTTCTGATGAACTAATAAAACAAATGGAAAGTTTACAACTAAGGGTCACAGAACTTCAAACCACGAAATTACAATTAGTAAAATTGGAGGAAAAATATGATACATCCAAGAAAACAGTTGCTGATAAAACCAGGGAAATAAAAAGGTTAGAAAAATTGGTTCAGGCTTTGGAAAAATATCTTTCATTAGAAAAGCCTTTAAAGGAAATAAATGAAATTCTTTGGGGTAGTATCATTGAGTTAATAAAGGGTATTTGGCCCTCTGTTCAAGCAATTTTTGAACAAAATGATTTGGTTAAAATAGCTCAAGAAGAAATAAACAGAACCAAAAATGAATTAAGAGGCAGGCCTGAGCAGGCCAATTAGCTCATTCAATTTTTGAACACCCGGACAAAGCAACAACTTGCAGTATTAGGGATTGAGGACAGGACTGGCACAGTTTTGGAAATAAAGAGAGTTTTCATCAAAAGGACTTTCATGCAGAACTTAGAAAGGAAGTGCTCAGACATATTGATTGATATCAATATTTTCAGGGAGAAATTTCAAGCTTTGTTGGACAATGGATTACCAAGTCCTATGCTCTCAGAGGATCAAATAATGGACTTAGAAACCTATGTAAAGAAAATAAATAATCATGCTCAAAATACAGCTGCTTGTTCTACCAGTTTTCCAGAATCGACATTACCAACAGGGAGAAGTATTTATGATAGAGTGAGGAATTTATTTCATCTGGAACATGAAATAAAGTATCTATTTCCTAATGAGCCCACCTTTTACAAACTCACAGAAGCAGATGAGACATTGAGAAAACTCAAAAGGACTATGATACCAGACGATTCATGGTGGAGATACTTATTGGAAATTCTATAAAAGTTATTTTCAGGATGAGAATTTTATCTTTACTATCAGGTAAATGATAAATATGAGTACAAATGAAAGAGTATCAGTTACACAGGTTAAAGAGTATCCGTAAAGACAAAGAGTATCAAACAAGCAAAGAAATTACTCCAGAAGACAGAAACAAAGCCCTTTTTCAGCACTTACCTCCAGCACATCCATAAAGAAAGGAAACAGCACATCAGCAGTTACTTATTATTCTATCTACGAGACCATTTGTCTCCTGTTTACTTGTAAATTACTCCTTAGTCACCCCAAATTATGGGCTAGGATAGTGTGAGATATTTTCAATTATTTTGTGTATAAATAAACCCTCAAAGAGAGTATTGAGGGTGGATTCTATTACTCTGTTGTAACATTGAGATTTTCGGAATAAAAGCATTTTGGAGAAATTTATTCGTGGCTTACTGGATGACGATTTAAAGCACTAGACTTGTTGCAGGATTCATGTGTTGGACTACAGTTCAATAAGTCTTTCTACCCTTTGTCTAAAGTTTTATATTAGTTTATAATATCATCATATCCATTTCTGAATAATTTACATAAAGGATTGAATCAGAGTTTGCTTAATTGTACTCTGATTTCAAATGTGGTTGTTCTTAATGTTTTCTTCTAAATTAGTTATAAGCATGAATTCTTAAATGCTCTTGCTTTGCTAATTTAAACATTGTTGATTACTATAATAAAGAATTCTTCGTTGCTCTTTATTTGTAGTCATCTCTTTTCTTTCTTTTGAACATGGTGAAAGATTCTTAGCTGCCTTTCATCCCTTCAAGATCATCCCATCCACTTTAAATTTTAAGGATTGTTCTCTGTCTAGCTATCTTGCCCTGTAATACCATCTTTTGTTTAGAATAGAAATCCAGTAAAGCCATCCTTTGACTCCATAGCCCAATGGACTGAAAGCTCTCAACCTTGCCCTTAGTTTGTGGATTCCACCATTTTCCCAAAACAAACTCTTGAATCTATAACTAGCCTAAAACCTTCTAAGAACAAAGATAAATTATAAAGAGAGAGCCCTCTCTGGATGTAGATTGGCTAGATTCTGCATCTAAAAGGTTGGTTTGTGGTTACCTCGGGTATACTTTCCTCTTACACAACTTCTAGGAAAACCTGAGTGATAACAGGAGGGAAGAACCACCATATTCCAAAAATGGATATGAGGAAGTTTGATGGAAAGGATCATGTAACATGGATACTACAGATGGAGCAATATTTTGATCTCCATAACGTGCAAAACACACAAAAGGTACACATTGCAATTTTACATTTAGAACAAAATACATTTGTATGGTATCGATGGCTTTTCTCCCATCAAAAAATTGTCACTTGGTCAATTTTTACGGAAGAAATGATAGCACATTATGAGCATACAAAGAGCAACACCTTCTTTATCCAATTGATAAATCTCAAACAAAAGGGTTTAGTGGGGCAACACATTGAGGAATTCCAAAAATTGAATATAAGGGTAACTGATATTCCAGAGGAACACAGGATTGATCTCTTCATAGGCACTTTAAAGGATAACATCCAACATGAAGTTCGCATTTTGGAACTTGATTCATTGGAGAAGGCATTCAGGTTGGCAAGAAAAATTGAATGTAAAATTATGGCGACAAGGAAGCCTACCACTCACTTCTATAAAGAAGGAAGTGTTTCTACGCCTAGATTTCCACAACCTACAAGGTTGACACCAAAAAAATTGGAAGAAAAAGAGCAAAAGGTCTTTGCTACAATTGTGATAGAAAATACACTAAAGGTCATAAGTGTGCTGAGAAGAAATTATTTTACATAGATTGTGAAGAGGAAGAAGAAAATGAACAAGAAGAGGATATACACCAGGAACCAGACCTAGAAGAGGAAGAAATGAATCCGACCATATCGTGTAATGCACTGGCAGGAATTACCACTCCTCAAACTCTCAAGATAGAAGGACAAATAAAGAAGAAAAAGGTAATAGTGTTGATTGATTCAGGTAGCACCCATAATTTTATTCATTGTAAGGTAGCCAAGGAATTAAATTGTTTCCTATACCTAGCACCAAAATTTCAAGTGATGGTTGCAAATGGAGGAACTATAAATTGCTCTGGAAAATGCCATAATATCAAGCTAACCATGGGGGAATATGTATTGACTAGTCCAATGCTTTCCATTCCTATGGGAGGTGTTGATTTTGTACTAGGAGTACAATGGTTACAATCTTTGGGGATGGTAGCTTTTAATTTTCAAGAACTTTTCTTGAAATAATTTTCAGAAGGAAAGGAAGTCAAATTACAGGGTATTGAAGAGAAGCCAAGAAGGATAATAAGCTCCAATGTCATGAAAAATCTTCTAAATAAATAACAAATAGGCGTAATTGCACAATTATGCTCACTAGAAGTTCCGACATCAAAATCATCTATTTCTGTAGATCTCCAACAAGTCTTGGACAATCATTCCAAGGTGTTTGAAACTCCCAAAGGACTCCCACCTATTCGTGATCAAGATCATGCTATTCATTTGATTCCAGGAAGTGTTCCTCCAAACATCAGGCCTTATAGATATCCTTACTTCCAAAAGAGCGAAATTGAACGTATGATTGCAGAAATGTTAGAGGCGGTTATAATTCAACCTAGTCAAAGTTCTTTCTCTACTCCCGTAGTATTGGTACACAAGAAGGATGGATCATCGCGAATGTGTCTGGATTGTAGGGAGCTCAATAAGCTCACCATTAAAGATAAATTTCCCATTCCTGTGATTGATGAATTATTGGATGAATTACATCGAGCAATTTATTTTACCAAGTTGGATCTTCGTTCAGGATATCATCAAATTAGAATGAAGACTGAAGATATTCCAAAAACAACATTTCGACCTCATGAGGGTCATTATGAATTTTTGGTCATGCCTTTTGGCCTTACCAATGCACCTTCTACATTTCAAGGGTTGATGAATTCCATTTTCAAACCCTTCCTTAGAAAATTTGTGCTAGTGTTTTTTGATGATATACTAATCTACAGCAGGTCTTGGAAGAATCATGTTGAACATGTTGACAGGGTGCTCAAACTATTGCAGGAGAAACAATTATATGCAAAAAAATCCAAATGTTTCTTTGGAGTACAAGAGGTGGAATATCTGGTTCATATTGTATCTCACGAGGGTGTTAAAGTAGACCCTAACAAAATTAAAGCCATTAAGGAATGGAAAGTCCCCACAACCATAAAGCAGTTGCGAGGATTTCTCGGGTTAACAGGGTATTATCACAAGTTTTTTAATAATTATGGGAGAATAGCAGCACCTCTAACAACATTATTGAAGAAAGATGCATTTTAATGGACTCCTGAAGCAACTAAGGCCTTTGAACGTCTTAAAGAGGCAATGTGCCTAGCACCGGTCTTAGCTACGCCAGACTTCACAAAAACCTTTATTGTGGAATGTGATGCCTCAAGAAATGGAATTGGTGCGGTTTTAATGCAAGAAGGAAGACCCATTGCTTTTGAAAGTCGTCCAATCAAAGGAAAGTATTTACAGAAACCTATTTATGAGAAGGAAATGTTAGCAATACTGCATGCACTAAAGAAATGGCGAACTTACATAATGGGAAGACACTTCAAGGTAAAAACTAATCATGATAGTCTTAAACACTTTTTGGAACAAAGACTATCTTTAGAAGAGCAGAAAAAATGGGTCACAAAGATGTTGGGTTATGATTTTGAAATAATATACAAAAAAGGAAAGCTTAATTTTGTTGCAGATGCACTCTCAAGAAAGAATGAAGAGGTGGAAGCATTGCTTTGTACCATTTCTATTATCCAAACAGATTGGATAACTGAAGCAAGAGATGAATGGAAGAAGGACAAAGATGTATGGACACTCATTCAAAAGTTGCAGCAAGATCCTAGTACATCTGAGACATTTAGTTGGAATAATGATTCCTTATGGTACAAAGATCGCTTATATCTTTGTAATAATTCCCAACTAAAACAAAAGATTCTTCTGGAATTGCACACTTCTCCTTTAGGAGGACACTCATATTTTTAAAAAACTTACCATAGGGTGAAGAAAGAATTTTTTTGGGATGGCGTTAAATATGATATTCAAAAGTTTGTGGCGGAATGTTTGGTTTGTCAGCAGAATAAAGTGGAGACAATTAAGACCCCGAGACTTCTACAACCTTTATCCATTCCAAGTCAACGTTGGGAGGAGATTTAAATGGATTTTATCACAGGTTTACCTAAGTCCGAAGGAAAGAATGTCATCATGGTGGTAGTTGATAGACTTACCAGGTATGCACACTTTTGTGCATTATCTCATCCATTTAAAGAAAGTACAGTTGCTACTACATTTATGGACATAATTCAAAAGCTACATGGAAGCCCAAGCGTTATTGTGAGCGACAGAGATCCCATTTTTACTAGAAATTTTGGGACAGAGTTATTTTCTTATTTGGGTACTCAATTAGCTCATAGCTCATCTTATCATCCTCAATATGATGGTCAAACTGAGATAGTAAATAAATTTTTGGAAGGATATCTTCGTTGTTTTGTATCTAATAAACAAACACAATGGGTCAAGTGGTTACCTCTCGCTGAATGGTGGTATAACACTTCCATACTGCAGCAAAAATGACCCCATTTATTGCACTTTATGGATATCATCCACCATCGATCACATCATCTTTAAGGGAAAATTCGAAGGTTCAAGCAGTGGAAGATCACATCGAGCATCAGCAAGAAGTTCTCCAACTCTTAAAAGATAACCTGAATTTGGCACAAAATCAAATGAAACAAAAGGCAGATCAACATCGCAGCGAGAGAAATTTTGATGTAGGAGATTGGGTATTTTTACGGCTAGAACCATACAAACAAATGTCCCTCAAGCAAGCTAAGAAGGATAATAAATTATCGCCAAAGTACTATGGTCCTTACAAGGTGTTGCAAAAGATTGGTACTATGGCATACAAATTGGAGCTTCCCGCTTCTTCGCGAGTACATCCAGTTTTCCATGTTTCATGCTTAAAGAAGGTTATAGGTGAAAATCTTCCAGTTCAAACAATATTGCCAGAACTTGATGAGGAAGGAAAATCATATTGGAACCTGAAGCGGTCATGGAAACAAGAACTCGACAGCTACGGAATCGATCAATTTCAGAGTATCTCATCAAGTGGAAGAACTTACCCACTGAAGATTCTACATGGGAGGATGAGAATTTTATACAGAAGCACCCGTAGCTACTCAAGCGTTGAGGACAACACTTTTTTGAAGGAGAGGGGCATGTTAGGTCCCTATATCACTAGTATAGTCCCTTATTATTGTTAGTGTAACCCTTATTGTTATTATTGTACCCTTGTAACCCCCATTTTGTTATTATTGTGCCCTTAAATTATTATTGTTAGGTCGGCTAGGATTACATTGTGGCCCACTAGGATTACATTATGGCCCCATGGACTCCTATATATAGAAAGGAGGTTTTGTAAATTGTATCATCCAAGAATTGTTCATTTATGTAATTTATTGGAGGTTTCCCCCTCGAAGTGGCTCATTTCTAAGGCGTTGATATCTCTTTTCTTCTCTTTTTGGAGATGGTTACACAACACCAAACCCTTAACTGTAACCTTAACCTAACCCTTAAACTTAACCTTCCCATAACCTTAACTATAACCTAATTGTAACCTTGACCAAACCGTTAACATTAACCTTACCCTTATCTTAACCTTAACCTAACCTTAGCCTTGAATTTACCCTTAAAGTAACCTTAACCTTACCCTTACCCTTATCTTAACCTTAAAATAACCTAATCTTAACCTTAACCTTAACCAAACCCCTAACATTAACCTTAACTTAACCTTAAACTTAACTTAACCTTAACCTTAACCTTGACCTTAACTATAACCTAACCCTAACCTTAACCTAACCTTACGCATAAATTTAACCTTAAGTTTAGGGTTAAGGTTAAGGTTAAGATAAGGATAAGGTTAAGGTTGAGGTTAGGTTAAGGTTAAGGGTACTGGTAAGGCAAGGGTTAAGGTTAGGGTAAGGTTAAGATTAAGAGAAGGGTAAGGTTAAGGGTAAAGTCAAGGTTAAGTTTACATTAAGGGTAAGGTCAAGGATAAGGTTAGGTGAAGATTAGGGTTAGGTTATAGTTAAGGTTAAGGTTAAGTTTAAGGTTAACTGTAAGGTTAAGGTTAAGGTTACAGGTTTAGTCATGTTAAGGTTAAGGTTAAGATTAATGTTAAGGGTAAGGTCAAGGTCAAGGTTAAGGTTAAGTTAAGGGAAAAGTCAAGGTTAAGGTTACGTTAAGGGTTTGGTCAAGGTGAGGGTTAGGTTATAGTTAAGGTCAAGGTTAAGATGAAGGTTAAGGTGAAGGCAATGTTAAGGTTAATGTTAAGGGTTTGGTCATGGTGAGGGTAAGGTTATATTTAAGGTCAAGGTTAAGGTTAGGTTATAGTTAATGTTAAGGTCAAGGTTATGGGAAGGTTAAGGTTAAGGTTAAGGTTAGGTTAAGGTTACGGTTTGAGTCAAGTTAAGGTTAAGGTTAAGGTTAAGGTTAGGTTAAGGGTAAATTTAAGGTTAATGTTAAGTTTATGGGTAAATTCAAGGTTAACGGTAAATTTAAGGTTAAGGTGAAGTTGAAGGGTAAGGTTAAGGTTAAGATAAGGTTAAGGGTACAGCTAAGGTTAAGGTTAAGTTAAGGGTAAAGTTAAGGTTAAGGGTAGGGTTAAGGTTAAGTTTATGGGTAAGGTTAAGGATAATGTTATGGGTAAGGTTACGATTATGATTAGGGTAATGTTAGGGTTAGGTTATAGTTAAGGTTAAGGGTAAAGTTAAGGTCAAGGTTAGAGTTAGGTTATAGTTAAGGTTAAGGTTAGGTTAAGGGTAATTTCAAGCTCAAGGTAAAGTTTAAGGTTACAGGTTTACTAAGGTTATGGTTAGGTTAAGGTTAACGGTGAAGTTTAAGGTTACGAGTCTTAACCTTAACCTTACCCTTAACCTTAACCTTAACCTTCACTATAACCTAACCTTAACTATAACCTAACCTTGACCTTAACCTTAACCTTACCTTTACCTTAACCTTAACCTTAACATTAACATTACCCTTAATCTTAACCTTAAACTAACCTTCCCATAACCTTTACCTTAACCTAACTTTAACCTTAACCTTCCCCTAACCTTAACCTTAACCTAACCTTAACCTAAACCTTACCCTACCCTTAACCTAACCTTAACCTTAACTTTACCCATAACCTTAACCTTACCCTTAAACTACCCTTAAGCTTGACCTTGACCAAACCCTTGACCTATATTTAACCTTATCCTAACCTAACTTTAACCTTAAACTTAACCTTACCTTAACCTTCCCATAACCTTAACCTTAACATTAACCTTAACCTTAACCTTATATTAACCTTAACCTAACCTTAGCCTTGAGTTTACCCATAACCTAACCTTAACTTTAAGGGTAAAGTTAAGTTAACATAATCTTAACCTTAAACCCTAACCTAACCTTACCTTAACCATAACCTTAACCATAACCTTATCTTAACATTACCTTAACCTTAACCTTCCCAATTCCTTAACCTTAACCTTAACCTAACCTTAACCTTACCCTTAACCTGACTTTAACCTTGACTTTAACCTTAACTTAACCTTAACCTTAACTTTAACATTACTAAAACCATACCCTTAACCTTATCTTAACCTTAACCTTAACCTTTACTTAACCTTAAGGGTTGGGTTAAGGTTAAGGTTATGGGAAGGTTAAGGTTAACCTTAAATTTTTCCTTAACCTAAACTTAACCTTAACTTTAAGCTAACCCTAAACTTAACCTTAAATTTACCCTTAACGTTGAAATTAACCTTAACCTTGCCCTTGACCTTGACATTAACCTAACCAAAACCTTAACCTTAACCTTAACCTAACCTTAACCATACCATAACCTTAACCTAACCTTAAGCTTAACTTTACAATTAACCTAACCCTAACCTTGAGCAAGCCCTTAACATTAACCTTACCCTTAACCTTAACCTAACTAAACCCGTAACCTTAACCTTACCCTAATCTTAACCTTAACCTTGACTTTACCCTTAACCTAACCTTAACATTAAATTTAACCTTAACCTAATGTTACCTTAACCTTGACCTTAACCTTAAACTTAACCTTAACTATAACATAACCCTAACCTTACCCTAACCATAACCTTAACTATAACCTAAACCTAACCTTAACCTTACCCTTAACCTTCTCTTAACCTTAACCTTCACTATAACCTAACCTTAACCTTAACCTTAAGGTAAATGTTATGGTAAAAGTTAGGGTTAAGGGTAAAGTCAAGGTTAATTTTAGGTTAAGGTTCAAGTTACGGGTTTAGTCAGGTTAAGGTTACGTTAAGGTAAAGGTTATGGTTAAGGTTAGGGTTAAGGGTAAAGTAAAGTTTATGGTTAGGTTAAGGTTAAGGTTAAGGCTAAGGGTTTTTAAAGGTTAGGGTTAGGTTATAGCTAAGTTCAAGGTTAAGGTTAGGTTAAATTTAACGTTAAGGTTAAGGTTAAGTTAAGGTTAATGTTAAGGGTTTTGTTAAGGTTAAGGTTATGGTTAAGGTTAAGGTTAAGGTTAGGTAAAGGTTAATGTTAAGGGTAGGTTATACTGAAGGTTAATACCCGTAACCTTAAACCTTAACCTTAACCTAACCTTAAACTTAACCTTATCTTAACCTTGACCTTGACCTTAACGTAACCTAACCTTAACCTTAAATTTACCCTTAACCTTACCTTAACCATAACCTTATCTTGACCTTAACATTAACCTTAACCATAACCTTATATTAACCTTAACTTAACCATAACCTTGACCTTGACCTTAACTATAACCTAACCCTAACCTTGACCAAACCCTTAACATTAATCTTAACCTTAACCTAACCTTAACCTTAACTAAACCCTTAACCTTAACCTTAACATTAACATTAACCCTAACCTTACCCTAACCATAACCTATGGTTAAGGTTAAGGTTAGGTAAAAGTTAATATTAAGGGTAGGTTATAGTGAAGGTTAAGGTTAAGACCCATAACCTTAAACTAACCTTAAACTTAACCTTATCTTAAGCTTGACCTTAACCTTAACCTAACCTAACCTTAACCTTAACTTTACCCTTAACCTTACCTTAACCATAACCTTAACCTGACCTTAACCTTAACCTTACCCTTAACCTTCTTTTAACCTTACCTTAACCTTGACCTTAACTCTAACCTAACCCTTACCTTGACCTTAACTATAACCTAATCCTTACCTTGACCAAACCCTTAACATTAACCTTAACCTTAACCTTAACCTAACCTTAACGTTAACTAAACCCTTAACCTTAACATTAACCTTAACCCTGACCTTACCCTAAACATAACCTTAACCTTACCCTAACCTTACCCTAACCATAACCTTAACTTTAGCCTTAACCTAACCTTAACCAAACCCATAACCTTAACCTTAACCTTAACCTAAGCTTAACCAAACCCTTAACCTTAACCTTAACCTTAACCTAACCTTAACCTTGTCCTTACCATTAACTTAACCTTAACCTTAACTATAACCTAACCCTAACCTTGACCCTAACTTTACCCTTAACCTTGACCTTTACACTAACCTTAACCTCGACCTCGACCTTAACCTTTCCAAACCCTAACTTTAACCTAACCCTAACCATAACCCTAACCTAAACCTAACCATGACCAAACCCTTAACCTTAACCTTAACCTTACCCTTACCCTAACCTTAACCTTAACCTTACTCTTAACCTTAACCAAATCCTTATCCTGAACCTTAACCTAAACCTTAACCTTAACCTAACCTTAACTTTGACTTTACCCTTAACCCTGACCTGACTAAACCCGAAACCTTAACCTTAACCTTAAACTTAATCTAATCTTAACCTTGACCTTAACTATAACCTAACCCTAACCTTAACCTTGATTTTATCCTTAACATAACCTTAACCTTGAATTTACTTAACCAAAGTTAAGGTTAAGGTTACAGTTAATGTAAGGTTAAGGTTAGGTTAAGGTTAAGGTTACGGGTTTAGTCAGGTTAAGGTTAAGGTTAAGCTTAAGGTTAGGTTAAGGTTAATGTTAAGGTTAAAAGTTTGGGAAGGTTAAGGTTAAGGTTAAGGGTAAGATAAGGCTAAGGTTAAGGTTAAGGTTAAGGTCAAGTTCAAGGTTAAGGTTAAGGTTAAGGTCAAGGTTAACAGTAAAGTTAAGGTCAAGGTTAGGGATAGGTTATAGTTACGGTTAAGGTAAGGTTAAGGGTAAAGTAAATGTTAAGGTTAAGGTGAAGGTTAAGGGTAAGGTTAAGGTTAAGGGTTAGGCTTTGAATTTATCCTTAACTTAACCTTAACTTTCACTATAACCTAACCCAAACCTTGAGCAAACCCTTAACCTAATGTTAACCTTAACCTTCCCATAACCATAACCTTCATCTTAACCTTAAACTTAACCTAACCTTAACCTTAACCTTTGTTAGGTCCCTATATTACTAGTATAGTCCCTTATTTTTGTTAGTGTAACCCCCTTATTGTTATTATTGTACCCTTGTAACCCCCATTTTGTTATTATTATGCCTTTAAATTATTATTGTTAGGTCGGCTAGGATTACATTGTGGCCCACTAGGACTACATTATGGCCCCATGGACTCCTATATATAGAAAGCAGGTTTTGTAAATTGTATCATCCAATAATTGTTCATTTATGTAATGTATTAGAGGTTTCCCCCTTGAAGTGGCTTATTTCTAAGGCATTGATATCTCTTTTCTTCTATTTTTGAAGCTGGTTACACAACATTTGGTATCAGATCTTTGGATTCTAGGGTTTCGCTGCTCCAAACAGGTCATCGTGACTTTTTCTCTATAACATTTTTTCTACGAATTTTCAGAAGCTGAAATTTTTAGGGTGCGAAGCCGAAATCCTGAGGAATATTTTCTAAAACTTTTAGAGCTTGGTTCGCAATATTTTCAGAGATATGATCTGTCGAAGTTAGGTCTTATTTCAGGCTCCTAAACAGGTCATCGTGGCATTTGCACTATAATTTTGTTTCTACGAAAGTGCAGAATCTAAAATTTGTATGGTTCGAAGCTTAAACCCTGAGGAAATTCGTCACAAAATTTTAGATCTTGGTTCACAATATTTTTCGAGATATGATCTGTGGAAGATAGTGCTTTTTCAGGCTCCTAAATTTCATCTCAAAGAGGTGATCATGGGAAAAGTTCAAAAACTCTCTCTCTGGACATCAGATTCGAGTGCCGTAAAAATTGGTCGCAAGTACATGGACTGTAGTTTCTTGGCTATCAATTTCAGAGACAAAGGATGAAACAGTGACACGTGGCAAGTCGTAAAAGTTCTCTCTACTGAACCAGTCCATAATTAGGTCATTGTGGAAGATTGGACACAACTTTGTCTTGGAGAATCCAAATCCAGTCAGACCCATGGCATTCAAAAGATAATTCAGAGGGCTACGTCGGTACCAAAATTCAGATATTGAAGTGCTGAAATCACAGATATAATCCAATTTCAATATCGAGCTCTTCAAAAGCAAGAAAAAGGTGTGTATTGTTTTTCCGAATTGCATAAGTCTTGTTTGAAGAATCAATTTGAATTGATTCCAAGGGCATATTATAGAATAGATATCAGTATTGGGTTCTAAAATATGCCCCATAAAAATAATTCAACACCCATTAAGCCTTCATAAGGGTCTACTATGACTCATGAAAATGAAGAATTGCAACATGATCTATCAAAATTACAAGAGCAAGTGCAAAAAATTTCACTCTCGCAAAGAGCGACAAAAAATGAAATGGAAGTTTTGAAGAAAGGCGTGGAAGCTAATATGGATGGCGTGGAAGCTAAGATGGATAGCATGGAAGCTACGATGGATGATGTTGAGTCTCAAATCTGCATTTTTCTTATACATCTTCCTAGACCTTTTTCATTCACCTGAACCTTCCAAGTTGTCAATATCATTGTATATTAATTGAAAAAGAGCATCTAAAATGGTTTTTAACTATATTTTGTGTCTGCTGTTTGATTTAGATTTTTGCTCATTTAGCTGCGGAATCTTGCCACTTTCCGCAGCTGCTGCAACTTTTCGCAGCCATTTTGTGAAAGTCTATGTTGCAGGTGTCTTCAGGTAAAACGAGCCACATGGGCAAGTCAGAAATGATGTGGACATGGATCGTGTCCTATTGGCTCGAGTAAATTCACTTAAGGAGGCTGTGGTCAAAAGTGGCAAAGTGGAAGTCAACCGTAGAGTCCCACGGTGACAGGACTCTGTTTCTCATCACGTGAGGATTTGCATGACCGTTTCTAACTTACGGGAGACACATCAACACCCGTACATGGCTCCATAAGCCGAATCCAACATCCACTCTTCATAGATTTACTCCTCACTGCGGCCATGATGCTGGATCCCTGGACGTGATGATTTACGTGTCTCCATCAGCACAAACTTTAGGGAGTTAGGTATATTACCTTTGTTATAAATAAAGCGTTTGCATATGCATATTATATTAGCCTCCAGATATCTCTGTAATGTAATTACGTTGCCACTGTGCCGTAATATCACCTCTCTATTATGACTGCATTTTAATATATAAGAAGACTCTATTTCCAAGCGTAATTTGTATTTGAAGGTTGTTGCCAAGGCTGGTGCAGAGGGCCCCTGCACACGCTGAGGTTTTGTGCATTATTGTATAATTCTTGTTTTATTTCTTTAAGCTCATAGTGCCATAAGTCATTAATGTGTTTATACATTACATCTTTCATGGTATTTATGCTTTATCTCTGTTTATAATCTTTCATGCTTTACATCTTACTTCTGTCCATAATCTTTCATGTTTTATGTTGTTGTTAACTGATCAGTGTTCCTATTTCAGATTACAAATAGGCAGCCTGGGCATTTGCATAACCTTTTGACTAATGACATGGAATTAATATTGTTCTGCTGCTAATTCACTTTTCTTAGTTTCTGTTTAATTTCAGTACTGCTTTGTTTATTTCAGTCTTGCTCATTTGCTTCAGTAGTTAGATTTAGATATATTAAATTGCTCATGACATCTTCAGTTACCTCCGAAAGCCATAGCTGGACTAATGGTGAGGGATTGAATTATGAAAGTGTAGTTTAATATTAGTTTACTTTTTGCAAGTTAGAAATATTAAATTGCTCATGACATTTTCAGTTACCTCCGAAAGCCATAGCTGGACTAATGGCGAGGGATTGAATTATGAATGTGTAGTTTGATATTAGTTTACTTTCTACAAGTTAGATATCAGGTTACTCAAGTTGTTTATGGTTACCTCCGAAAACCATAACTGGACTAATGGTTAGGGATCAGAAGATAAGTTGATGTAATTTGATTTAGATTTACTTTGTTGCAACTTTTGGATTTCTTTAAGCATAGTTTCTTTTGTGTTTGAACATCAGCAAGGATAATGAGTTTCATGATCAGTAGTTCATTGTTTGTTTGACTAGAGTAGTGATGCAATTTCATTTTCTTTGAAGAATTAATTTTGTCATTGTGTGTTTTAAAATTATTTTGAAGTTTGGAAAATCATTAGAAAGACATTGTTGTCTTGAATATTTGTCTCCATACTTGTTTTTCAGAATTTCATAAAAAATCCAAAAACGACCAAAAAGTAAGAGATAGGTTATCTTGAACATATAGTGCGCCACACTTCATCAGCTTACGAATCCCGGATTGATAAATTAATGTAGCAATTTAGGACACACTAAATTGACCAAAAATTTTGGCGTTGTTGCCAGGGAAGTGTAACTAGGTAGCCAATTTCTTAAAAAAAAAAAAAACAAAATAATAAAAGAAGGGAAAACTTGATAATTTCTTGAAGTATGCTCTCCTCTTACACCTAGTGTGATATGGAGGATCAGAAAAGAGAATTATTGGTTTAGTAATTTCTTAAGTATGCTCTCTTCTTGCACCTAGTGTGACCTGGAAGATCAGAAAGAGAATTATTATCCCTACTTTAAAAAAAAATAAAAAATGACATGCATAGAGCAAGAGATTCTAGGGGAAGGTTTATAGGTAAAGCCAAGAGTTCGATTTTCACAACTCCATCTTCTTCAAGGCATAGACAAGATTCACCACCATCTACCCCTAGCCTTAAGATTCTTGGAATTCAAGGAACAGCTGAATTAGAGGATTCTCCTATACCACCTACTAAATCTCATTTAGAAAAGGATCCTTTCTTTACTTCTACAGGAGAGTATCTCGTAATCAAAGAAGTAGAATCACCTGAAGAAGAAAAGGAAAATACTCTCTCTCATCCTCCCTTGATAGAATAACCAGAGGACTTTAAGGACTCTAAAGAAACTATCATGGCAGAGGAAATAATAGATGGATTTGGAGGTAGAGGTAGAGGTAGAGGAGGAGGAAAAAATGGAGACAACAATGGTGAAGGAAATAATGGAAGAAACAGGGAAGGAGACAACTTGTTTGGATTCCCTATATTTGATGAGGAAACTCATACAATGATGAAAAATATCTCACCATCTATCCTCCCTAACTTTTATGGATTGCGAAGTGAGGATCTTGAAACATTTATGTTTGAGTTTGAAGTTGTGCGCCGAACTTATGACTATATGGAAGACTCTCAAAAACTCAAACTGTTTCCTTCAACTTTGAAGGGAGCTACTTTGAAATGGTTCATGGGATTAGCCACCCAATCTATTAGGACTTGGAATGATATGAAACAAACATTTTTGGATAGATACTTGGACTATTGTATGCCCACCAATCACAAGGATGAGGTATTCAAAATGATGCAAAAAGAAGACGAAAACTTGGAAGATTTACTTGAAATATTTCAATACAACTTGAAAAGAGAAAAGATGAGCAACTTAGATGATGAAACCTTGAAAGCCCTCATATTAAAAGCCATTGGAGATGAATGGATAGATATTTTAAACATGATGGGGAAAGGAGACGTTTCTCAACTTCCACTTCGTGACATAACAGAACTATGTGTCCATATTTCAAGAGGAAAATCTAAAATAGGAAAAGGGCCTAGGGATCCTTCTCTTATTAGGGTTAAAAATCTTCAACTGGATCAGTAAGTAGGGAAAATATTGGTAATATTCTTGATGAATTCAAAACTGATATCTTAGGGAGCCTTAGTGAACAACTAGACACCCTTAAAATCCAAAACAAGCAGAAAGCAGAAACAGATGATTTAGCCATCTTTTGTCCGAAATGTAGGAAGAAACATGCTTTAAGGGAATGTCCCTTGGATGCAAAATCTGTAGAAACATGTATGATTTTCTCAGAGAATCATGAGATCAAGGATTTTCCTTCAATTCCTGAACTCAAAGCTGTTTTTCAAGAAGACCCAAATTCAGTAGAATCTCTCTGTTTCGTTGCAAGAAGACCTTGGCAGGGACAACAAACTCAAGGGTTTAACAACCCTATGAATCTTCAAACCCCACCAAATTGGAATCCTTGGCAACAACCTTGGCCCCAACATAAAAATCCATATCAGCCATGGGTACAAGGGATGAAAAATCCTTATGGGAGATTTTCTCAATTTTATCAATATCCTCTATCTTTTCAAAATCAACAAGCTCCACAACTTCCAAACCCAAATCCACAACTTTCATTGCCATTTCCATAACAACAACCTTCTCAACAAAATCCAAGTCCTCAACTCATGCTCCCATATCAACAAAAGACAAATCAACTTCCAGCTCAGCCATTGCCAAATCCTAACGATAAAATTCCTCAGAATACTTACATGATAGAAGGAAAACAATTTCCTACCTATATGATTGTTCCTCTCAATGATGTACAACTCAGATCTGGTAGAGTTTTAGAAAAACCTTCTATAGATGACCTAGAGCAGGATACCTCTGAGGAGGACTCTCTTGAAGCCAATAAGGGTTCTGAGGAAGTATCTCTTCAAAACTCAAATATTCAAAAAGAAAAAGAAAAGTTAACACCCACAACTCCTATAGTTGAGCAACCTGCATCTTCATCTACACCTCCTTTTCCTAAAAGACTACAAATTGACAAGGGGGTGGAAAAACAAATCTTGTTGCCTAACTATGATTTTCTAGATGAATTGAAGAATGTTTGTATCAAGATTCCCTTGCTACAAGCCATTCGAAAGATTCCTATTCTAGCAAAAACAATAAAGGAGTTGAGTTTCAAAAGACCAGGTAGGAAACTAAAAGACACAAGAAGAATCCACCTGGTAGGAAAAATTGCAGATATTATGATGGGAAAAATTACCATGCAGAAGTATGTAGATCCGGGAAGTCCAATTGTCAAGACACATATAAATGGGATAGAAATTCCAAACACATTGATTGACTTAGGGGCTGCTATCAACATTATGAGTAGACAGACTATGGACCAACTAAAACTTCCTAACCTTCTTTTTACACCTACTTTACTGCAACTTGCAGATCGATCAATTATTAAACCAGATGGTGTATTAGAAGATATTTCAGTCTCCTTAGATTCTTGGGAATATCAGGTAGATTTTATGATTTTGACTCCCAAGAGTAATCTAGGAGGGCACCCACTTATCTTAGGAAGACCTTGGCTAGCCACAGCTGATGCTTTTATTAGTTGTAGATCTGGGGACATGTACATTTCTAATAGTAATTCGACAAAGAAATTCAATTTGTATCCTCCAGCAAAAGCAATCACAGAAGTAGGAGACAATGAATGGGTTGATGATGAGGATATTATACAACCTGTCTTTACCATTTCGGAAATTAGTGAGGATAGTCAAATTCTGAACACATTAGAAAATTTTGAGACATCTTCAGAATATGACCCCACACAATTTCAGTTGGAATCTGACATAGAATATTTATCATCAAGACAAATGTCTCTTTACTCTATGGAAGAGTTTGGTAGTTCTACCATACAGATTTTTCCAGGAAAAACATTGAATATCAACAAACATTTGGAAAAGTCACAACAAAAAGAACTAATCAAAATCTTGCAAAAACATTCTACTACATTTGCATGGGAGTATACTGACATGAAAGGTATTGATCCTAAGACTTGCATCCATCATATCTATATTGAGGAAAATAGTAGACCAATCAGACAGCCTCAAAGAAGGATGAATCCAAATCTTAGGGAGATAGTGAAAGAAGAGCTCCAAAAACTACTCAATGTAAACTTCATTTATCCAATTTCAGATAGCCGATGGGTTTCTCCTTTGGTTATAGTACCTAAAAAGAATGGTAAATGGAGGGTATGCATTGATTACGGGGAATTGAACAAAGCAACTTTGAAGGATCACTTTCCTTTGCCTTTTATCGATCAGGTATTAGATACATTAGCAGGTAAAAAGTACTTTTCATTTTTGGATGGTTTAGTGGCTATAATCAAATTTAGGTAGCACCTGAAGATCAAGATAAGACCACATTTACTTGTCCATGGGGAACTTTTGCCTACCGAGTGCTTCCTTTTGGGTTATGTAATGCACCTGCAACATTCCAAAGAGCAGTACTAGGAATTTTTTCCGATCTAATCCATGATTGTGTAGAGGTTTATATGGATGATTTTACAGTTTATGGTAATTCATTTGAAGAGGCATTAGAAAATTTGGAAAAATTTCTTATAAGATGTAAAGAAACAAACCTTTCATTAAGCCATGAAAAATGCTTTATGATGTTTACTGAAGGTATTGTTTTAGGACATCATATTTCAGGGGATGGGATTAAGGTTGATAGATCAAAATTTGAAGTCATCTCCAAGTTACCTATTCCAAATTTTCAAAGAGATGTTAGAAGTTTTCTAGGATTTACTGGTTACTATAGAAGATTTATAGAAAACTTCACTAAAATAGTATCTCCACTCTTCAAATTGCTTACAAAAGACTGTGAATTTAAATGGGATCTTGATTGTCAATCAGCCTTTGAAACTTTGAAAACAAGAATATCTAAAGCACCTATCTTGAGAGGACCAAATTGGAAACTCCCTTTCCATATTTCTATTGATGCTTCAGATACAGCTCTAGGAGTTGTATTGGGTCAAAAATATTTAGTTCCTTATGCCATTTATTATACCAGTAAAAATTTGACTCCCACAGAGTTGAACTATACTGTGACTGAAAAAAAAAATTTAGCTGTTGTTCATGCAATTAATAATTTTAGACATTACATAACAGGCTATGAAACTTTTATTCGTACTGACCATTCTGCAATTAGATATTTAATGAACAAACCTGTTACTAATGGCAAAGTGACAAGATGGCTCTTACTTTTGCAAGAATTTAATATTACTGTGTTGGATAGACTAGGAAAACAAAATACAGTAGCTGATTTCTTGTCTAGGATTCAGAATACTAAAGAAGATTCTCCTGTAGAGGATAAGTTTCCTGATGAATACTTGTTTGCAGTAACTATTAAGACTCCTTGGTATGCAGATATTGCTAACTATCTGGTTACAGGGAAACTGCCTTCACATTTATTTCCAAGTGAAAAACGAAAAATTATTCAGGAGAGTTCAAAATATTCATGGATTTCTAACGAATTGTTTAAAACGGGGCCAGATCTTGTGATCAGAAGATGTGTCAGGGAAGATGAAATGCCTGATATTCTTAAGGCATGTCATGATGAACCATGCGGCGGACACTTTGTAGACAAAAGGATGGCCTATAAAATCCTCTCTTTAGGATATTATTGGCCTTCCCTCTTCAAAGGTGCAAAACAATATGTCAAAAGGTGTGACAGCTGCCAAAGAGTAGGGAAACCTACCCTTTCAAATGAAATGCCATTGCAAACACAGGTACTCATTGAACCCTTTGAAAAAATGGGCTTTAGATTTCATTGGACCTATTAATCCACCATCTAAGCAAAAGAAGTATATATTGGTTTGTACTGATTATGTTACTAAATGGGTAGAAGCCAAAGCATTAGTATCTGCTACTGAAAATTCAGTTGTTCATTTTCTTTATGAGTATATTTTTACTCGCTTTGGTGTTCCAAGAGAAATTGTGACAGATCAGGGAAGCCAATTCACATCCAACTTGGTGGAGAAGTTGATGGAAGAATACAAAATCAAGCACAGAAGATCTACTCCTTACCATCCGCAAGCAAATGGTCAAGTGGAGTCTACAAACAAAGTTCTTGAAAGTATCATTACCAAAACTGTTCATCTACATAGAAGAGATTGGGCAGAAAGGCTTCCTGAAGCCTTGTGGGCCTACAGAACTACATGGAGAAATACAACATGATATTCTCCCTATGAACTTGTCTATGGGAAAGAATTCCTGCTCCCCATTGAGTTCCAAGTCAAGACCTTCAAGATAGCAGTTCAATTGGGGATGAATTTATCAGAAGCCCAAAAGCATAGAATGGAGCAATTAAATGAGCTAGATGAGATCAGACAAGAGGCAATTCTAAGAACTGATCTAGTTCAATATTAAAGAGCTAAATGGCATGACAAGTACATCAAAGAGAAGAAGTTTCAAGAAGGAGATTGGGCATTGTTATTTGATTCCAAGTTTAAAGATTTTCAAGGAAAATTTCAGACTCATTGGCTTGGGTCATATGAGATTGACAAGATCTTTAGCAATGGAGCGGTAAGAATCAAGACCATTGATGAGTTTCAAACTCCTCTTATTGTGAATGGCCACAAATTGAAATTTTATCATAAGCCACTCTCAAAAGAGGAATTTGTCAAAATGTTTCAAGAAAATTCTGCAATCAGGCTAGTACAGAAGAATTCTTCTTCTCCACCAGCCTAGCTTTTGTTCTTTCAATTAAAAAAAAAATAAAATAAAATAAAATATTTTGTATAATCCTGAAAACCAATCACTGATTGGCAGTCTTATACAGAAAATGTAGGGTGAAAATCAGGAACACCTGACACCCTATATTTTCCAAAAAAAAAAAAACTCTCTTTCATTTCACAAGTTTTGTGACCACCCATTCCACTTCATTCCACTTCATTTCACTTCATTTCACTCCATTCCACTTCATTTTATCTATTTCATTCCATTTCACCAATAAAATTCTTTTTCATGACCATTTCCATCTAGTCATTCGTCATCCATTCATTTTCATTCACCCAAATAATAGCTGTGTCAGTTTCTGCAGCTGACATCTGTTTCCGCAGCTGACACCAGTTTCCGCAGCCAGAAGCAGATTCCGTAGCTACCACTATGTTTTCAAAAGAATGTACAGCCAGATGTTATTTCCATAATCATGAAATCAAATGTAGGTGTGAGGACCAATTATGAAGACATGGGGCATTCAAGATATCAATGAGGAGCAACTAATTGAAGACCAAGGAAAAAGGCAAGAATTCCAAGGTATGAGTAAAATTTATTTCAAATAGCATTGAAAACACATTTTTATATAGTTATGAACCATAAGCTCCATTATGTGCAATTATTATATTGAAAAAATCCGTAACCCTTTCACGATCTCCATATGATCCTCCCACATTCATTTTCAAATGGTCCCATAATTAAACCTCCGATCTTCACTCAAAATCCGGTACTCCACCTGTGATGATGAAACATAGTTGTTTTGACTACTGCTTCTTTCAGCCGCATGAAATCTGTAGCCGTTGTATAAATGTGCTTACATTTATTCTGCAGCCACCAAATTTCAAACACTGCTGGATGTGTTATACTCTTCCTATTGTTCTATTAATCTCACAGCCGTATCTCTGCCGTGCTCACGTAACCCTTCACTGTTCCGCTTCGTTCTCTGTTACGTTATAGTCTGTATATCCATTCTCTGATATCTACTTGCAGTCATCGTGCTCATTTCCATTCATTCATCCGTCCTACTTCCATTGAACCAGAAGGACCTAAATTCATGGAAAGATATCCGCAAGTCAGGGATATATTGAAGAAGGCAAAGTGGCTGCGCTTTATCCAAAAGTTTAGAGGCTACCATAAAGAAGTGACAAAAGCTTTTGCAAGGTCGTTCAATGGCCTGGAGGTAGAGATTGGAGACCTTAAGTTCACGGTGAATGAGGCATCTATAGCAATTGCCACAGAACTTCCTCAAGAGGGTGAACGTTGGTTTAAGAACAAAAGCATTAGTGATGAAGCCTGGAGAATAATCTTACGAAACCCAGGTATGGACATAACTATTTTTAAAAGAGGAATTCATGTTCATGCTTTGAAAGAGGAATGGGCTACTTTGTTGCTAGTTGTTCAAAAATTCATCACCTGTGAAGGCCGTTTTGGGTCCATGTATATGTACCATACCAGATTGCTGATGAATTTTCTAGATAATCAAACTCTCAATCTCCCATATTTTCTATTAAATAGTTTGAAGAATATGTCTGTGACTATTTAGAAACATTTAGGGGATGTAGAACCACATCTATATCACCATGGTCTTGTAAAAATTTTGATTGAAAAACAGTTAAAAGAGAACAAGGATACATGGGAACAATTTTTGATCAGAAATTTCTTTGAAGAACCTCAAGAAATTCCTGAAGGTAGCACGTCAAGAAGGAGTAGGAGAAAAGAACAAATGATGAAACTCAAAGTACTCCTACTACTACAATTGAAAGAACTAGTAGGGAAGAGAGACTGTCAAAAAGGAAGAAGAAAGAAACCAAGGGTAAAAATCCAATAACATCAAAAGAAAGAAAAAGTATTGAGGCTATACATCAAACCCATTCTTCCGAAGAAGAAGATCATCAAGTGTTATCTGAGAGATTGGTTCATATTCAAGAACAGTTATCTATAGCCAAGAAGAAAGAGAAAGGAAAAAAAAAGCAAAAAGACAGTGGTCCACAACATGTGAGAAGAAGTTCCAGGCTTAAGGGGAAGTTGAGGAAAACGCAAATGAAGGGACCTCATTTTATCGATTTGGGAGAAGAAACATCTGAACAATCCCCAGCTGACCATAGTCCATCTCACTCTTAGTCAGTTAGTGAACCTGGTTCATTTCATTCTCAGTCAAACATTGAACATAGTCCATCCCATTCTCAGCCAGATTTTGAAGACAACTCTCCTTCACGGCATTTTGGGGACAGCCCAATAAAAATGACACCTGATATAGACCCCAAGCAGCAAGAAGTATATGATTAT
The DNA here is from genome assembly GCA_034641835.2 of Pinus albicaulis. NCBI lineage: Eukaryota > Viridiplantae > Streptophyta > Pinopsida > Pinales > Pinaceae > Pinus > Pinus albicaulis. The sequence continues at coordinate 511,558,429 of CM076572.1, read as the reverse complement.
ATAGAATCTTTAGAAAAAACAGCTACAGGTCCCAGTACTTCGTCCATTCAGCCTCACATATCACAAAATGATCTAGTCCAATCACTGAAACAGGAAGTCTTTGAGCTAGAGCTTTTAAATAGACACATTAAAAATGAAAATGAGACATTGAAGGAACAAAGAAAATTGGAAAAAATCATTCATGATAATACCATGCTACATCTGGGAATATGGCAGAAGAAGAACAAGAAATTGAAAAAGAAATGCCAGAAGTTAAGCAGAGCACTGGTTAATATCAAATTTAGATGGTTAATGAAGAAGCACAGGATGTTAGCAGCACCAAGGAAGAAGAGGAGAGGATTGGATGTACTGGCTGAAGTGTCAAGGCATATGAACTGAATAAGGATTATCAAAATTTTGGTTGCATGAGGACATGCAACACCTTCACAGTGGGGGTATGTTGAGTCTCAAATCTGCATCTTTGTTATACATCTTCCTAGAGCTTTTTCACTCACCTGAACCTTCCAAGTTGTCAATATCATTGTATATTAATTGAAAAAGAGCATCTAAAATGGTTTTTAACTATATTTTGTGTCTGCTGTTTGATTTAGATTTTTTCTCATTTAGCTACGGAATCTTGCCACTTTCCGCAGCTGCTGCAACTTTCCGCAACCATTTTGTGAAAGTCTATGTTGCAGGTGTCTTCAGGTAAAACGAGCCACATGGGCAAGTTAGAAATGATGTGGACATGGATCGTGTCCTATTGGCTCGAGCAAATTCACTTAAGGAGGCTGTGGTCAAAGGTGGCCAAGTGGAAGTCAACCGTAGAGTCCCACGGTGACAGGACTCTATTTCTCATCACGTGAGGATTTGCATGACCGTTTCTAACTTATGGGAGACACATCAACACCTGTACACGGCTCCATAAGCTGAATCCAACATCCACTCTTCATAGATTTACTCCTCACTGCGGCCATGATGCTGGATCCTTGGACGTGATGATTTACGTGTCTCCATCAGCACAAACTTTAGGGAATTAGTTATATTACCTTTGTTATAAATAACGCATTTGCATACGCATATTAGATTAGCCTCCAGATAGCTCTGTAATGTAATTACGTTGCCACTGTGCCGTAATATCACCTCTCTGTTATGACTGCATTTTAATATATAAGAAGACTCTGTTTCCAAGCGTAATTCGTATTTGAAGGCTGTTGCCAAGGCTGGTGCAGAGGTCCCCTGCACACGCTGAGGTTTTGTGCATTATTGTACAGTTCTTGTTTTATTTCTTTAAGCTCATTGTGCCATAAGTCATTCATGTGTTTATACATTACATCTTTCATGGTATTTATGCTTCATCTCTGTTTATAATATTTCATGCTTTACATCTTACTTCTGTCCATAATCTTTCATGTTTTATGTTGTTGTTAACTGATCAGTGTTCCTGTTTCAGATTACAAATAGGCAGCCCAGGCATTTGCATAACCTTTTGACTAATGACATGGAATTAATATTGTTCTGCTGCTAATTTACTTTTCTTAGTTTCTGTTTAATTTCAGTACTGCTTTGTTTATTTCAATCTTGCTCATTTGCTTCAGTAGTTAGATTTAGATATATTAAATTTCTCATGACATTTTCAGTTACCTCCGAAAGCCATAGCTGGACTAATGGCGAGGGATTGAATTATGAATGTGTAGTTTGATATTAGTTTACTTTCTGCAAGTTAGAAATATTAAATTGCTCATGACATTTTCAGTTACCTCCGAAAGCCATAGCTGGACTAATGGCGAGGGATTGAATTATGAATGTGTATTTTGATATTAGTTTACTTTCTGCAAGTTAGATATCAGGTTACTCAAGTTGTTTATGGTTACCTTCGAAAACCATAGTTGGACTAATGGTAAGGGATCAGAAGATAAGTTGATGTAATTTGATTTAGATTTACTTTGTTACAACTTTTGGATTTCTTTAAGCATAGTTTCTTTTGTGTTTGAACAGCAGCAAGGATAATGAGTTTCATGATCGGTAGTTCATTGTTTGTTTGACTAGAGTAGTGATGCAATTTCATTTTCTTTGAAGAATTAATTTTTTCATTGTGTGTTTTAAAATTCTTTTGAAGTTTGGAAAATCATTAGAAAGACATTGTTGTCTTGAATATTTGTCTCCATACTTGTTTTTCAGAATTTCATAAAAAATCCAAAAACGACCAAACAGTAAGAGATAGGTTATCTTGCACATATAGTGTGCCACACTTCATCAGCTTACGAATCCCGGATTGATAAATTAATGTAGCAATTTAGGACACACTAAATTGACCAAACAGATGACATGAAAGACAACATGGAAAGCATGAAGAATGATCTCAAAGCAGACATCGAAGGTTTGACAAAGTTGATACAAGAAAGGTTTCCTAATGGTGAAAAGATAGTAGAAGAACCTCATGATGAGAACAAAATAAATGTTAATCGTGATTTCATAAACTCTAATTTTGGCGGGAAGAACCACCATATTCTAAAAATGGATATGAGGAAGTTTGATGGAAAGGATCCTGTAACATGGATACTACAGATGGAGCAATATTATGATCTCCATAACGTGCAAAACACAAAAAAGGTACGCATTGCAACTTTACATTTAGAACAAAATACATTTGTATGGTATCGATGGCTTTGCTCCCGTAAAAATATTGTCACTTGATCAATTTTTACGGAAGAAATGATAGCACATTATGAGGATACAAAGAGCAACACCTTCTTTAGCCAATTGATAAATCTCAAACAAAAGGGTTTAGTGGGGCAGCACATTGAGGAATTCCAAAAATTGAATACAAGGGTAACTGATATTCCAGAGGAACACAGGATCGATCTCTTCATAGGAACTTTAAAGGATAATATCCAACATGAAGTTCGCATTTTGGAACCAGATTCATTGGAGAAGTCATTCAGGTTGGCTAGAAAATTTGAATGTAAAATAATGGCGACAAGGAAGCCTACCACTCAATTCTATAAGGAAGGAAGTGTTGCTAAACCTAGATTTCCACAACCTACAAGGTTGACACCACAAAAATTGGAAGAAAAAAGAGAAAAAGGGCTTTGCTACAGTTGTGATAGCAAATACACTAAAGGTCATAAGTGGGCTGAGAAGAAATTATTTTACATAGATTGTGAAGAGGAAGAAGAAAATGAACAAGAAGAGGGTATACACCAGGAAACAACCCTAGAAGAGGAAGAAATGAATCCGACCATATCGTGTAATGCACTGGAAGGAATTACCACTCCTCAAACTCTCAAGATAGAAGGACAAATCAAGAAGGAAAAGGTAATAGTGTTGATTGATTCAGGTAGCACCCATAATTTTATTCATTGTAAGGTAGCCAAGGAATTAAATTGTTTCCTATACCCAGCACAAAAATGTCAAGTGATGGTTGCAAATGGAGGAACTATAAATTGCTCTGGAAAATGCCATACTATCAAGATAACCATGGGGGAATGTGTATTGACTAGTCCAATGCTTTCCATTCCTATGGGAGGTGTTGATGTTGTACTAGGAGTACAATGGTTACAATCTTTGGGGATGGTAGCTTTTAATTTTCAAGAAATTTTCTTGAAATTTTTTTCAGAAGGAAAGGAAGTCGAATTACGAGGTATTGAAGGGAAGCCGGGAAGGATAATAAGCTCTAATGTCATGAAAAATCTTCTAAATAAATAACAAAGAGGCGTAATTGCAAAATTATGCTCACTAGAAGTTCCGACATCAAAATCTCTATTTCTGCAGATCTCCAACAAGTCTTGGACAATCATTCCAAGGTGTTTGAAACTCCCAAAGGACTCCCACCTATTCGTGATCATGATCATGCTATTCATTTGATTCCAGGAAGTGTTCCTCCAAACATCAGGCCTTATATATATCCTTACTTCCAAAAGAGTGAAATTGAACGTATGATTGTAGAAATGTTAGAGGTGGGTATCATTCAACCTAGTCAAAGTTCTTTCTCTGCTCCCGTAGTATTGGTACATAAGAAGGATGGATCATGGCAAATGTGTCCGGATTATAGGGGGCTCAATAAGCTCACCATTAAAGATAAATTTCCCATTCATGTGATTGATGAATTATTGGATGAATTACATGGAGCAATTTATTTTACCAAGTTGGATTTTCGTTCAGGATATCATCAAATTAGAATGAAGACTGAAGATATTCCAAAAACAACATTTCGAACTCATGAGGGTCATTATGAATTTTTGGTCATGCATTTTTGCCTTACCAATGCACCTTCTACATTTCAAGGGTTGATGAATTCCATTTTCAAACCCTTCCTTAGAAAATTTGTGCTAGTATTTTTTGATGATATACTAATCTACAGCAGGTCTTGGAAGGATCATGTTGAACATGTTGACGGGGTGCTCAAACTATTGTAGGAGAAACAATTATATGCAAAAACATCCAAATGTTTCTTTGGAGTACAAGAGGTGGAATATCTGGGTCATATTATATCTCACGAGGGTGTTAAAGTAGACCCTAACAAAATTAAAGCCATTAAGGAATGGAAATTCCCCACGACCATAAAACAGTTGCGAGGATTTCTCGGGTTAACAGGGTATTATCACAAGTTTGTTAAGAATTATGGGAGAATAGCAGCACCTCTAACAACATTATTGAAGAAAGATGCATTTTCATGGACTCCTGAAGCATCTAAGGCCTTTGAACATCTTAAAGAGGCAATGTGCCTAGCACCGGTCTTAGCTACGCCAGACTTCACAAAAATATTTATTGTGGAATGTGATGCCTCAAGAAATGGAATTGGTGCAGTTTTAATGCAGGAAGGAAGACCCATTGCTTTTTAAAGTCATCCAATCAAAGGAAAGTATTTATAGAAACCTATTTAGGAGAAGGAAATGTTAGCAATACTGCATGCACTAAAGAAATGGCGAACTTACCTAATGGGAAGACACTTCAAGGTAAAAAATAATCATGATAGTCTTAAACACTTTTTGGAACAAAGACTATCTTTAGAAGAGCAGCAAAAATGGGTCACAAAGATGTTGGGTTATGACTTTGAAATAATCTAAAAAAAATGAAAGCTTAATGTTGTTGCATATGCACTCTCAAGAAAGAATGAAGAGGTGGAAGCATTGCTTTGTGCCATTTCTATTATCCAACCAGATTGGATAACCGAAGCAAGAGATGAATGGAAGAAGGACAAAGATGTATGGACACTCATTCAAAAGTTGCGGCAAGATCCTAGTACATCTGATACATTTAGTTGGAAAAATGATTCCTTATGGTACAAAGATCGCTTATATCTTTGTAAGAATTCCCAACTAAAACAAAAGATTCTTCTGGAATTGCACACTCCTCCTTTAGGAGGACACTCAGGATTTTTAAAAACTTACCACAGGGTGAAGAAAGAATTTTTTTGGGATGGCCTTAAATCTGATATTCAAAAGTTTGTGGCGGAAGGTTTACCTAAGTCCGAAGGAAAGAATGTCATCATGGTGGTAGTTGATAGACTTACCAGGTATGCACACTTTTGTGCATTATCTCATCCATTTAAAGCAAGTACAGTTGCTACTACATTTATGGATAGAATTCAAAAGCTACATGGAAGCCCAAGGGTTATTGTGAACGACAGAGATCCCATTTTTACTGGAAATTTTTGGACGGAGTTATTTTCTTATTTGGGTACTCAATTAGCTCATAGCTCATCTTATCATCCTCAATCTGATGGTAAAACTGAGATAGTAAATAAATTTTTGGAAGGATATCTTTGTTGTTTTGTATCTAATAAACAAACACAATGGGTCAAGTGGTTACCTCTCGCTGAATGGTGGTATAACACTTCCATACTGCAGAAAAAATGACCCCATTTATTGCACTTTATGGATATCATCCACCATCAATCACATCATCTTTAAGGGAAAATTTGAAGGTTCAAGCAGTGGAAGATCACATCGAGCATCAGCAAGAAGTTCTCCAACTCTTAAAGGACAACATGAATTTGGCACAAAATAAAATGAAACAAAAGGTAGATCAACATCGCAGTGAGAGAATTTTTGATGTAGGAGATTGGGTATTTTTACAGCTACAACCATACAAACAAATGTCCCTCAAGCAAGCTAAGAAGGATAATAAATTATCGCCAAAGTACTATGGTCCTTACAAGGTGTTGTAAAAGATTGGTACCATGGCATACAAATTGGAGCTTCATGCTTCTTCGCGAGTACATCTAGTTTTCCATGTTTCATGCTTAAAGAAGGTTATAGGTGAAAATCATCTTATTCAAACAATATTGCCAGAACTTGATGAGGAAGGAAAAATCATATTGGAACCTGAAGCGGTCATGGAAACAAGAACTCAAAAACTGCGGAATCGATCAATTTCAGAGTATCTCATCAAGTGGAAGAACTTACCCACTGAAGATTCTTCATGGGAGGATGAGAATTTTATACAGAAGCACCCAGAGCTACTCAAGCATTGAGGACAACACTTTTTTGAAGGAGAGGGGCATGTTAGGTCCCTATATTACTAGTATAGTCCCTTATTGTTGTTAGTGTAACCCCCTTATTGTTATTATTGTACCCTTATAACCCCCATTTTTTTATTATTGTGGCCTTAAATTATTATTGTTAGGTCGGCTAGGATTACATTGTGGCCCACTAGGATTACATTATGGCCCCATGGACTCCTATATATAGAAAGGAGGTTTTGTAAATTGTAATCATCCAAGAATTGTTCATTTATGTAATGTATTGGAGGTTTCCCCCTCGAAGTGGCTCATTTCTAAGGCGTTGATATCTCTTTTCTTCTCTTTTTGGAGCTAGTTACAAAACACCAAACCCTTAACCGTAACCTTAACCTAACCCTTAAACTTAACTTTCCCATAACCTTAACTATAACCTAACTGTAACCTTGACCAAACCGTTAACCTTAACCTTAACCTAACCTTAGCCTTGACTTTACCCTTAAAGTAACCTTAACCTTACCCTTACCCTTATCTTAACCTTAAACTAACCTAATCTTAACCTTAACCTTAACCAAACCCCTAACATTAACCTTAACTTAACCTTAACCTTAACCTTAACCTTGACCTTAACTATAACCTAACCCTAACCTTAACCTAACCTTACGCATAAATTTAACCTTAAGTTTAGGGTTAATGTTAGGGTTAAGGTTAAGGTTAAGATAAGGATAAGGTTAAGGTTGAGGTTAGGTTAAGGTTAAGGGTACTGGTAAGGTAAGGGTTAAGGTTAGGGTAAGGTTAAGATTAAGAGAAGGGTAAGGTTAAGGGTAAAGTCAAGGTTAAGTTTACATTAAGGGTAAGGTTAAGGATAAGGTTAGGTGAAGATTAGGCTTAGGTTATAGTTAAGGTTAAGGTTAAGTTTAAGGTTAATTGTAAGGTTTAGGTTAAGGTTACAGGTTTAGTCAGGTTAAGGTTAAGGTTAAGATTAATGTTAAGGGTAAGTTCAAGGTCAAGGTTAAGGTTACGTTAAGGGAAAAGTCAAGGTTAAGGTTACGTTAAGGGTTTGGTCAAGGTGAGGGTTAGGTTATAGTTAAGGTCAAGGTTAAGTTTAAGGTTAAGGTTAAGGTGAAGGCAATGTTAAGGTTAATGTTAAGGGTTTGGTCATGGTGAGGGTAAGGTTATAGTTAAGGTCAAGGTTAAGGTTAGGTTATAGTTAAGGTTAAGGTTAAGGTTATGGGAAGGTTAAGGTTAAGCTTAAGGTTAGGTTAAGGTTACGGTTTGAGTCAAGTTAAGGTTAAGGTTAAGGTTAAGGTTAGGTTAAGGGTAAATTCAAGGTTAATGTTAAGTTTATGGGTAAATTCAAGGTTAAGGGTAAAGTTAAGGTTAAGGTGAAGGTGAAGGGTAAGGTTAAGGTTAAGATAAGGTTAAGGGTACGGCTAAGGTTAAGGTTACTTTAAGGGTAAAGTTAAGGTTAAGGGTAAAGTTAAGGTTAAGGTTATGGGTAAGGTTAAGGATAATGTTATGGGTAAGGTTACGGTTATGGTTAGGGTAATGTTAGGGTTAGGTTATAGTTAAGGTTAAGGGTAAAGTTAAGGTTAAGGTTAGATTTAGGTTATAGTTAAGGTTAAGGTTAGGTTAATGGTAAATTCAAGCTTAAGGTAAAGTTTGAGGTTACAGGTTTACTAAGGTTATGGTTAGGTTAAGGTTAAGGGTGAAGTTTAAGGTTACGAGTCTTAACCTTAACCTTAACCTTAACCTTAACCTTCACTATAACCTAACCTTAACTATAACCTAACCTTGACCTTAACCTTAACCTTTGTTAGTCATCAGTATTTTTTACCTGTTAGTGATGGCTAGTTCAATAGCCTAGTTTTCCAGCAGCTGATCTTAAAAATTTGTCAAATTTTCCAGCCGGGAAAACACCCATAATTTTTTTTTCTTTCCTTACTTTTCAGTTCGTCCATGACAAGTTGAAACCCCATTTTCCAATCCTACCTAACCCCCAGCCATACAAAGTCTATCTGTCAGCTCTAAAAGGACAATCCAAGTCTGCTTCAAAAACCTTCCCTAAGTTAGGAAGTGGCGCTTTAAGGCATTTTACCCTTGGCAACCATTAAAAGGCCAAAAACCTCTATCTTCTACAGACCAATCATGACAGACCTCCCACTCTGCTAATGAAGTTGTCGCACCTCTAAGTCGCGCCACTTACACACCCCTAAGTCTCAGCACTTCATGGACCACAGTCTCAAGTTGATTATTAGGTGTTTTACACTGTTTATGGATTTGACAAGCACAGGAAACATGTCATCATCTCAGAAGAAATTCCTTGACTCCACATTAGAAGAATAGCTGCTTCTCAATGTGAGCATAAGCCTGAGATATATCTGTAGGGCAAAGAGTTTCTCATCAAGACCTTGCAGCTTCATTCAGCATGAAAACACAGTAGAAGAAAGACAACACTATCAAACAAACTTGTTATTTGTCATGGCCAAAAACCTCCTTCATCTATAAGTAGAGGGTTAAGGTGCCTCCTTCATCTACAAGCAGAGGGCGATGGCCAATGTTGACTTGAATAATTGCAAAACTTACTATAAGCACAGGTTTGTCTTTTACTAGACAGTGAAACAGTGACTCAAGGTTTCTGAGGGAAAATGATGATCAAAACAGGGCTAATATCTGACCATTGCCTTTGGGTTTTGTTTGAAACAAAAGAAATCTAGTTTCATTTGCGAAAAGTAAGGTCTCAAGTATGGATTTAAAAAACAAAAGTTTTTCAAAACTTTTGAAAAAACCCTCTCAAAATCAAATATCAAAGGGACCGTTGGTTTTTCTTTACTTTAAACAAAGGTCAAAGTTGTTGTCATTCCATTTTTAAATCCTTCAAGCCCGAGCAAAGCCCCTTTGCTGCCCTCGAGATCAAACAAGGAAGATTTTGAGCAATTTGTAGAAGTTTTTGACAGTTTAAAGCTGCACGGCGCGCCTGGAAAAGCGCGTGGCGCGCTCAGAGAAGAATTTACACAAGCGCATAACTATTGCGTGGCATGTCTGTACATGCGCACGGTGCGCCTGTGCACTCGGGTCCTATCGGCCCGACAGATGACCTGACATCAATTTGTGCGCGACGCTCTTCCTTCTAAACGCGTCGCGCGTAAGTGTGGCCTCCAACACACCCTCAAATCACATGTGAAGCTGCTAAATATTTTCAAAAGGCCTTGTCATCAATCCAGAGGTATTTCATACGCCTTTTTGCTCCTTTAAAAAAATTTTGTGCCAGAGTGAAAGGTTAAAGGTCAAGGTTTGAAGCATAGGTGTGAGATTTGTGTGAAGAAACAAGTTTTGATGTGGCTGGTGAAACATCAAATGCTTGTAAGTTTTATTTTAAAAAGAACATCAAGTTTCCCTCTCTACTGTGATGAAACCAGGTTGAATCTGTCATGTTATGTGCATTATTTGAAACAGTCAGAAATTTGCCATGAACATTTGGAGGGTGTGTGGATCAAATAAGTATGAGAAGCAGTAATACAAAGGAAAGGCATTTTTTGTGTGAGAGGATTCTCATATGGTTTGAATGATAAAATGTTGGTTGCCACATCATAAAAACATCTAAAAATAGGGTTCTCTTACCACCAACACAGGAAAGTACCTTCACTGTGTTTTCTTTGATTGACTATGTATGTCTTTATGAGTATTAGTTGATTAATATAGAAAGGCAAGAAAAGGCACTGTTTTGAAGGGACAGGGTCTTATATCAAAGGAGGGCATTTCACACTATCCTCAAAACCATTGCTGCATTATCAAACAGTGAAGTGACAGGAGGCTGAGATAGAGTTTGGTTTAAAGAAGGCATTTCAAAAGCTTTGGAGTAATTTGGTGTTTCAAAAGCACATCTAGGTCAAGTTGCCTCCTAGGAAAGATAGCAGAAGTGGGTTGCACAAGAGGTATGAGCCTATTTCTACCGAGGAATTTAATGCACACCCATCTATCCTTTTCAATTTTCATGAGGTAGGGTGTTTGGATTTCTGCTAGAGGGTACAAGAAGTTAAAAGTTTCTCGCACTTAAAACACTTGTGCGCCTTGAGGTTCAAAGAAAAAAATTTCCAAGTGGCAGGCCTTGATTTCAAGTTCTCTCTGAGGTATGTATCCAAGGCAACTAAAATCCCATACATTGGCGAAAAATGGTTCAAGCAAGCCTATCTAGACTTGAATGACTACAAGCCTTTCATCAAGCCCGAACACAGAGAAGCATGCACTGCTATTTTTCCTTTCTCTCTTCTTCTTGCCAGCTATGCTCCTCTTATGAAGATCATAATGAAATATTTCACCTATGAAGGGAGATTCTCCCGTGTATATGCATACCACATCCGACTGTTGATGCACTTCACTAGAACCAAGCAGCTCAATATTCCTTACTTCTTGTGCAAAAGTATTGAGAAAATGGCCTCTTCTGTCTAGAAAAATCCTCCATCACAACAAATAGCTTCTCTATGCCATCATTATCTGATTAAAATCATCATCCTACATCAGCTAGAGAAGAAAGAGGTTTTATGGGATGTTTTCATTAGTCACCCAGATTTCTCCACTGTCTCTCCGGTCCATACATCTCCCACATCGCCTATTCATCGCCCCTCACCTTCCTCTAGTAAAGCCACTCCTAGAAAGCTCAAATTCACTACAGGACAATCAAAGGAGCATGAAGAAGGAGAGGTAAGTGGAAAACAAGAAGAGAAAGGGCATGAGCAAGAAGAAAGGGATGAAGAGCAGCAAACTGAAGATGAAGAACAATAGCAGGACAGTGGTGAAGGTCAGTAGCAGGAGCAAGAAGAAAAGAGTGCTGAACAGCAGCATCTCAGTGATGATGAACAGCAGGGACAAGAGGAAGAGCATCAGCTTGATTTTGATATTCAGGGGCAGCAGGTTGAACTACAAATTGAACAAGGGGTTGAGGTAGAACAACAGCTTGATATTGGTAAATAGGAGTAGCAGTTTGAGCAGCATGATGAAGGTGAGCAGCAACAGTCCTCTCATGATACATTACAGCCTCCTCAAGTTGCACAACAGTTTCAAGAGGAAAGGCTTTTTCCGGAAAGTGACAAACAAAGTGACAAGGGCAAGGCCATCATGCCTTCCTCTCCCGAGAAGACTAAGTCCAAGACAGCAAAGAAGAAAATGCTCAAGGTGGTTACTCCAAAAAGTAACAAGAGCTATCCAGAGCAAAAGAAAATCGCCAAAGAAGCCTCCCACTAGCATGCCAAGAAGGAAGAGTGCAAGACTAGCCTTCAAGGGCAAAGAGAAAGGCAAGATAGGAGAAAGTCAAGAACATGGAGGTGCATTGGCTGTCATCCCAATCCAAAGTGATGACAGTGATAATGAATCCCACATTCTTGAAAACCTTCTAATCCATCGAGAGGGTCAAATTGAAGCATTGGAGAATGACCTTCATCGGGCAAAGAGCTTCAATCATTTCTTGGAGATCCAAAATAGACAGATGAGTGTTCACATGGCAGTTTATGAAACATGGGCAATCAAATACAAGAATGAGGCTGCTAAAGCACAAGTAAGGATAGAGGAGCTCATCGGTGAGTTTGATGAATATGAAGAAGAAGATCAGCCTAGGCGGAAGAGGCCTAGAACCATAGGGCTTAAAAGAGCCCTGGAAAAGAAAAAGGAAGAAGAACAAGCCCATCTTCAATCATTTCCCCTCACTGCACTACTTGAGCAAGAAATTGAAAGCAATAAGGAGGCATGGCTAGAAAGAGCCAATAAACATTTGGAGATGAAGCTTGAGAAGGCAAACAGAGACCTGGAGCTGCAAAGGAAGATGACACAACACTATCAAAAGCTAAATCAGTTTGCCTGGCACAAGCTAAAGGCCACCCAAGAGAAACTGAAAGAAGCAAAGGGGAAGCGCTCGGCACGGAAAGAGAAGAAAGGCACATCAGCACTTGAAATTTTGGCTTCAGCTTTGGAACATGTTGCTAAGGACCCTTGAGGGTCATGCACCCCAATTTTGGGCCCATTTTGACAATTTTTGGTTTTTTGGCATTTTTGGGTTTTTGGTCAAAAACTCATAAATTCGCCATTTCATTTTGAGGATTCGTCAAGAGAGGAGAATGGTATCATTGAATTCCATAATTTCATGAGCATACCCTCAGCAATTTTCAGAACATTTGGAGATCATTTTCCCCCTCAAAACGGCGAAAAAGGCTCTCTTTTTGCACACTCTGCCCGGTCTATCAACAGACTATAATTTTCTGGTTTTTTACACACAGGTGCAGATTGGAGGACTTCTAGGCATCAGATTGGGGAAATTTAAGTTGTGCCAGAAAGTAGACACTCAGAGCTTTCCAACGAGCTATCATGATCCTTGTTTCGACATCAGGAAGGCTTCCAAATGTTTCCGGCAAGTCAGGGGACCTTTTTCTGATGTAAATTTGAAATATTTTTGTAATTTTTGAACCTCTAAAATCTGTTTTTCCAAATGTGCGTTTAGCTATTTTTGCACTTGGAAAATGATGCAAAGTCAATTATTTTTCCTTTTTTAGCATTTTCTAGATATTTTATGAGATATTTTTGTGCCTTGGGCTCTGCAAAGCCTCAAGGACAAGTTTAGACATTTTGATTAGGCCAATGAGGATGCAAGTTGAACCATGAGGTTTTCCTCACTTGAGCATATATATTCCAAAGGCTCTCATTGTAAACAAGGCTGAACTTGAGAAGAGAAGCAATATATGGTCTTATGAGCTTTGGAAGAAAATACTTGTGTTATGCTTTTGGATTGCCTCTTGGATGTTCTTGGATGGATGATGAAGGATTGTTGATGGATTCCATGACTTGGTAGAATGGTATAGTGTCTCTTGCTTTGTTGTTGTCTTCTAGTTTTCATTCATGATACATGTTTCTTGATTGCTATAGATCAGTAGAGAACACATTTGAGATATGCCCATGGAGGCACCTCAAATTTCCTGAATCTTCATAGCCTTCATGTTTTCTTCTTCCTTAGTTGCATTAAAGAATTCTTAACTACTCTTTAACAACTTGAGGATATAGTTGCTTGTTTCATTCATAGTTCTATACATGCTAAGGACTTACGGTATGCCCTGCTTACCTATGGCTAGCTATAGTTCCATCCATGAAACTTCTCTTTGATTGATTTGATTATCATTTTGTTTGAACCAAGAAGGCCTAGTTTCGATCTAGCCCTTTGCCTAAAACTATGCAAATCTTGTTGTTCAAAGTGCCCAATAACTTGAAGTACTGTGTTTAGGCATTCTGGCATAGTGTTTCGAGTTGTTTGTCTTCCTTAAGTGTTTTCCCCAAAGTCTGATAGCCATTTCCCAAAGTTAAAGGGTCTTATACTTCTATGCATGGCTTGAATGTTTATTTCTAAGTATTGATTAGCTTGTAGTTACATTTTGCATGATTAATGGTTTGCCCTACCATGTTTATGTTATCTATCAAACTAGTTACGCTTGAAACTCTTTGTTGTTCACAAACTTGATGTCCATTTACTCCATTTTTCCCTAAGATCCTTTCTACCTTGAATCAAATCGGCCCTTCAACAGCCCTGTATCGTCATCTAATAGCTTTCTTGACCTTTTGACCCCATAGCCCAGTTAATCTACATCTTGTTATCTATTTTATATCTTTGATCAATTTCATCCCTCACAACTTAAAAAACCAAAACCAAAAAAAACATACTCCATAACTAGCCTAAAATCAGAACACGATAAGCAAACACATAGATATCCCTTACACATATAGAGAGAGCCCTCTCTGAGTCCAGGAAGGCTAGGTCCTTGGGCTCCAAAGATTGGTTTGATGTTACACTGTCATTTGGCTTGCCAATCAGCCAAATCACGGGACCCTAACATAATGGCGATCACGGTGGGACTTATTGAGTACATGATAGTCTAGCAAACTTTTATAGGCTCCTTAGTCCTTCAAATTTTAACTTAAACCATCAGCCTCTAGAAACATTTAGTGTAAACTCTCTGTTTCACCATCTTAGCAAAGTGATGAATCAGTTTTATAACACTCTTACATCCTAGGCTGCACATAAAACTCAGAAAAAACCAAAAAAACTCCCTTAGATTGGTTTTTGTCAGTATTGGTGGTGGACCATACACATATACCTCAAAACAACTAAAAATCCACCTGGCGACTCCACTAGCCTCCAGTAGGCCTTACTATTTTATCGAACTCTAGGTTACTATCCAATCAACCTACCCCATCGCTCACTAACATAGTGGGAGATGGTGGGGCACTGAGTACATGACAGTCTAGCAAGCTCTTATAGACTCTTTAGTCCTGTAGATACTTAAACAAGCAAGCAATCCATAGACTCATTTAGAGTAAAATCTTTTTGTTCTCACCACCCTAGCAAAGTGTTGAAACAACTTTAGAATACTTCAAACCATAGGCTGCACATAAAACTAGAAAAAACCTTAATAACATTTCCAGATTAGTTACTGGTGGTGGACCATAGCTATATCTTCACAAAAACAACCAAGTTCCACCTGACGACTCCACTAGTCCATCCCTTTTGATTTTAACCATCCTTCACCTTAGTAGAACTTTAGAGAGGCCATCCATCCAAAACATTCATAAATACCATCCTCTCCAAAATCTTGACCCGAAATTTGGCTTCACGAAGAATCAACACCAGATCCCATCCAGACCCAAATCCCGCTATCATAGTAGATGACCCAGAGAAGATTATGTGGTGAGCTTCCAAAAATGACCATCTAGCTACTGGTAGATCCCTCCGTAAAACAAGATCAGTACCTGAACATCTCACTATCCTACCAAATTCACCTTTTAAATTAGAGTCATCAAAAACTCTTTTCAGAAGCAAATCACATAGTAACATAAACTTTGACAATCTTGAACCCCTAGACCAACCACAGAGTCCTAGTATAGAAGCTTCACCTTCCACACCCCCCGACTTTCAGCTTCTCCATCACTTTGGCTCCTACCATCCCCGATCTGCTCAAAACCAGATCACTAGTCCATGTCCATCCGTCACACCTGACCAAACCACCACTGTTCAAATCACCTCAACTCATCCCACTAGTCCTCATCTTGTACATCATCCATTAGCTCCCATCATGGCAGCCTGGTACGCACCGTTGGTGTTGCCACTACCTTTGGCTCCTCCTCCAAATAAATATCAAGACAAAATCCCACACTTTACCGGAGAAGACACCACCACACCTCAACAACATATAAGTAGGATTAGTGATGCTTTTGAATACCTGGAGGTACAAGACGAGGCTTTCAGAATGAGAATATTCGCCCAAAGCCTGGGTGGAGAACCCAAAACATGGTTCAAAAGCTTAACTCCAAACATCATCCACAACATGCCAGAACTATGTCAAGTCTTCAGAAATAGGTGGGAAGTCCGAAAGAACCCTATTCAAATCCCGTCAGAATATAACAACCTAAAACGGGAAAATGGGGAAAGTGTCCAGGCTTACTGCACTAGGTTCAATAGTGTGTATAACTCCCTCCCACCTCATTTCAAACCCCCACTTAGTTTAGCCTTGGCAAAATTCCCCGAGGGTTTCAATCCGGACATTACATATCATCTGAGAGACAAAGATCCCCCTACCTTAGAGGAAATGCAACAAATAGCCATAAAATCAGATGCCAACTTAGCAGAAAAGAGGGCTAGGACTAGATCAGAAAGAAAGGTCACATATAAAGACGAGGTCTCCACTTCATCGCCTTCCCTAGATCCTAGAATAGATGACCTAGTCAAAACCATGGCCAAAATATGGGAAAGCATAAATGAAAAAGCTCCTGTTAGGGACAACCAACCAAACCCTCCAAATAGAAACCGAAACCAAAATTTTAGGAGGGAGCAGCCTCAAAACAGACCAAGGGAAAATGACCAACAAATTAGACCACCATTCAATGAAAATTATGTGGAAGAAGAGGATAGGGATACAGAACCCATCGATGAAAGTCATTTGAACCTTATAGGGTCTGATAATGAGAGTGAGGTGTACCTCACAGAAGAAGAACAAGCGTTCTTTTCTCCTAATCAGGATGAGACCAACTATGAAGATCTCGACAACCCTGCCATAGATTTTCAAAATTCCATAATAGAAGCTCACCGGAAATATGACCTTAGAAGCAAAAGAAACCAGGATAATTCCAAGAAATGTAACTCAGATACTGCTAAAACCCCTGATACCATCCTTAGGAAAGCAGTAAACAGTAACAAAATCGTGGTCGAGAAGAATGACCAAAACAAAACTAAAGTTACCCAAACTAGTCCTGACTCAGATGCTCCTAGTACTTCCACAAAACTTCCCGAAGCGACTTATGGCAAACAAAATCCCGAAACAAAGCCACCAAACTCAGAACATAGAGAAGGTCGGGGCTGAAAAAGTTGAAACAAACATATCCAAACTTCAGTTGCCTTTTATTTTTAAAGGCGAAATCGCCAAGATCAAGATCACCATGCCTCTTACTGAACTCATCGCCCAAAGCTCTTATAAATCCCAAGTGTTAAAAGTCCTAAATCTAGGGAATGAGGCGAACATTGTTAATCTAGCTGATGACACTCCTGAAGTATTATTTGGTCTGAAGATAGAGGGAAAATTCCAAGAAGGAACTATTCTTCCATTTTACATTAGCCTAAACATCGACGACCAAATCCTCCACAATGCCATGCTAGACTCCGGTGCCTCGCATAATCTTATTCCGAAGGTAGTAATGGAAAGACTAGGCCTAGAAATCATAAGACCATACAAAGACTTGTATTCATTTGATTCGAGTAGAGTCAAATGCTTGGGTTTGATCAAAGACCTTTGTTTTATTCTGGCCCAAATACCTGCGAAACATCTAATCAAGGATATAGTAGTGGCAGACATCCCTCCCAAGTACGGGATGCTTCTATCCAGATCTTGGGAAGCCAAACTCCAAGGGAATATTCAACTAGACATGTCCTACGCCCTTGTTGAACTAATTTATTGACTAAATTAACACAAATATTTAATTATCAATACGAGTTTGTAAAACTTGGAGGCAAATCCTTTGTATATGGACATCGGACATAATCAAGTTTAGAAGATAAAATTTGAAGATTTAAAAAGTAAATATTACAAATATAAACCTATTTTACTATGATTTCTAATTCATTTATGTAATATATGAGGGAAGAGCCTCCTAACTTAGGAGAACCAGGTTGTCCTTCCATACAATACTACTTTCATGAAGATAAATCTAAGAGCACTAATTAACAATGGCTCATGATGCAGAAGATGTAAAAGAAGAGGCTCCTAACTAAGGAGGTCGGTGCAACTTCTTCACAATCTTGATATATCACAAATGCCATTGCGGAAGAGCGAGGAAATGCGAAATAAATTCAAATGAGAAATGGAGAATGAAATTCGAGTTTTTAGTTTCAAGATCAAATAGAAGGGAATTTAACTTAAATTCCTTTGTGTCCCTTCATATGTAGATTATAATTAAACCAATATTCATTCGGCAATCATCACACATCTAAACACATTTGAAGCAAAAACTAGTCACATGAAAACTACAGAAATGAACTAAGTGGCAGCAGCTTGGTGTGGGGGCCCTCCGCCCTTGCCTTGCACACTTGAAGAAATCTCCAGCTCTACAAAAACGTTAAATCAACCAAGCATGAACAACAAATTAAAATGAAACAAGTTCTTCAAATTAGCTCTCCCAACTCAAATTATACAAAAGTTACATATAAATTCCATTCCTCCAAAAGCCATCAAAGTCTTGGCTTTAAATAGAGGTTTAATGAAACACACTGATAAATATTATCTCTAACACTCATATCTACTCATATCCACCTATCTAAGTGGAAATCATCCAATTCATCCCAAGAAATATGGTCAATCCCATAAAATCTCAAAACTGCCCTATTTCCTAGGGATTTTCTGGTGACTAGTCATGTTTGACCAGCCTTGACCGGGCCTAATAAAGCTTGTTCTGGCCGAACCAAGTGGAGTTAGCTTAGTCCTAGTTCCAAAGCTATCCATCCATGCATCAAACTCGAGCCCAAGTGTCCTGCAAACATGTCATCCACACAGCTATTACGGGAATTTCTGATTCAGTCCAAAATTGCACTTGAAACTCAATTTTCATAAAAACTTCTAGAAATTGCAAAATTAAAATTAAAAAACTGAATATGCATAAAATACATCAAAATGAGATGGATGTGATGGAAAATGGATGGAAAATATAAGGATTAAGTAGGTTTCCCTAAGCAAAAATAGACCAAAACTAAGGGCCAACATCTCCCCCTTGCTGATCCTCAAGCATGTCCTCATGCTTGTCTTTGTCTCATTGATCTTCTGCCTCTGTATGTTGACTGATGTACTAATGTACTTGTGACTCTGTCCCTTTGAAGATGAAGCTACCTGTAAAAAGGATATCTATGCCTTCAACCTTTAAAAATCAAAACCATACTTGTTTCAAAAATTGAATTTTAATCCTCTCTGCTTTTGCAAATCAAATCTTATTCTGCCTTCAGAGATTTAACAAACTCTTTTGAGAAAAGCATTCTCAAATCGATATTCTTTAATTCTGGATTCTAACCCACTGAAACAAGAACTTTCAAAAATCATTATGATTCATCAAAGAGAGAAGTTGCTGCTTAATGACTAGAGTCCCTCCTTTTCACAGAATGTCACATACTGATCTACATCCAACAATGATTCCATATTTGCAGCATTATTCATGTTTTTTTCAATCCATCCACCATCATATCTTCTTCCATTAACCAAACCAAGAGAGCCATTAAGCTCAAAGTTGACTTCAGCATTTTTTCCAAGCAATTTACAAAATAGAGGTTGAAAGAACCATAAAAATATCCTAAACATAAATGAATTTGAGAAAACTGCCCGCATGGAGCCTAATTAGACTCGTTCTGAAGAAAACCCATGTTTTCGTTTTTCAAATTTCATTCTGGTTTGCTTCAGAAAAACAACGAAAAATAATGGCTTCTTAGCAATTTCGAATTTTTTAGAAGATATGGTCTCTGATTCCTTATCTGTTACCTCCACTGGCAGTTGACTCGTTTCCTTCTATCTTTGACTGCACAGGTATTTTCCGCTTCTTGAGAAATCAAAATCTTAGAGGAAATTGATTTTTTTCTTTACTAGCAATCCATCTCTAGCAATGAAATCATTTTTTTTCTTTGCCTTAAATTTATGTATTCTGTCTGTTTATCCATGGATATATCATGGAAAATGGCTTACCTGGTCTTTGAAAAAAAATGAAATTATTCTTCTTTTGAAAACATCTTCAATCTTCCTCTGTTCTGGTTTAAAAAGGGAGTCCTCTGCGTTTTTTTTTTTTAAAACTGATCTGGAAGAATTTCACTGTGTGAGAGATCAACAAAAAAAAAAAAAAATATTAGCACCGTTCCATTGCTCACTGTGTATATAACAGAACTCTCATATTGCCCGAGGACCAATATCAAACACTACATCAACATATGACAGTTAATGTAATTTTGGCTCTGTGTATTCAAATCTAAATCCAAATCTTCAAACATAAGCGCACACGTTGTTTTTTAAAGACCCATTCCTTCATTCATCAACGCTGAAACTTCATTGTTTGATGCATGTACAGGTATGGTTCTAGGCTCAGCGAACTACATGTTTTCAAAACTTCACTCATTCATTATTTCAATCATGCAATCAATCATAATAAACACATCTTTCAGTCATGCTTTATTTTGATTTTTTTTACCTTACAGCAAAAAACGCATTCCTCGTGCCTTATTTGTGCAAGAAAACTCACTGGCTGTGATGACTATCATGATTCCTCTGCAACGTGGCTCAATTATCCTGATATTTGATGAACAACAACAAAACTTGCAGAATTTCTGGAAAATGGTTGTGGCAACGTGTATCTCAAAATCTACAGGTGGCAGCATGTATCTTATGGTGACAAAGCTTTAACTAAAGTTATATCTTTATCAGAAACTATCCTTGTAATCCTCGAACAGGATTAACTCTTACAGGTGGCAGAACAAATAGCAAACGATTCCGGAACTAATGACACATTTTAACTAAATCTAAAGTTTGATTTTCCAAATCATTTTAGTTTAATTTCTGAGGGACCGATTCTTACCCACTGGGATGTCTCTACGTGATTCAAGGGATTCTCTGCGTTTTGAACGGCTCAGCATTATCTCCATTAATTTACCTACACGGTCTCGGCTATTTTTATCCTTACCCCGCTGTCAAAATGTTTAACGCTCTTAACTGCGCATCTACCATCTTTCAAATTTACGGTTCTGAGCATCAATGGCAGAGCTTTTCTCTGTTAATACGCACATGGTTTTTTTTCTCTGCAAAACGTTTTTACCATTAGCTGTACAGGGTTTTCACTATTGTTATTTGATTTGCTGTGCTGCAACGTGGTTTTTTTCTCTGTGTTTTTTTAAAAACGTTTTTCCAGTTGTTGTAGATGTAGCTCTTCTATGTTTTTTAAAAACGTTTTGACCATTTACTTTTGACTGGTATGTCGTGCATAACCATTGAACTGCTGAATGGAGCTGTCCATATGGTTCATGGCTGTCCTCCAATCCGTTGTGGGTGTCCTGCAACCAACCCACAATACCATCGTATTTTCTCTTTGAGTACTGGTTTATGTTTTATGCATTGTTTTTTTATTGCCACATTAATCTCCATAGCACAGTGATACACAGTCTTCTTCATTGTTATTTCTACTTTCCACAGCTCAGAGTCGCATAATTTTTACTACGGATATCCCTCTACAGCGCCATAATATCCTTTACAGCTAATCAGCATTGCTCCACAACCCCCAGCATTTCATAACTGCGTAATTTTTCAGGACTTCAGACTTCTTGTTGAAAATTTGACCGTTTTGTTTGCTGCTGTAATTAAAAAAATTTGTTTCATAAGGCCGTAATTCATTCTATTGGATGCCCATCATATGAGTGTTATGATAACCTTATAAACATGGCTAATATTTTATGCAGTCCTTCACATGCATTCTTGTATTTTCTTTCAAGAACATGGGTAAATGTTTCAAATGCAAACTATGACTCTTTCAATAGAACTTATATTTTCTCCAACGTATTGAACCATGATGCACATTATTTGCATGGAACCCTGTGGATTTTGATACTATGTATCTCACTTCATTGTAAAACCTTCAAGAGTCATGCTCTCACTTTCCATCATATGCATTTTCCATGATAACCTCAATACATAAATCATTTCGATTTGTTTGATTTGATTATTTCTCAAAATGCACCTATTCCATATGTATTGCAATATATCTCTTTAATTTTAAAATGACCATTTTTAGGTCATGTTTAAAATTCTTTCCATAGAACTAATGCTTGCTTTGTTTGTGCAGGTTCAACCTATTAAATTCTCACTTTGATCCTTTTTTCTTAGAGGAAAAATACTTAGGGTTAGGGTTTTGAAATGAATATAGAATATATGAAGGGAATGTAGAATATAAGGATAATGGCATATTAGGGTTATGGAATGAAAAATATGTACATATGTACATTGGATTAGGTATAGGGTAAATGTAAATGTAGCATATAGGATGATGGGTATAAAATAAGGGATATAGGATGAAGGTAATGTATAAAATATGCATTCAGGTATTAACTCAATTTTAACAAAGTCTAAAAATTTCGACAAAAATTTGAATTTACAAGAGCAAAATTTTGTACTTACTATTCTTGTACTTCCCTGTAGTGTTGGATGAATGTTGTTGTTCTTTAACAATATTGGATGAAGTTGTCTTGATCAAATATCGTAGATAGATAGAGCTTATTTATGCTTCATGTTCTAGCATCCTGCATTGATTCTGGTCCATTGATTGTTGATGTCGTTCAGGTCCCTCTGCAATTGATTCATAATAACTCAGGTCCCTTCTGTCATGTACATTTTTATGCAATATATACATGTTTTTGCTAACATTTCAGGTCCCTCTGCAATTGATTTCAAAAATATTTCAGGTCCCTCTGCCAACAATACAAGTTCCGTCGTCAATTCAGTTGCACAACTAAGTATCTTTTTGCGAACCTTCCCCCTTGTTGATGGGAAGAATTGTCCTCAAGTCTTGTTTATTTTGGAGGATGATTCCTGCAAACTCAAACTGAAGAAATGGTAAAACAAAATAGAGAATTCATATCGGCCAAACAAGTTGGTTTTCCGATATGAATTCGAGTTTGTATTGTGCCACTTTCGTGGATTTTCACAACCAAACTCCTTTATTATTTTTGATATTTTTCTATTTTTTTTTCTTTTCGAGATTGAGGTGGGGTGTAATGGAGTAGGGAAGTATGAAAGCTTATGAAAATAGGTTATATTGAAGTCATGATGTAGTAGTAAGTCTGGACTTCAACATGCATGGTCGTGGAGCTTAACATACAGTATGGATGATGGATCAAATCATGAACAATATGAATTCAATATGAAAGGCTTCTTTGGAGATTGATGTGACTTGACATAGTACTGAACTTGACTACTTCTTCTAATGATTGTCTTCATGTCTTCTTGCCTTGATCTCGATCATGTTGTAGGGTTTGTTGATGTTGGTGGTCAGCATCTAAGAGCAAGCTTCAAGAGTTTGAGTTTCATTGAATGAACTCAACATCAGGTGAATTTTCACTTTGCTTTGTCTTGAACATTTGTATTCATATTCTGGAATATGAATTTGACTTTGAAAATTACTTCATCCATGGAGTTCACTCCTTCATTCTTCCTATGACCTGCAAAAACATAACACTTGCCTGCAATGCAACATTAGATGATGGAGGAAGAGAGGTGTACAGTCTCTCTTCTTCCAATAAACATGTCAATCATTACAAGCATTGCTTAGAAAACAAGTCCAAATATGATAGACAAACATAATACATTTATTTACCCCTTTGAGGAATGGTGGCCAGCCTAGACCTCCTAGCGGTATTTTGTTTACAAAATATTTGTTTTATATCGAATTAGAGTGATTCAAAAGCCAAGTTGAAGTGAATTCATATGGCTACCTCCCGTATAAACAAGTTTTCAAAATGGTTTAAAATG
The DNA here is from genome assembly GCA_034641835.2 of Pinus albicaulis. Classification (NCBI taxonomy): domain Eukaryota; kingdom Viridiplantae; phylum Streptophyta; class Pinopsida; order Pinales; family Pinaceae; genus Pinus; species Pinus albicaulis. The sequence continues at coordinate 511,534,927 of CM076572.1, read as the reverse complement.
ATATGGTAAAAATTATAAGGAGTGCCATTTTTTATAGAGCTGCTTGTTAATTTTTAACTAAACCAACAGTCACTATTTGAAGCGTAACTTCTTCGATAAAGATCGGATCAATGTGATTCCACTTGGATATTAAAGTAGATTCATTTTTATCTTTCCAGTAGAAACAGTTTTTAAAAATTCTTAGGCTTGATATCAGAAAATTGGTGATGAACAGACCTAAGAGGCAGAGTTTTACTATACTGTTTTGAAGACATGCAGTCACTAAATGTGGCATAAATTTTTCCTTTCACCTGCAAATGGGATGATTCAAATTGTATCTTAAACTAGACTTGAATATATATCTCCCATATAAACATGTTTTGAAAAGAAGATGATTTGATATTTCAAATATGCCAATGAACAATCAAGACCTAGAATTGTCACCATGCAGATTTTTCGACAAGCAGTTAGTATTTAAAGAATAACTTTTTCATATGATACCTGATTGAAGTGATTCAAATTGATTTGGAAACTAGATTCCAAGGGATATCTTCCCTATGAATTTCAGATAAAAATGTTTCCATTAGACACTTCAAATAGAGGCTGTACTAACTCTGTCATCAACATGTCACTTGAGACCTAGTTTTGATTTTGATCACATTTTTATTTGTGATATAAATTGAGAACTTCAAAATGGATTCCAAAACTAGATTTCAAGAGATATGTAAAATAACAACATGATTTCAAAATGATCCTATATGGTTACCCAAAATAGGCTTGTTCTTACTGCATTTTGCCATGTAGTCCTTTCAAGTGAATATTCATCAATGATTTGAAGAAATTGTTTGAAACAAATTTATTATGGAAGTCTTATTGCAAATTCATTCTACTTGTTTATTTATTCTATTCTATCCTATTCTATTTTAGAAAAATAATTCATTCTCTCAAGTATAAGAAAATTTCCAGTGCATCCATTTTCGTAACAAGATCATAAGTGAACTCATATCCAAATTTGAAAAATATACTTTAATGTATATTTGGACATGAAAATTTATCTGATCATAAAGATTTGATGAGAAAGAATGTTGAAGAATGGAGTAGTGTTGTAACCTATTCTTTAACATCATCTTGTCAATGAAAATGGATTTTGTAGTTTTTTTTTATTTTTTATTTTTTATTGGGGGGGGTTTTGTTTCGGAAACCTAATTTTAGGATCTCTATTTCTAGGCATAAAGAAACATAACTAAGAGAAATGTATACTAGCTAATTTTTAGTGTTTTTGTTTATCTTCTATTTGACTATGCTGATAATTACCTCCCCGGCAGCGGCGCCAAAATGTTGAGCTAATTTATTGACTAAATTAACACAAATATTTAATTATCAATCCGGGTTTGTAAAACTTGGACGCAAATCCACTGTATATGGACATCAGATATAATCAAGTTTAGAAGATAAAATTTGAAGATTTAAAGAAGTACATATTACAAATATAAACCTATTTTAACAATTTCTAATTCATTTATGTAATATATGAGGGAAGAGGCTCCTAACTTAGGAGAACCAGGTTGTCCTTCCCTACAATACTACTTTCATGAAGATAAATCTAAGAGCACTAATTAACAATGGCTTATGATGCAGAAGATGTAAAAGAAGAGGCTCCTAACTAAGGAGGTCCAGATTGTCCTTCTTCACAATCTTATTATATCACAATCACCATTGCTTCAAACCAGAAATGCATAAATAACTTCAAATGAGAAATGGAGAATGAAATTCAGTTTTAGTTCAAGATCAAATAGAAGGGGAATTTAACTTAAATTCCTTTGTGTCCCTTCATATGTAGATTAGAATTAAACCAATATTCATTCAGCAATCATCACACATCTAAATACATTTGAAACAAAAACTAGTCTATGAAAACTATGAAAATTGAACTAAGAAGTGTACTTAGCTTGGTGTGGGGGCCCTCCACCCTTGCCTTGCACACTTGAAGAAATCTCAGCTACAAAAACTTCAGTAAATCAACCAAGCATGAACAACAAATTAAAATGAAACAAGTTCTTCAAATTAGCTCTCCCAACTCAAATTATACAAAAGTTACATATAAATTCCATTTCCCCCAAAAGCCATCAAAGTCTTGGCTTTAAATAGAGGTTTAATGAAAAAAACCGATCTATATTATCTCTAACACTCATATCTACTCATATCCACCTATCTAAGTCGAACTCATCCAATTCATCCCAAGAAATATGGTCAATCCCATAAAATCTCAAAACTGCCCTATTTCCTAGGGATTTTCTGGTGACTAGTCATGTTTGACTAGCCTTGACCGGGCCTAATAAAGCTTGTTCTGGCCGAACCAAGTGGAGTTAGCTTAGTCCTAGTTCCCAAGCTGTCCATCCATGCATCAAACTCGAGCCCAAGTGTCCTGCAAACATGTCATCCACACAGCTATAACGGGAATTTCTGATTCAGTCCAAAATTGCACTTGAAACTCAATTTTCATAAAAACTTCTAGAAATTGGAAAATTAAAATTAAACACCTGAATATGCATAAAATACATCAAAATGAGATGGATGTGATGGAAAATGGATGGAAAATATAAGGATTAAGTAGGTTTCCCTAAGCAAAAATAGACCAAAACTAAGGGCCAACAGCCACCATTCTTGTGTTTGACCAAACAAGAATACTCTAACGAGAGTCACACATGAAATACATCATTATTAGTCAAGAGAGACCATACAACATTCCAATGTATTCCTTGCATTCCGACTTGAACTCTTTTATTCTGCATATTGATGAAGACATGGAGGAAGAGTCAGAAGAGACTGAAATAAACTTAGATCCACCACATCAGCTGCCCCTGGTGCTCTATGATGAACTAGACACTCAAAACTACCATGATCATGAACAGTTGTGTCTTGAAGGAAGTGAGTATGTCCCTTCTAAGCTGGGATTAGAGCAAGAAGCGCAAAACCTTATGTACTATCAAGCGAATTGCTCTAACCCTAGTCAAACACCAGCAGTAACCTGTGAAAATTTTTTCTGGGTAAAGGCTTTAGAAGACTTACACATCATAAACCTGTTGGAAGTCAGGAGCAGGGAAGTTTAATGTTTCTACCATACCTCAAAGTTTTACCACAACGTAACTCTTCTAATGCAAATGAAGCTTTGACTGTAGCCTTAACATCCCAAATTCCTAAAAAAAAATACCTGATAAACTTCTTATGAGCAAAGATGATAGCTGCAGTCCAAACATACCTGAGTTACTAAAATTGGCCCATATTCTATCTTTTCATGAAGAACTCAGAAATGCTAAAATCAGAAATCTCATGCAGAATACCAATTTCTACAGGAAAAACAAGGGAAAATGCTGTGATACTTTTTCTCCCTCAAATAATAACTTTGACAAGAGAAAACATAACAATCTAAACCAAACTGTAATAATCAGGGACAAAAAAGCTGGTCATAGGGTCTGTTTCGATTTTAGAAATACTACTGCATGTCTCTATAACAGAAATTCTGTTTTTTCTACCCAAGACCATGATATACCAATTAAAAGTGATTTTAATCATGTGTTTCGCAAGATGATATTTCAGGTTGTGATCAAAATATTCCCTTGCAAAGTAGACAGCTTAAAGATTTTTTTCAGTTTGCAGGAGGTAGAAACTAACCTTCCCATAACCTTTACCTTAACCTAAATTTAACCTTAACCTTCCCCTAACCTTAACCTTAACCTAACCTTAACCTGAACCTTACCCTACCCTTAACCTAACCTTAACCTTAACTTTACCCATAACCTTAACCTTACCCTTAACCTACCCTTAAGCTTGACCTTGACCAAACCCTTGACCTATATTTAACCTTATCCTAACCTAACTTTAACCTTAACCTTAACCTTACCTTAACCTTAACCTTCCCATAACCTTAACCTTAACCTTAACATTAACCTTAACCTTCCCATAACCTTAACCTTAACCTTATATTAACCTTAACCTAACCTTAACCTTGAGTTTACCCATAATGTTACCTTAACCTTAAGGGTAAAGTTAAGTTAACCTAATCTTAACCTTAAACCCTAACCTAACCTTACCTTAACCATAACCTTAACCATAACCTTATCTTAACATTACCTTAACCTTAACCTTCCCAATTCCTTAACCTTAACCTTAACCTAACCTTAACCTTACCCTTAACCTAACTTTAACCTTGACTTTAACCTTAACGTAACCTTAACCTTAACTTTAACCTTACTAAAACCATACCCTTAACCTTATCTTTACCTTAACCTTAACCTTTACTTAACCTTAAGGGTTGGGTTAAGGTTAAGGTTATGGGAAGGTTAAGGTTAACCTTGAATTTTCCCTTAACCTAAACTTAAACTTAACTTTAAGCTAACCCTAAACTTAACCTTAAATTTACCCTTAACGTTGAAATTAACCTTAACCTTGACCTTGACCTTGACATTAACCTAACCAAAACCTTAACCTTAACCTTAACCTAACCTTAACCATACCATAACCTTAACCTAACCTTAAGCTTAACTTTACAATTAACCTAACCCTAACCTTGATCAAACCTTTAACCTTAACCTTACACTTAACCTTAACCTAACTAAACCTGTAACCTTAACCTTACCCTAATCTTAACCTTAACCTTGACTTTACCCTTAACCTAACCTTAACGTTAAATTTAACCTTAACCTAATGTAACTTTAACCTTGAACTTAACCTTAAACTTAACCTTAAATATAACATAACCCTAACCTTACCTTAACCATAACCTTAACTATAACCTAACCCTAACCTTAACCTTACCCTTGACCTTCTCTTAACCTTAACCTTCACTATAACCTAACCTTAACCTTAACCTTAAGGTAAATGTTATGGTTAAAGTTAGGTTTAAGGGTAAAGTCAAGGTTAATTTTAGGTTAAGGTTCAAGTTACGGGTTTAGTCAGGTTAAGGTTACGTTAAGGTAAAGGTTATGGTTAAGGTTAGGGTTAAGGGTAAAGTAAAGTTTAAGGTTAGGTTAAGGTTAAGGTTAAGGTTAAGGGTTTGTAAAAGTTAGGGTTAGGTTATAGCTAAGTTCAAGGTTAAGGTTAGGTTAAAGTTAACGTTAAGGTTAAGGTTAAGTTAAGGTTAATGTTAAGGGTTTGGTTAAGGTTAAGGTTATGGTTAAGGTTAAGGTTAAGGTTAGGTAAAGGTTAATGTTAAGGGTAGGTTATACTGAAGGTTAAGTCCCGTAACCTTAAGCCTTAACCTTAACCTAACCTTAAACTTAACCTTATCTTAACCTTGACCTTGACCTTAACGTAACCTAACCTTAACCTTAAATTTACTCTTAACCTTACCTTAACCATAACCTTATCTTGACCTTAACATTAACCTTAACCATAACCTTATATTAACGTTAACTTAACCATAACCTTAACCTTGAACTTAACTATAACCTAACTCTAACCTTGACCAAACCCTTAACATTAATCTTAACCTTAACCTAACCTTAACGTTAACTAAACTCTTAACCTTAACCTTAACACTAACATTAACCCTAACCATAACCTATGGTTAAGGTTAAGGTTAAGGTTAGGTAAAGGTTAATATTAAGGGTAGGTTATAGTGAAGGTTAAGGCTAAGACTCGTAACCTTAAACCTTAACCTTAACCTAACCTTAAACTTAATCTTATCTTAACCTTGACCTTAACCTTAACCTAACCTAACCTTAACATTAACTTTACCCTTAACCTTACCTTAACCAGAACCTTAACATGACCTTAAGCTTAACCTTACCCTTAACCTTATTTTAACCTTACCTTAACCTTGACCTTAACTCTAACCTAACCCTTACCTTGACCAAACCCTTAACCTTAACCTTAACCTAACCTTAACGTTAACTAAACCACCTTAACATTAACCTTAACCCTGACCTTACCCTAAACATAACCTTAACCTTACCCTAACCTTACCCTAACTATAACCTTAACTTTAGCCTTAACCTAATCTTAACCAAACCCATAACCTTAACCTTAAACTTAACCTAAGCTTAACCTTAACCTTAACCTAACCTTAACCTTGTCCTTACCATTAACTTAACCTTAACCTTAACTATAACCTAACCCTAACCTTGACCTTAACTTTACCCTTAACCTTTTTTAGGTCCCTATATTACTAGTATAGTCCCTTATTGTTGTTAGTGTAACCCCCTTATTGTTATTACTGTACCCTTGTAACCCCCATTTTGTTATTATTATGCCCTTAAATTATTATTGTTAGGTCGGCTAGGATTACATTGTGGCCCACTAGGACTACATTATGGCCCCATGAACTCCTATATACAGAAAGGAGGTTTTGTAAATTGTATTATCCAATAATTGTTCATTTATGTAATGTATTGGAGGTTTCCCCCTTGAAGTGGATTATTTCTAAGGCGTAGATATCTCTTTTCTTCTATTTTTGAAGCTGGTTACATAACATTTGGTATTAGAGCTTTGGATTCTAGGGTTTCGCTGCTCCAAACAGGTCATCGTGACTTTTTCGCTATAACTTTTTTTCTACGAATTTTCAGAAGCTGAAATTTTTAGGGTGCGAAGCCGAAATCCTGAGGAATATTGCCTAAAAATTTCAGAGCTTGGTTCGCAATATTTGTAGAGATATGATCTGTGGAAGTTAGGTCTTTTTTCAGGCTCCTAATCAGGTCATCGTGGAATTTGCGCTATAATTGTTTTTCTACGAAAGTGAAGAATCTGAAATTTGTATGGTGCCAAGCTAAAACCCTGAGGAAATTCGTTAAGGTTAACGTTAACGATAAGGTTAAAGTTAACGTTAAGGACCTTACCCTTAACCTTATCTTAACCTTAACCTTAACCTTAACCTTAACCTTAAACCTGACCTTAACTATAACCTAACCCTAACGTTAACCAAACCCTTAACCTTAACTATAACCTTAACCATAACCTTAACCTTAATCTTCCCATTACCATAACCTTAACCTTAACCTCGACCTTACCCTTAACCTTAACCTTAAACTTAAATTAACTAAACCCGTAACCTTAATCTTAACTTGAACCTGACTAAACTCATAACCCTTAACCTTATATTAACATTACCTTAACCTAAGCTTAACCTTAACCTTAACCTAACCTTAACCTTAACTTTAACTATAGCCTAACCTAACCATAAACTTACCTTAACCTAACTTAACCTTGACCTAACCGTAACCTTAACCTTACCTTAACCTAACCTAACCATAACCTTATCCTTAATCATAACCTTACCCTTAACCTTGACCTTGACCGAAACCTTAACGTTACCATTACCTTAACCTTAACCTTCCCATAACCATAACCTTAACCTTGACTTTACCCTTAACCTAACCTTAACCTTAACCTTAACCTAACCCTAAACTTGACCAAACTCTTAACCTTAACTATAACCTAACCTTAACCTTAACCATCCCATAACCATAACCTTAACCTTGACCTTGAGTTTACCCTTAACCTAACCTTAACCTTAACCTTCCCCTAACCTTAACCCTAATCCTACCCTAACCATAACCTCAGCTTTACCGTTAACCTGATCTTAACCTTAACCTAACCTTAACCTTACCCTTAACCTTAACTTTAACTATAGCCTAACACCGACCTTCACAAAACCTTAACCTTAACATTAACTTAACCTAACCTTAACCTTAACCATAACTTTAACCTTAACCTTAACCTTAACCTTAAGTTTAAGGTTAATGGTAAGGTTAACGTTAAGGTTAGGTTAGGTTTACGATTAAGGTTAAGGTTAAGGTCAAGGTTAAGGTTAATGTTAAGGGTTTGGTCAAGGTTAGGGTTAGGTTATAGTTAACGTCAAGGTTAAGGATAAGGGTAAGTTTATAGTTAGGTTAAGGTTAAGGTTAAGGTTATGGTTAAGGGGGTAAGGTTAAGGATAAGGTTAAGGTAAGGTTAAGGTTAAGGTATGGTTAAGGTTAGGTTAGGTCAGTGTTAAGGTTAGAATAAGGTAAGTTTAAGGTTAAGGTCAGGTTAAGGTTAGGTGAGGTTAAGGTCAAGGTTTAAGGTTAGGTCAGGGTTAAGGTTAGGGTTAAGGTTAAAGTTAGGTTAAGGTTAGGTTAGGTTAGGGTTAATGTTAAGGTTAAGGTTAAAGTTAGGTTAGGGTTAAGGTTAGGGCTAAGGTTAAGGTTAATGTTAAGATTAAGTTCAGGGTTAAGGTTAGGTTAGGGTTAGGGTTAAGGTTAAGGTTAGGTTAAGGTTAAATTTATGGCTAAGGTTAAGGTTAATGTTAAGATTAACGTCAAGGTTAAGGTTAGGTTAGGGTTAAGGTTAGGTTAAGGTTAAGGTATGATTAAGGTTAGATTAGGTCAGGGTTAATTTTAAGTTAAGGTAAGGTTAAGGTTAAAGTTAAGGCTAAGGTTAAGTTCAGGTTAAGGTTAGGTTAGGGTTTAGGTTAGGTTAAGGTCAAGGTTAAGGTTAGGTTAGGGTTAAGGTTAAGGTTAGGTTAAGGTTAAGGTTAACGGTTTAGTTAAGGTTAAGGTTAAGGTTAAGGTTAAACTTAAGGGTAAGGTTAAGGGTAAGGTTAAGGATAAGGTTAAATTTAAGGTTAGGTTAAGTTGAAGGTTTACATTGAGGGTAGGGTTATGTTATGGTTAAGGTAAGGGTAATTTTAAGGTTAGGTTAAGGTTAAGGTTAATGTTAAGGTTAGATTAGGTTAGGTTAAGGTTAAGGTTTAGGTTAAGGTTAACGGGTTTAGTACGGTTAAGGTTAAGGTATGGCTAAGATTTAGTTAAGGTTAGGTTATGTTATTGTTCAGGTTAAGGTTAAGGTTAGGCTAAGGTTAAGGTTAATGTTAGGGTAAGGATAAGGTTAAGCTTAGGTTAGGGTTAAGATTAAGGGTTTAGTTAATGTTAAGGTTACGGTTAAGATTAAGGTCAAGGTTAAGTTAAGGTTAGGTTAATGTTAAGATTAAGGTTAGATTAAGGTTAATATTAAGGGCATAAGGTTAAGGTTAAGGTTAATGTTAGGGTAAGGTTAAGGTTAAGGTGAAGGTTAAGCGTAAGGTTAAGTATAAGGTTGAGGTTTTAGTTAGGTTAAGGTTAAGGTTAAGTGTTTTTCAAGGTTACGGTTAGGTTATGGTTAAGGTCAAGGTTAAGGTTAGGTTAAGATTAAGTTCATGGTTAAGAGTAAAGTTGAGGTTAAGGTTAGATTCAGGTTCAGGTTAGGTTAGTGTAAGGTTAAGGTTAAGATTAGGTCAAGGGTAAAGTTAAGGTTAAGGTTAGGTTAAGGTTCAAGTTAGGTTAAGGTTAGGGTAAGGTTAAGTTTAAGGTTAGGTTAAGGTCAAGGTTAAGCTTAAGCTAAGGTGACGGATAAGGTTAAGTTAATATGAAGGTTAACGTTAAGGATACAGTTAAGGTTAAGGTTAAAAGGTTTAGTTAGGTTAAGGTAAAGGTATGGTTAAGCTTTAGTTAAGGTTAGGTAAAGTTAAGTTTAATGTTAAGATTGAGGGTAAGGTTAAGGCTAGGTTAAGTTTAAGGTTAAGGGTTTAGTTAAGGTTAAGGTTAAAGTTAGAATTAAGGTCGAGGTTAATTTAAGGTTAGGTTAATGTTGAGGTTAAGGTTAGGTTAAGGTTAAGATTAAGGGGGTAAGGTTAAGGTTGGGGTTAAGGTTAAGGTTAAGGTTAAGTTTAAGGTTAAGTTGAAGGTTAAGGGTAAGTTTAAGGTTAAGGTTAATGGTTTAGTTAGATTAAGGTTAAGGTTAAGGGTTTGGTCAAGGTTAGGGTTACGTTATAGTTAAGGTCAAGGTTAAGTTAAGGTTAATACTAAGGTTAAGGGTAGGTTAACATTAAGGTCAAGGTTAAGGGTAAAGTTAAGGTTAACGTTAGGTTGAGGTTAAGGTTTCGTTAAGTTAAGGTTAAGGTCAAGGTTAAGGTTAGGTTATGGTGAAGGCTAAGGTTAAGCTTAGGGTAAGGTTAGGGTAAGGTTAAGGTTAAGGTTATGGTTAAGGCTAAGTTAAGGTTAAGTTTAAGGTTAAGGTTAAACTTAAGGTTAAGGTTAAGGTTAGGTTTGGTTAGGTTAAGGTTAGTGTAAGGTTAAGGTTAAGGCTAAGTTAAAGTTAAGTTTAAGGTTAAGGTTAAAATTAAGGTTAAGGTTAAGGGCAAGGTTAAGATAAGGTTAACCTTAAGGTTAAGGTTAAGGTCAAGGTCAAGGTTAAGGTTAATGTCAAGGTCAAGGTCAAGGTTAAGGTTAAGTTAGGTTAAGATTAAGTTTAGGTTAAGGTTAATGTTATGCTTAAGGGTAATATTAATATTGGGTTAAATTTAGGCTAAGGGTTTAGTTAACATTAAGGTCAAGGTAAAGGTTAAGGTTAGGCTAAGCTAAGGTTAAGGTTAAGGTCAATGTTAAGGTTAAGGGTAAGGTTAACACTAATTTTAATGTTAGGTTAAGGTTAGGGGTTTAGTTAAGGTTAAGTTTATGTTAGGTTATTTTAAGGGTAAGGTGAAGGTTAATGTTAAGGTTAAAGGTTTAGTTAAGGTGATGGTTAGCTTAGGGTTAGATTAAGGTTAAGGTTAAGGTTATGTAATGGTTAGGGTTAAGGTTATGGTTAGGGTTAAGGTTAAGGGTAAGGTTATGGTTAAGGTAAGGTTAAGGTTAAGGCTAATGTCAAGGTTAAGGGTAAGGTTAAGGTTAAGGTATGATCAAGGTTAGATTAGGTCAGGGTTAAGTTTAAGTTAAGGTAACGTTAATGTTAAAGCTAAGGCTAAGGTTAAGTTTAGGTTAAGGTAAGGTTAAGGTTAGGTTAGGGTTTAGGTTAGGTTAAGGTCAAGGTCAAGGTTAGGTTAGGGATAAGGTTAAGGTTAGGTTAAGGTTATGTTAGGCTAGGATTAATGTTAAGGTTAAGGTTAAGGATAGGTTAAGGTTAAGGTTAAGGTCAAAGTTAAGGTTAAGGTCAAGGTTAAGGTTCGATTAAGGTTAAGGTATGGTTAAGGGTAAGGTTAAGGTTAATGGTTTAGTTAAGGTTAAGGTTAAGGTTAAGGTTAAACTTAAGGGAAAGGTTAAGGACAAGGTTAAGGTTAAGGTTTACATTGAGAGCAGGGTTAGGTTATGGTTAAGGTAAGGTTAATGTTAAGGTTAGGTTAAGCTTAAGGTTAAGGTTAAGGTTAAGGTTAAGGTTAGGTTAGGTTAGGTTAAGGATAAGGTTTAGGTTAAGGTTAAGGCATGGCTAAGATTTAGTTAAGGTTAGGTTATGTTATTGTTAAGGTTAAGGTTAAGGTTAGGTTAAGGTTAAGGTTAATGTTAAGGTTAAGGGTAAGGTTAAGCTTAGTTTAGGGTTAAGGTTAAGGGTTTAGTTAATGTTAAGGTTAAGGTTAAGGTTACGATTAAGATTAAGGTCAAGGTTAAGATAAGGTTATGCTAATGTTAATATTATGGTTAGGTTAATGTTAATATTAAGGGGGTAAGATTAAGGTTAGGGTTAAGGTTAAGGTTAATGTTAGGGTAAGGTTAAGGCTAAGGTCAAGGTCGAGGTTAAGGTTAGGTTAAGGGTAAAGTCAAGGTTAAGGTTAGGTTAAGGTTACGGTTTAGGGTAAGGTTAAGGTTAAGGTTAGGGTAAGGTTAATATTATGGTTAAGGTTAAGCTTAAGGGTAAGGTGATAGTTAGGTTAAGGTTAAGGTTAAGGTTAGGTTAAAGTTATAGTTAAGGTTAAGGTTAGGTTGAGTTAATTTTAAGGTTAAAGTTAAGGTTAGGTTAAGGTTAAGCTTAGGTTAAGGGTTTGGTCAAGGTTAACTTTACCCTTAAATTTACCCTTAACCTAACCTTACCCTTAACCTTAACCTTAACCTAACTAAACCTATAACCGACTTTACCCTTGACCTTAACCTTATGCTTAACCTTACCTTAACCTTAATATTCCCATAAATTTAACCTTAACCTTAACCATAACCTAACCTTAACCTTGGCTAAACCCATAACCTTAAGGTTAATTTTAAGGTTAAGGTTAAGGTTAGGTTAAGGTCAAGGTCAAGGTTAAGGTGAAGGTGAAGGTTAAGGTCAAGGTTAAGGGTAAAGTTAAGGTCAAGGTTAGGATTATGTTATAGTGAAGGTTAAGGTTAGGTTAAGGTTACGGTTAAGGGTAACGTTAAGGTTAAGGTTAGGGTAAGGTTAATATTAGGTTAAGAATAAGGTTAAGGTTAAGGGTAAATTCAAGGTTAAGGTTACGTTAAGGGTAAAGTCAAGGTTAAGGTTACATTAAGGGTAAAGTCAAGGTTAAGGTTACGTTAAGGGTAAAATCAAGGTTAAGGTTACGGTTAAGTTATAGTTAAGGTCAAGGTTATGGTTAGTTTAAGGTTAAGGTTAAGGTTAAGGCAAGGTTAAATTAAGGATAAGGCTATGATTAAGATTAGGAGAACGTCAAGGTTAAGGTGAAGGTTATGGTTACGGGAAGGTTAAGGGTAAGGTTAACGTTAAGGGTTTGGTTAAGGTTAATTTTAGGTTATAGTTAAGGTTAAGGTTAAGGTTAAGGTTACGGGTTTAGTCAGGTTAAGGTTAAGGTTAAGGTTAAGGGTAAATTCAACGTTAAGGTTAGGTTAAGGGTAAGGTTAGGGATAAGGTTCAGGTTAAGGGTAAGGGTAAGGTTAAGGGTAAGGTTAAGGTTAAGGGTTTGGTTAAGGTTATAATTAAGTTTAAGGTTAAGGTTAAAGTTAATGGTTAATCTTAGGTTATAATTAAGTTTAAGGTTAGGTTAAGGTTAAATTCAAGGTTAAGGTTAAGGTGAAGGTTAAGGATAAGGTTAAGGTTAGGTTACGTTATGGTAAGGTTAAGGTTAAGGCTAAGGTTATGGTTATGGGAAGGTTAGGTAAAGGTTAAGGTAAGGTCAAGGTTAAAGTTAAGTTTAAGGTTAGGTTAAGGTTAAGGTTAAGGTCAAGGTCAAGGTTAACCTTAACTTTACCCTTAACCTTACCTTGACCTTGACCTTAACATTAAATTTAACCTTACTAAACACGTACCCTTAACCTTATCTTAACCTTACCTTAACCATAACCTTAACGTTGACCTTAACTATAACCTAACCATAACAGTAACCATAACCTTAACCTTAACCTTAACTTTACCCTTAACGTTGACCTTACCCTTAACCTTCACCTTAACTTTAACCTTAAGCATACTAAACCCATAACCTTAACTTTACCTTTAACCTTCACTTTGCCCTTAACCTTCACCTTAAACTTAACCTTGACCAAAGCCTTAACCTTAACCTTAACCTAACTAAACCGGTAACCTAAGGGTAAAGTTAAGATTAAGGTTAGGGTTAAGGTTAAGGTTATCTTAAGGTTAACCTTGACCTTGACCTTGACCTTAACCTTAACCTTGCCCTTAAGCTTTACCTAACCTTAACCTTAACCTAACCTTGACCTTAACTATAGCCTAACCTTAAACTTAACGTAACCTTAAATTTAACCATAACCTTAACTTTACCCTTGACCTAACCGTAACCTTAACCTTAACCATAACCTTGACTTTAACCTTAACCTTGACCTTAACCTTAACCTTACCCTTACCCTTAAGGGTGAAGGTTAACGGTAAGGTTAAGGTTAAGGTTAGGGTTAAGGTTAAGGTTAAGGTTAAGTGTTAGCTAATATTAAGGTTAAGGTCAAGGTTAAGGATAGGTTAGGGTTAAGGTTAAGGTTAAAATTAAGGTTAATGGTTTATTTAAGATTAAGGTTTAGGTTTAGGTTAAGGTTAAGTTTAGGTTAGGGTTAAGGTTAAGGTTAAGGTTAAGGTCAAGGTCAAGGTTAAGGGTAAGGTTAAGATTAAAGGTTAAGGTTAAGGTTAATGTTAAGGTTAAGGTTGAGGTTAAAGTTAGGTTAAGTGTATAGTTAAGGTTAACGTTAAGGGTAAGGTTAGGGTAAGGTTAGGATTAGGTTATACTTAAGGTTAAGGTTAAGGTTAAGCTTAAGGTTGGTTATGGTTAAGGTTAAGGTTAACGTTAGGTTAAGGTTAAGATAAGGTTAACGTTAAGGACCTTACCCTTAACCTTATCTTAACCTTAACCTTAACCTTAACCTTAACCTTAAGCTTAAACTTGACCTTAACTATAACCTAACCCTAACGTTAATCAAACCTTTAACCTTAACCTTAACCTTAACCATAACCTTAACCTTAATCTTGCCATTACCATAACCTTAACCTTAACCTTGACCTTACCCTTAACCTTAACCTTAACTTGACTAAACCCGTAACCTTAATCTTAACTTGAACCTGACTAAATTCATAACCCTTAACCTTATATTAACATTACCTTAACCTAACCTTAACCTTAACCTTAACCTTAACCTAACCTTAACCTTAACTTTAACTATAACCTAACCTAACCATAACCTTACCTTAACCTAACTTAACCTTGACCTAACCGTAACCTTAAACTTACCTTAACCTAACCTAACCGTAACCTTATCCTTAATCATAACCTTACCCTTAACCTTGACCTTGACCGAAACCTTAACATTACTATTACCTTAACCTTAACCTTCCCATAACCATAACCTTAACCTTGACTTTACCCTTAACCTAACCTTAACCTTAACCTTAACCTAACCCTAAACTTGACCAAACTCTTAACCTTAACTATAACCTAACATTAACCTTAACCATCACTTAACCATAACCTTAACCTTGACCTTGAGTTTACCCTTAACCTAACCTTAACCTTGACCTTCCCCTAACCTTAACCCTAATCTTACCCTAACCATAACCTTAGCTTTACCCTTAACCTGATCTTAACCTTAACCTAACCTTAACCTTACCCTTAACCTTAACTTTAACTATAGCCTAACACTGACCTTGACAAAACCTTAACCTTAACATTAACTTAACCTAACCTTAACCTTAACCATAAATTTAACCTTAACCTTAACCTTAACCTTAAGTTTAAGGTTAATGGTAAGGTTAAGGTTAAGGCTAGGTTAGGTTTACGATTAAGGTTAAGGTTAAGGTCAAGGTTAACGTTAATGTTAAGGGTTTGGTCAAGGTTAGGGTTAGGTTATAGTTAAGGTCAAGGTTAAGGATAAGGGTAAGTTTATAGTTAGGTTAAGGTTATGGTTAAGGGGGTAAGGTAAGGATAAGGTTAAGGTAAGGTTAAGGTTAAGGTATGGTTAAGGTTAGGTTAGGTCAGTGCTAAGGTTAGGTTAAGGTAAGTTTAAGGTTAAGGTCAGGTTAAGGTTAGGTGAGGTTAAGGTCAAGGTTTAAGGTTAGGTCAGGGTTAAGGTTAGGGTTAAGGTTAAAGTTAGGTTAAGGTTAGGTTAGGTTAGGGTTAAGTTTAAGGTTAAGGTTAAGGTTAGGTTAGGGTTAAGGTTAGGGCTAAGGTTAAGGTTAATGTTAAGATTAAGTTCAAGGTTAAGGTTAGGTTAGGGTTAGGGTTAAGGTTAAGGTTAGGTTAAGGTTAAATTTAGGGCTAAGGTTAAGGTTAATGTTAAGATTAAGGTCAAGGTTAAGGTTAGGTTAGGGTTAAGGTTAAGGTTAAGGTTAGGTTAAGGTTAAGGTATGATTAAGGTTAGATTAGGTCAGGGTTAATTTTAAGTTAAGGTAAGGTTAAGGTTAAAGTTAAGGCTAAGGTTAAGTTCAGGTTAAGGTTAGGTTAGGGTTTAGGTTAGGTTAAGGTCAAGGTTAAGGTTAGGTTAGGGTTAAGGTTAAGTTTAGGTTAAGGTTAAGGTTAACGACTTAGTTAAGGTTAAGGTTAAACTTAAGGGTAAGGTTAAGGGTAAGGTTAAGGATAAGGTTAAAGTTAAGGTTAGGTTAAGTTTAAGGTTTACATTGAGGGTAGGGTTAGGTTATGGTTAAGGTAAGGTTAATGTTAAGGTTAGGTTAAGGTTAAGGTTAATGTTAAGGTTAGGTTAAGGTTAACGGGTTTAGTAAGGTTAAGGTTAAGGCATGGCTAAGATTTAGTTAAGGTTAGGTTATGTTATTGTTCAGGTTAAGGTTAAGGTTAGGCTAACGTTAAGGTTAATTTTAGGGTAACGATAAGGTTAAGCTTAGGTTATGGTTAAGGTTAAGGGTTTAGTTAATGTTAATGTTACGGTTAAGATTAAGGTCAAGGTTAAGTTAAGGTTAGGTTAATGTTAAGATTAAGGTTAGATTAAGGTTAATATTAAGGGCATAAGGTTAAGGTTAGGGTTAAGGTTAAGGTTAATGTTAGGGTAAGGTTAAGGTTAAGGTGAAGGTTAAGCGTAAGGTTAAGTATAAGGTTGAGGTTTTAGTTAGGTTAAGGTTAGGGTTAAGGTTAAGGTTAAGTGTTTTTCAAGGTTACGGTTAGGTTATGGTTAAGGTCAAGGTTAAGGTTAGGTTAAGGTTAAGGTTAGGTTAAGGTTAAGGTTAGGTTAATATTAAGGTCATGGTTAAGAGTAAAGTTAAGGTTAAGGTTAGATTCAGGTTCAGGTTAGGTTAGTGTAAGGTTAAGGTTAAGATTAGGTTAAGGGTAAAGTTAAGGTTAAGGTTAGGTTAAGGTTCAAGTTAGGTTAAGGTTAGGGTAAGGTTAAGTTTAAGGTTAGGTTAAGGTCAAGGTTAAGCTTAAGCTAAGGTGACGGATAAGGTTAAGTTAATATGAAGGTTAACGTTAAGGATACAGTTAAGGTTAAGGTTAAAAGGTTTAGTTAGGTTAAGGTAAAGGTATGGTTAAGCTTTAGTTAAGGTTAGGTAAAGTTAAGGTTAATGTTAATATTGAGGGTAAGGTTAAGGCTAGGTTAAGTTTAAGGTTAAGGGTTTAGTTAAGGTTAAGGTTAAGTTATAATTAAGGTCGAGGTTAATTTAAGGTTAGGTTAATGTTGAGCTTAAGTTTAGGTTAAGGTTAAGATTAAGGGGGTAAGGTTAAGGTTAAGGTTAAGTTTAAGGTTAATTTGAAGGTTAAGGGTAAGGTTAAGGTTAAGGTTAATGGTTTAGTTAGGTTAAGGTTAAGGTTAAGGGTTTGGTCAAGGTTAGGGTTACGTTATAGTTAAGGTCAAGGTTAAGGTTAGGTTAAGGTTAAGTTAAGGTTAATACTAAGGTTAAGGTTAGGTTAACATTAAGGTCAAGGTTAAGGGTAAAGTTAAGGTTAAGGTTAGGTTGAGGTTAAGGTTTGGTTAAGTTGAGGTTAAGGTCAAGGTTAAGGTTAGGTTATGGTGAAGGCTAAGGTTTAGGTTAGGGTAAGGTTAGGGTAAGGTTAAGGTTAAGGTTATGGTTCAGGCTAAGTTAAGGTTAAGTTTAAGGTTAAGGTTAAAATTAAGGTTAAGGTTAAGGTTAGGTTAGGTTAGGTTAAGGTTAGTGTAAGGTTAAGGTTAAGGTTAAGGTTAAGGCTAAGTTAAGGTTAAGTTTAAGGTTAAGGTTAAAATTAAGGTTAAGGTTAAGGGTAAGGTTAAGGTAAGGTTAAGGTTAAGGTTAAGGTCAAGGTCAAGGTTAAGGTTAATGTCAAGGTCAAGGTCAAGGTTAAGGTTAAGTTAGGTTAAGGTTAAGGTTAGGTTAAGGTTAATGTTATGCTTAAGGGTAATATTAACACTGGGTTAAGGTTAGGCTAACATTAAGGTCAAGGTAAAGGTTAAGGTTAGGCTAAGGTTAAGGTTAAGGTTAATGTTAAGGTTAAGGGTAAGGTTAACATTAATTTTAAGGTTAGGTTAAGGTTAGGGGTTTAGTTAAGGTTAAGTTTGTGTTAGGTTATTTTAAGGGTAAGGTGAAGGTTAATGTTAAGGTTAAAGGTTTAGTTAAGGTTATGGTTAGGTTAGGGTTAGATTAAGGTTAAAGTTGAGGTTAAGGTTAAGGTTATGTAACGGTTAGGGTTAAGGTTATGGTTAGGGTTAAGTTTAACGGTAAGGTTAAGGTTAAGGGTAAGGTTATGGTTAAGGTAAGGTTAAGGTTAAGGCTAATGTCAAGGTTAAGGGTAAGGTTAAGGTTAAGGTATCATTAAGGTTAGAATAGGTCAGGGTTAAGTTTAAGTTAAGGTAAGGTTAATGTTAAAGTTAAGGCTAAGGTTAAGTTCAGGTTAAGGTAAGGTTAATGTTAGGTTAGGGTTTAGGTTAGGTTAAGGTCAAGGTCAAGGTTAGGTTAGGGTTAAGGTTAAGGTTAGGTTAAGGTTAGGTTAGGCTAGGGTTAAGGTTAAGGTTAAGGTTAAGGTTAGTTTAAGGTCAAGGTTAAGGTGAAGGTTAAGGTGAAGGTTAAGGTTAAGGTATGGTTAAGGGTAAGGTTAAGGTTAATGGTTTAGTTAAGGTTAAGGTTAATGTTAAACTTAAGGGTAAGGTTAAGGACAAGGTTAAGGTTAAGTTTTATATTGAGGGCAGGGTTAGGGTATGGTTAAGGTAAGGTTAATGTTAAGGTTAGGTTAAGGTTAAGGTTAAGGTTAGGTTAGGTTCGGTTAAGGATAAGGTTTAGGTTAAGCTTAAGGTATGGCTAAGATTTAGTTAAGGTTAGGTTATGTTATTGTTAAGGTTAAGGTTAGGTTAAGGTTAAGGTTAATGTTAAGGTTAAGGGTTTAGTTAATGTTAAGGTTAAGGTTAAGGTTACGATTAAGATTGAGGTCAAGGTTAAGTTAAGGTTAGGTTAATGTTAATATTATGGTTAGGTTAATGTTAATATTAAGGGGGTAAAGTTAAGGTTAGGGTTAAGGTTAAGGTTAATGTTAGGGTAAGGTTAAGGTTAAGGTCAAGGTCAAGGTTAAGGTTAGGTTAAGGTTGTTGGGGTTCCCATGTTTTGGCCAGGTTGACAGAGACCAAAAGATGAGACAACATAGAACCACTTTGGGACCTTAGGATCTAGCCCTCCTAGGTCTAGAGAGGGATCTCTCTATGATAGTCAAAGGTTTATGTCTTTGAAGCTCGGATGTTATGATTTTAGGCTAGTTATATGCACAGGGTTTGTTTATTGGTTTATGTTTGGTTGTTGGGAATCAGGAATGAAGGGTAGAATACAAAACAAGGGTGAGAAAAGAGGAAACTAGACAAAGATAGATAACTCAGGAAACATCAAAGCCATTGGGCAATGGAGTCAAGAAAGGATTTACTTGTGTTCAATGTGCAAGCTTTCAGTTGGGCTAGTCATCTAGAGCATTTGGATCTTAAAGATGGTTGATGGAATGGAACATTAAGGACTAAAAGTAAGTGAAGGGGAAATAACCGATTCTGTCTATAGATCAGGTCAGAGGTCATTTAACTCCAGACCTGCTTGGACAAAACTAGAGGTGAGACAAGGGATCTCAGAAAGGCTCAATGAGATGGAAAGATCCTAGTGAGGCAGAGACTGGGTTCTAGACCTCCCAATGTTCTCAACACATCTAACTGAATCCTAACAAGACCATCCAAACATAGATTCCATAAATCCATACATCAGAGAGCAAGCAATGACATCCACTACACTGGTTAGATAAATCGATATCGATATTCAGATACACATATAAGCAGAAAACATAAAGGCTGGGAGAGCAGCGGCATAAGATACCTATAGAGGGTAGTCTTATGCCAAACTTTTGATGTGAGCCTGAAGAAACATAATGAAATAAAAGCAAGTAAATCACAAATACATAGAAAGGAAAACATCACCAGCTGCTTTAGATCAGGATCCAAAGAAATATGCTTGTCATATTAAAACAAAACCAATCAGGTACAATGTTGCCCACAGCTTGAACATTCAGTCTGAATACATCAACTTCTCAGTCTATCTTACACTATTACACAGATAACTTGTCTCAAAAGGAGAAATGCTTACGTTTCACTGATATCTCATCAACAACCATTGCAATAGTTTCCTTCTGTGCTTTATAGCAGAAGAGACACAGGAGATCGACTGAGGGGGCATGTGAAAATTAAAATGTATCATTAAACACAGAGTAGAGAAATAGGGCCGAGGCCCATTCTGTTTGAATACTGAGTATTTAATGTCTGTCACCTCTATATGCAGGGATGATCTTCTTCAGATTTTCCTTTACTCCAGACATGACTTTGCTGAGTTCTGGTGGCCATACTTTGTTGTAATTGTGGGGAATAAACAAATGGTGAACAACTGCTGAGAAGTCTGCTTCATAAATGTCTGACTGTTTTTGAACTGTAGTTAGGGCGGAAATTCTTTCAGGGAAATTCTGCTACTGTGCTCAGGATCCTTTGGATCGACCCTCGGGGTCTTCAAACTGCTGCTTCATTTTGCCTCTGACAGGTTAGCTCGGGATCTTAATGGTGCTGAAAGGTTTTCAATGTTCGAAATCTACTTTTCCTTGACGCAAATCCTGTCAGCCACTTTCTTTGACTACCTTATGGTAGTACCAGCCCTCGGACTTAATTTTTCCTGCACAGCTTGCCATGTAGAGTCATGGCGGTCTTCTACCTTTAGAAACCCTGCAAATCAACAAACCTGTGAGAAAAACCATGGATAGGGATGATGAAGGCGGCGAGGGCGACGGGTATGGTTATGCTGACGATGAAATGGAGGGAAGAATTTGCAGTGGAAATGATAAAAATTGCTCTGGTGGGGAAATGGTGAAACACAGAGCAGAAACACACAATAACGAATGGAAACCTTAAAAAACATGACAAAACCAATGATATGGTGATGGAAACGGGGAATGTATGGGGCGTGTACGTGGAGGTGATGTTGCGAGGCGGGAGACCGTGGAATATTCAATGGTGGGAAAATGAATCAGGACTGTCGATCGTGGTAGAGATCAACGACGGGTGGCGACAGAAGGTGGGCCAACGGGTATGATGAGTGGGGTTTAAACATTGCACAACTTTGACAGATGATGACCGTCGGACAGACGATCGGAGATCTAACGGCTGACAACGATTCCGCTGGATGCCCTGTATCGAAGGTTAACGCGCGGGAGAAAAGTGGTTTTAGAGTTGTACAAGGGACAGGTGCCGCGCATTGTATGGAATCGTTGGGTTTTGGACGAATACCGCCCACTGTGCATAAGCGGTGCGGAATATACTGGCGGTTTTCGAGTGAACGCGTTGGCGGGGACCACATGGAAAGGAAAGCTCTGCACCGTTGATCTGTCGGGCAATGGACGGTCCAGATGAGATCACCGGTAATGAATGGGTTCAACGGTATTTTATGCGGGTGTGGTGATCGCCGTTCGTTTGGTGAGATCAACGGCTAGGACTGCACCCAACGAGAATTTGTGGTAAACGCCTTTTGGACTTCGCGGACGGTTCCAGCACGGGATCACATGGAATAAAGGGTGCGGGGCTAACGCAGAAGGGGGATAAGGCCTGATATAGTGAAATTCATCATTTTGTTTCAATTTTAATGCATTTTCAGGCCCGAAGGAGGTAGCGATAGGTGGGTGAAGTGGAAATTTGGGGAAATAAAAGGTGACGGTGGGGTTTAGATAGGATTTAGGGCGAATTTAAGGGGATAATGGGGGGAATAAAGGGAAACTTTGGAAAGGGGAGCACAAGGGCTGAGATGGGGAATTTTGCAAGGATATGGGGTAAAAGAGGGAATAATAGGCCTCTCCGAGCAATGGGTCAGCAGGAAGGATTAGAATTGGGCACATCACAAAGGGACTCTAAGGAGGATGAATTTTCAGGGGAAAGGCATTCCTTGGAGGCTCTAGAACAATCTAGCCCCCAGCTTGCTTGTCAAGAATTTCATAGGGGTCTAACAGTGGCTCCACATGGGGGTGGCTTCTTCTTGAAGGAGTCAAGAAACCAGAGATGATCTTTGGAGTAGGTCAGATGCCTGTCGCTCAGCACATCCCCTTTTTCTTCAATCTTAGCTGCCACAATATGATAGAAACATTAGCAGAAACATTTCCCAACCAGTCTACCTACCCAAACTACAGTCCTGACAATTTCCCTTTTGGTGCATTTGAGCTAGCAGACCCTTTACATTTTATTTTTCAAAACAAAAACAAACCTATTCTAAATCTACCCTTAATGCTCCATGAGGCCAGATTAAACAGTTTGCCCCATATGCTTCTCTACCTAAGCTACTACCTGTTGGGATTAAACTGTCCAACAGGTTTCTTCTCCTATATTCTAAACAGGAAATTGAGAAACAACCAAGTTAGGATTTGACTGTCTGACTTGCTGGACTGAGAACTTGTAGACAACTGCAAAAAAAACTGTGAAGGCAAGAAATCTGCAGCTTTGAAGTATCCTTTTCTATGTGTGACTCAGATTTTGAGCATATTAGAGTCACCCTTCCTCTGATTTTGGCTCTAGTTTTGGGCATATTAGATATGATTCTCCTTTTCACTGCTGGTTCAGGTTTTGAGCGTATTAGGACCATCTATTCTGCTCTTCTTGGTTAAGATTTTGACCATGTTTGAGCCATTCTTTTTGCATTTCATAGGTTCATGTTTTGAGCATGTCTGAACCTCTCCTCTTTCTATTTTTTTGGAGACATTTTCTCTATTTTCTTGAAAGTAAAATTGCAATGGTATGTACAATGGAAATGGTACTGGAAATGAAAATTAGCAAAAGTAGTGTTTGAGCATCCTTCCATTGACAGGACCCCCAAACATTTCTGTACCATCAAGTTCTTGTAAGAAAAATGCATTAGGACCCACGGTGGTTTGAATGATATACGGACCTTACCACAAGCTGTCAAAATTTCCATCTTTACCTTTGTCTTCCCTTCTTGAATCCCATTTCAAAACTTTATCTCCAACCTTGAATCTGAGGCCTTGGTCCTTTTGTCGAACTGTCTCTTTATGCTTTCTTGAACTCTAATAGCTCTGCTATAAACCTGCTCTCTAGTTTGCTACAAATGGATAGTTTCATTGATTCTTCTCAACATATTTTTTTCCTTCGATTGGATTTCCTGAAAAATCTTGATTACTGGAACTCCAAGGCTAGTAGGAAAAACTGCTTCAGTCCCATAAACCAGCTGGAAGGGTGACATGCCAATATATTTCTTTGTAGTGAGCCTGTCTGCCCACAAGGCATGTATCAATTTTTTATGCCATGACCTTTTGTTCTCTTCCAACAACTTCTTAATGATTGTAACCAGGCTTTTATTTGATGATTCAGCTAGGCCATTACCCTGGGGGTAATAGGTAGTTGAATGTCCAAGTGCTATTCCGTACCTGTGAAATAAATCAACCATTCTTTTGGATCCGAAAGCAACAGCATTATCAGTGATTATTTTCCTCAGACAACCAAAACGAGATAAGATGAAGTCCTCTAAGAACCTAATGATGACAGAATCAGTGGCATTCCTAGTGGGTATAACTTCTATCCATTTAGTGAATTAATCTGTAGCAGTTAGGATCCATTTATGTTGTCCAGAGGAAGCAGGATGAATTTCTCCTATAAAGTCTAGGCCCCATTGTATGAAGGGGCCTTCTATGGTGATAGGTTGCAAAGGGAGGGGAAGGAGCTTTCTTTTGCCCTCAAAGATTTGGCATTTGTGGCAGGTAAGAATCATTTTATGGACATCACTAAAGAGTGTATGCCAATAGTAACCAGCCTTGAGTATCTTATTTGCAGTGGTTTTCCAACTCAGGTGGCCTCCACATTCCTCGGCATGGAATTCTTGTTTGATTCTTTCAGCTTCAGTCTCAGACAAACACTTCAGCAATAGGCCATTAGGATTTTTCCAGTATAGGTTCTCATTCATGATGCAGTAATTTCTAGCTTTGAGTTTTATAAATCTGGCCTTGGTTTTGGACAGTTCTGGAGGGGCATTGAGATGGGAGAGCACATAAAGGATATCAGCATACCAAGGAAAGTTCTAGAACTTCTCCTTAATAGTTGGATGAGGCAATCCTTCCTGCTCATCTAAGGCATTCATCATGTTAATGTCAAGGGCCTGCAAGTTTGATTCAACCATTAATTGGGCTAGGCCTTGACCTTTGATCAGCTTAGTGGGATTTATTTCAAGGTCATACTCCAAGATGGTAGCAATCCATTTGCCCCTTTTCCCACCAGGGTCCTGGGACAAGATATCTTTGACCACTATATTTGGCATGAAAGCAATGGTGTGAGAATGCAGAATGTACACCCTAAAGTCTTTTAAGGCCTTAATTAGGGCATAGGCCTGCTTTTCCATGATGTTGTAATTTAAGGGTGCATCTCTTAAGGCTTTACTGAAGAAAGCTATAGGCTTTTCATTACCTTCTGAATTTTTTTGCAGCAAAACTACAGCTATTGTAGGTTGGGAAGCAAATGAAAAGATCAGAAAATATTTTGAGAAGTCAAGGTTGATAAGGACAGGGGCCTGAGTGAGTGCAAGTTTTACTAACTCAAGAGATTTCTTGGCTTCAACAGTCCACTTAATACCTGCACCTTTCTTTAGCATTTCAGTCATTTTTCTAAGGTGCTCAGCAAGGTTGGGAATGAACCTCCTAAGGAAGTTAATCTTCCCAATGAAAGATTGTAACTCCTTGATGTTTCTTGGGTGTGTGATTTGGAGTATTCCCTCAACTCTCTATGGGTCTATCCTGATACCTTTCTAAAAAATAATATGGCCTAGAAGTTTACCTTCTTACAGCCCAAACACAGTTTTCTTAGGATTTAAGGACAGGCCATACCTTCTACATTTCTCAAAAAATTTCCTCAGGTGTTTCAAGTGTTATTCTTCAGTTTTGGAAAAGACAGTCAAGTCATCCAAGTAGATAACTATGAAGTGTCCTATCTCCTCTGAGAAAGATATGGCCATTGCTCTCTGGAAGGTGGCGCCAGCATTCATCAGTCCAAAGGGCATTTTCACATACATGAAGGTGCCCCATGGAGTGGTAAATGCTATTTTGAGCTGATCTTCTGGGAGTACCAATACTTGGTTATATCCTGAAAAACCATCAAGCAGGGATATTCTCTTAAAGCCCACCACCTTTTGTAAAATGTGTTCCATTCTAGGAAAGGGGTAGTTGTCCTTTAGGGAGGCTCTATTGAGGTTTCTAAAGTATATGCATAATCTGATCTTCCCTGTTTTCTTCCTTACAGCCACTAGATTTGAAACCCAATCAGAAAACCTCACAAGAACAATTATGCCTGCATCATACATCTTCTTAATCTCTTTCTCGACTGCAGGCAATTGTTTTGGATTGATCCTACGGAGTTTCTGTCTGAAAGGCTTCTGATTTTCCTTTAAGGGTATCTTGTGTTGAATGATGTTGGTGTCGTAAGCCTTTAAGTCTTCATAACTCCATGCAAACACATCAATGAATTCTTTAAACAGCTCAATGTACTTCTTCCTCATGTCTGCAGGTAAAGACTTAGCTAGTTTGATCATTTTGGGTTTGTCTTCAGTGCCTATGTTGCATTCTTCTACATCTGTATCTGCATGCTCTATTGTGGGCTTTTTCACTACGTCATCAAAGTCAAAAAGGTACTCTAAGGGTGCCAGGCCTCTGGGCATATTCTTATTTTTGGCCTGCAACACCTACATTTCCTCACTATCTGCGTTTTCGCAATTATTGGTTGGGTTTCCAGTTTCCTCCGAAAAAGAATTTATTTCTATGTTACAGGGTGTTTCCTGTTCATCTGGGGAATCCTCACTTGGGCATCTGTCACCAGAATTTGAGTCCGAATCAGAAAATTCAAACTCATTTCTGCCTACCAGGAAATATTCGATCTATTTGTCTCCTTCAAAGACCTACCAATATTTTTCATTGTCTGGCATTGCAGGCTTGAATTTGGTCTGAATGATGATCTGTTGGTCAACTGGGGTCTTAGAATATGAGCTAGCTAGACAAGCTAGTCCATTTGCAATTGCAATTTTGACCCCTAGGAACGAACGCTAATTCATATTCAACAAACATTTTCAGCAAATCCAGAGTGTCATTCCTGTATGCCCTAAGCCTGGGGTGTTTTGCTGAATACTCACCATTCACTTGTTTGATCACTAACTCAGAATATCCATGCACAGCTATCCTATGGGCTCCTAATTTCTTCAACAGATTTAGGCCAAGGATGAGAGCCTCATATTCTGCAATTTTATTTGTGCATTTGAAGTGCAGATTCACAACATGGCTCTCTACCTGATCGTTTTCTGTGTTTCGTAGCCACACCGCTGCTCCAGCATTGTTTCTAGTACAGGACCCATCGAAATTCATTTCCCATAGGGGTTCGCCATTATGTTGCGCTAGAGGGTCTATAATAGGTTGCGGGATATCTTGTTCTTCACGTGATATGTTAGTTTGAGGGATGTGACTAATTGGCTTACTGCATTGTGTTCTTGGCTCATTCTAAGTTAGGCCCCCACCGCATATTCCACAGGTTTCACTACTGTTCTCTTCTTCATTTTCTTCCAAGGTAGCCATTATGTTCAGGTTTGTGCTACCGGCCTCTACGTTTGTACCCACGTTTCCGGCTACTGACTTTTCCATGGATTGGTCGCTATAAAGAATGAAAGAATCCAGGTCTGTGTGCACAGAGTACAGTGGTGAATTCTCAGGCTTCTCGGGGCTACTGACTAAGAATTTCATCTGAGATTCTCTATACAGTCTTCTAAGTTGGCCAAATATAGGGACAGTGGCATAAGAGCCGTCCATCTGCATTGTTCCTTGCAGTTTGGCTCCCCATGATCTGGATAGTAACATGCCATACTTAGGTGGCACATCTGCCACCACCACATCCATGACCATACATTTGGCAGGAATCTGGGTCAAACTCACGCATAAGTATTTGATTAGGCCTAGGAATTTTACTCTGCTAGAATCGAATGAGTATAAGTCCTTATAGGGTCTGTCGATTTCTAGGCCTAGCCTTTCCATCACTACCTTAGGCATTAGACTGTGGGATGCACCAGAGTCATGCATGGAATTATGAAGGATCTTGTCATGAATGTTGAGACTGACATAGAAAGGTGGAACTACCCCTTCCTGAAACTTTCCCTCAATTTTTGGACCAAAGAGTAGGGTCGGTTGATCATCATTCAGATTTACAGAATCATTTATTTCTCCCAGATTCAATGCTTTCAAAATTTGGCCTTTATATACATCTTGAGTGGCCAGTTCAGATAATGGTACAGAGATTTTGATTTTTGCAAGTTCACTCTCTAGATTGAAAGTGGATTGGACCTTTGTAATGCTCAATTCCGTTTTATTTTCTACTGCTTTAGTAGCTGAATCAGTTTGTGATTTCTCACTATGTACAGGGTTAGGAATCGTTTTATCAGGAGCACTGGCTGCAGTGCTAGTGCTGCTAGCTGGTAGGCTTGGTTGTTTGGTGTCTTGGTTGTCTTTTTCTTTGTGTTTACCAGAAATTTCAGCTGCTGTTTTGTTATCTGCAGCAGATCTTTAGAGGATTTATCAGGTCTTTTCTTGATGGCTACCTCAGGAGTTTTGGCTTTGGAAGTATCTTGGCTTTTCTTGCTCCTAAGTTCATATTATTCCCTGACTTGTAACATGGCATCTTCAAATCCTAATCTGTAATCCTCAGTTTCCAACCATTCCTCATCCCAATAAGAGGGTGAGGGTTGGTCTTCCCCTGAATCATAGTTAAAGACGGAGTCCTCCGTTTCAAACATGTTAATTGCATCCCCTCCAGACTCTTCTATAATTCCCTCATCCTCATCTAAAAATTTTTGGAATGGGGGAATAAATTGTTGATCTGATTCCTTTTGCCTGTTGGGAGCATTGTTGTTCCTTCTAAAGTTTTGGTTCTGATTCTGGTTCTGGTTTCTGTTCTGATTACTAATTGTGACAACCATTTTTTCCATCATCTGTTGTAGTCTCTCCATGTTTTTAGACAATTTTTCATAGTTTGGATCGGATGTGGAAGCTACATTATCATCCCTATAGGTTACCCTCCTCTCAGACCTCAGTCTTGCTCTTTTCTCAATCAAATTGGCTTCTATGTTTACAGCCCCTTTCTGCATGTCTTCCAATGTGGTGTATTCTTTGTCCCTAAGCTCATAGGCCATGTCAGCATCAAACCCATCAGGGTATTTGGCTAGAGCCATACCTTGTGGAGGTTTCATATGTGGAGGGAGAGAATTGTAGATGCTGTTAAATCTTGTTGTGTAATCATGGACACTCTCTCCTACATTTCTTTTCAGGCTCATGTATTCGGCTAGGAGTTGGCGAGGGTTTGCCCTGGCCTCCCATTTGTTTATGAAGGTCTGATATAATGCAGGGAGATCTGGGACACTGCCAGGAGGTAAGCCCTTAAACCATTTCTTTGCATCACCTCCTAGGCTTTGGGCAAAGATTCTCATTTTGATCGACTCATCGTCAATATCCATGTAATCAAAAGAATCCTCCATATTATCTACGTGTTGCTGAGCTGTGATGGATTCTTTAGCAGTGAAATGAGGGATTTTTTATTGATAATCATTTGGAAAGGGTAACAAGGGTTGTGGTAAAACTAAAGGTGCGTACCAAGCTACCATGATAATGTTCTGATGAGGTATAGGGTTGGCTTGAGCAGCTGGTATTTGGATGGCAGGGATATTTGGACCAGCAGAAGTCTGTTGAGCAGATCTAGGGTGAGAGAGTCCCAAGTTTTGAAGGAAGTGAAAATCAGGTGGTGTAGATGGAGGGGTTTCTATGTTCCTAATGTTTTGACCATTGTTAGATGGTGTGCTATGAGGCTCAAGGTCTTGCTAGTCTAGGTGATTGAATGACCTGGTTCTTGATAAATTGTTAGGTAGGTCTAGGTCAGGGAGACAAGGTGCTAGAGCTGTTAGGTTTTCTGGTGCAGAATTAGCTCTAAGAATGCGTCTAGAAATAGTTGGTCTGTTAGGTATAGGAGCTCCTTTGAGGATACTCTCCGGATTGTCAACTATTTCAGGTGGGTCAGGGTTGGGATAAGCTCTCGTGTGAATGGTTCTAAAAGCCATAATGTTATACTTCTACCTAAGCAGCTTAACCCTTCTTGTTACTTCTTTCGTGGTTAATGTCATTTCAAAGGTTGGTCTCCTGGTGGAGTCTAATGTGAAACCAAGACAATCAGTAGGCCTACTGATCACCAGTGGAGTCTTTGATCTTTTAGGAACTATGGAGTCGCCAGGTGGATGATTTAGGGTATGTCGAAAGGGTTACACTGTCCACCACAGTGCTCAGGCACTATCACCTCTCAAGAATAACCTCAGAACCAACAAACTCTCACCAGAGATCGACTGGGAGGGCATTTACCAGATATGTCACCTCCTAAAGAGGATGAGATCTGGAGGCTACCTGGCCCTCTCCAGGCTCTGTCTAAGAGTATGGTGGTTATTCAGTAATGGAGACCAATTCAAGAAAGGAGTGACTTACTGTCAACCTAACCAGAGTTCTAAGTTTCTGAAGTTCTAAGAATGTTTAAGGTGAAATGCACTCAGTCCCCAGCGGAGTCGCCATCATGTTGTTGTTCCCATGTTTTGGTCAGGCTGACAGAGACCAAAAGATGAGATAACATAGAACCACTTTGGGACCTTAGGATCTAGCCCTCCTAGGTCCAAAGAGGGATCTCTCTATGATATTCAAAGGTTTATGTCTTTGAAGCTCAGATGTTATGATTTTAGGCTAGTTATATGCACAGGGTTTGTTTATTGGTTTATGTTTGGTTGTTGGGAATTAGGAATGAAGGGTCCAATATAAAACAAGGGTGAGAAAAGAGGAAACTAGACAAAGATAGATAACTTAGGAAACATCAAAGCCATTGGGCAATGGAGTCAAGAAAGGATTTACTTGTGTTCAATGTGCAATATTTCAGTTGGGCTAGTCATCTAGAGCATTTGGATCTTAAAGATGGTTGATGGAATGGAACATTAAGGACTGAAAGTAAGTGAAGGGGAAATAATCGATTCTATCTATAGATCAGGTCAGAGGTCATTTAACTCCAGACCTGCTTGGACAAAACTGGAGGTGAGACAAGGGATCTTAGAAAGGCTCAATGAGATGGAAAGATCCTAGTGAGGCAGAGACTGGGTTCTAGACCTCCCAGTGTTCTCAGCATCTAAGCTGAATCCTAACAAGACAATCCAAACATAGATTCCATAAATCCATACATCGGAAGAGCGAGGCAATGACATACACTACAACGGTTAGATAAATCGAAATCGATATTCGGATACATATAAAGCGAGAAAACATAAAGGTACAGGAGAAAGACGACATGGTACTAAGGGTAAATCTTATGCCAAACTTCTGATGCGAGCCTGAAGAAACATGATGAAATGAAAGCAAGTCAATCAAAAATACGGAGAAAGGAAAACATCACCAACTGCTTAAGATCAGGATCCAAAGAAATATGCTTGTCATATTAAAAACAACACCAATCAGGTACATCATAGCCCATAGCTTGAACATTCAGTCTGAATACATCAAATCTCAGCCTATCTTAAAAATTTACACAGAGAACTTGTCTCAAGAGGAACAATGCTTGCGTTTCACTGATATCTCATCAAAAACCATTACAATAGTTTCCTTCTGTGCTTTATAGCAGAAGAGACACAGGAGATCGACTGAGGGGACAGGTGAAAATTAAATGTATCATTAAACACAGGGTAGATAAATAGGGCCGAGGCCCATTCTGTTTGAATACTGAGTATTTAATGTCTGTCACCTCTATATGCAGGGATGATATTCTTCAGATTTTTATTTACTCCAGACATGACTTTGCTGCATTCTGGTGGCCATACTTTGTTGTACTTGTGGGGAATAAACAAATGGTGAACAACTGCTGAGGAGTCTGCTTCATAAATGTTCGACTATTTTTAACGGAGGCTATGATTGGGGGGCGGAAATTATTTTAGGAACGTTACGCTATTTGTGCTCGGAATCCTTTGTTTGGCTCCCTCGGGGTCTTCAAGCTGCTGTGCTTCATTTGCCTCCTAACAGTTGGCTCGGGCTCTTAATGGTGCTAAAAGGTTTTCAATGTTCGAAATCTACTTTTCCTTGACGCAAATCCTGTCAGCCACTTTCTTTGACTGCCTTACGGTAGTACCAGCCCTTGGACTTAATTATGCCTACACAGCTTGCCATGTAGAGTCATGGCGGTCTTCTACCTTTAGAAACCCTGCAAATTAACAAACCTGTGAGAAAAACCATGGATAGGGATGATGAAGGCGGTGAGGGCGACGGGTATGGTTATGCTGACGATGAAATGGAGGGAAGAATTTGCAGTGGAAATGATAAAAATTGCTCTGGTGGGGAAATGGTGAAACACAGAGCAGAAACACACAATAATGAATGGAAACCTTAAAAAACATGACAAAACCAATGATATGGTGATGGAAATGGGGAATGTATGGGGCATGTATGTGGAGGCGACGTGGCGAGGTGGGAGACCATGGAATATTCAACGGTGGGCAGACGAATCAAGACAGTCAATCGTGGTGGAGATCAACGACGGGTGGCGACAGAAGGTGGGCCAATGGGTACGATGAGCGGGGTTTAAACAGCGTGCAACTTTGACAGATGATGATCTTCGGACGGACGATTGGAGATCTAATGGCTGACAACGATTCCGCTGGACGCCCTGTACCGAAGGTTAACACGTAGGAGAAAAGTGGTTTTAGAATTGTACAGGGGTAGGTGGCACGCGTTGTATGGAATCGCTGAGTTTTGGACGAATACCGCCCACTGCGCATAAGCGGTGCGGAATATACTGGCGGTTTTCGAGTGAACGCGCTGGCGAGGACCACATGGAAAGGAAAGCTCCACATCGTTGATCTGTCGGGTGATGGACGGTTTAGATGAGATCACCGATAATGAATGGGTTCAACGGTATTTGCTGCATGTGTGGCGATCGCTGTTCATTTGGTGAGATCAACGGTTAGGACTGCGCCTAACGAGACTTTGTGGTAAACACCTTTTGGACTTCGCGGATGGTTTCGGCACGGGATCACATGGAAGAAAGGGTGTGGGGCTAACGCAGAAGGTGGCCAAGGCCTAATATAATGAAATTCATCATTTTGTTTCAATTTTAATGCATTTTCAGGCCCGAAGGATGTAACTATAGGTGGGTGAAGTGGAAATTTGGGGAAATAAAGGGTGACTGTGGGGTTTAGATAGGATTTAGGGGGAATTTAAGGGGATAATGGGGGGAATAAAGGGAAACTTTGGCAAGGGGAGCACAAGGGCTGAGATGGGAAATTTTGCAAGGATATGGGGGTAAAAGAGGGAATAATAGGCCTCTCCGAGCAATGGGTCAGTAGCAAGGATTAGAATTGGGCATAGCACAAAGAGACTCCAAGGAGGATGAATTTTCAGGGGAAAGGCATTCCTTGGAGGCTCCAGAACAATCTAGCCCCCAGCTTGCTTGTCAAGAATTTCATAGGGGGGCTAACAAAGGTTACGGTTTAGGGTAAGGTTAAGGTTAAGGTTAGGGTAAGGTTAATATTATGGTTAAGGTTAAGCTTAAGGGTAAGGTGATAGTTAGGTTAAGGTTAAGGTTAAGGTTAGGTTAAGGTTAGGTTGAGTTAAGGTTAAGGTTAAAGTTAAGGTTAGGATAAGGTTAAGCTTAGGTTAAGGGTTTGGTCAAGGTTAAATTTACCCTTAACTTTACCCTTAACCTAACCTTACCCTTAACCTTAACCTTAACCTAACTAAACCTGTAACCGACTTTACCCTTGACCTTAACCTTAACCTTAGCCTAACCATAACCTTAACCTTATGCTTAACCTTACCTTAACCTTAATCTTCCCATAACCTTAACCTTAACTTTAACCATAACCTAACCTTAACCTTGACTAAACCCATAACCTTAAGGTTAATTTTAAGGTTAAGGTTAAGGTTAGGTTAAGGTCAAGGTCAAGGTTAAGGTGAAGGTTAAGGTCAAGGTTAAGGGTAAAGTTAAGGTCAAGGTTAGGATTAGGTTATAGTGAAGGTTAAGGTTAAGTTAAGGTTACGGTTAAGGGTAACGTTAAGGTTAAGGTTAGGGTAAGGTTAATATTAGGTTAAGAATAAGGTTAAGGTTAAGGGTAAAGTCAAGGTTAAGGTTACGTTAAGGGTAAAGTCAGGGTTAAGGTTACATTAAGGGTAAATTCAAGGTTAAGGTTACGTTAAGGGTAAAGTCAAGGTTAAGGTTACGGTTAAGTTATAGTTAAGGTCAAGGTTAAGGTTAGTTTAAGGTTAAGGTTAAGGTTAAATTAAGGATAAGGTTACGATTAAGATTAGGAGAACGTCAAGGTTAAGGTTAAGGTTATGGTTATGGGAAGGTTAAGGGTAAGGTTAACGTTAAGGGTTTGGTTAAGGTTAATTTTAGGTTATAGTTAAGGTCAAGGTTAAGGTTAGGTTATGGTTAAGGTTAAGGTTACGGGTTTAGTCAGGTTAAGGTTAAGGGTAAATTCAACGTTAAGGTTAGGTTAAGGGTAAGGTTGGGGTTAAGGTTTAGGTTAAGGTTAAGGGTAAGGTTAAGGGTAAGGTTAAGGTTAAGGTTTTGGTTAAGGTTATAATTAATTTTAAGGTTAAGGTTAAGGTTAACGGTTAGTGTTAGGTTATAATTAAGTTTAAGGTTAGGTTAAGGTTAAATTCAAGGTTAATGTTAAGGTGAAGGTTAAGGGTAAGGTTAAGGATAAGGTTAAGGTTAGGTTACGTTAAGGTAAGATTAAGGTTAAGGTTAAGGTTATGGTTATGGGAAGGTTAGGTAAAGGTTAAGGTAAGGTCAAGGTAAGGTTAAGGTCAAGGTTAAAGTTAAGTTTAAGGTTAGGTTAAGCTTAAGGTTAAGGTTAAGGTCAAGGTCAAGGTTAACCTTAACTTTACCCTTAACCTTACCTTGACCTTGACTTTAACATTAACTTTAACCTTACTAAACCCGTACCCTTAACCTTATCTTAACCTTACCTTAACCATAACCTTAACCTTGACCTTAACTATAACCTAACCATAACAGTAACCATAACCTTAACCTTAACCATAAATTTACCCTTAACCTTGACCTTACCCTTAACCTTAACCTTAAGCATACTAAACCTGTAACCATAACCTTAACTTTACCTTTAACCTTCACTTTTCCCTTAACCTTCACCTTAAACTTAACCTTGACCAAAGCCTTAACCTTAACCTTAACCTGACTAAACTCGTAACCTAAGGGTAAAGTTAAGGTTAAGGTTAGGGTTAAGGTTAAGGTTATCTTAAGGTTAACCTTGACCTTGACCTTAACCTTAACCTTAACCTTGCCCTTAACCTTTACCTAACCTTAACCTTAACCTAACCTTAACCTTAACTATAGCCTAACCTTAACCTTAACGTAACCTTAAATTTAACCATAACCTTAACTTTACCCTTGACCTAACCATAACCTTAACCTTAACCATAACCTCGACTTTAACCTTAACCTTGACCTTAACCTTAACCTTACCCTTACCCTTAAGGGTGAAGGTTAACGGTAAGGTTAAGGTTAAGGTTAGGGGAAGGTTAAGGGTTTAGTTAAGGTTACGGTTAGGTTAAGGTTAAGGTTAAGGGTACAGATTTAGTTAGGTTAAGGTTAAGGCTTACCCCCTTAACCTTAACCTAAATATAACCTTACCTTAACCTACCTTAACCTTGACCTTAAACTTAACTTTAACTTTACCCTAACCTTAAGGGTTTAGTCAGGTTAAGGATTTGGTCAAGGTTAGCGTCAAGTTATAGTTAAGGTCAAGTTTAGGGTTAGTTTAAGGTTAAGGTTAAGGTTAAGTTAAGGTTAATGTTAAGTGTTTGGTCAAGGTTAGGGTTAGGTTATAGTTAAAGTTAAGGTTAAGGTCAAGGTTAAGGGTAAGGTTAAGGTTAAGGGTTTGGTCAAGGTTAGGGTTAGGTTATAGTGAAGGTTAAGGTTAAGTTAAGGGTAAAGTCAAGGTTAAGGTTAAGGTTAAGGTTAGGTTAAGCCTAAAGTTAAGGTTAAGGTTAAGGTTTTTTCAAGGTTAGGGTTAGGTTATAGTTAAGGTTAAGATAAGGTTAAGGTTAGGTTAAAGTTAAGGTTAGGTTACATGTAAATTTAAAGTTAACGTTAGGGTAAGGTTAGGGTAAGGTTAGGGTAAGGTTAGGTTAAGGTTAAGTTTAAGGTTAATGTTAAGGTTAAAGGTAAGGTTAATGTTAAGTTTAAGGTTAAGGTTAGGTTAAGGTAAGGTTAATATAAGGTTAAGGGTTATGGGTTTAGTCCGGTTCAGGTTAAGGTTAAGGTTACAGGTATAGTCAGTTTAAGGTTAAGGTTAAGGTTAAGGTTAAGGTGAAGGTTATGGTTAAGGGTTTGGCTAAGGTTAGGGTTAGGTTATAGTTAAGTTCAAGGTTAAGTTTAAGGTTACGGTTAATTTTAAGATAAGGATAAGGGTAAGGTCCTTAACGTTAACTTTAACCTTATCCTGAAGCTTATCTTAACCTTAACCTAACCTTAACCTTAACTATACCCTAAACCTTAACTATAACCTAACCTTAACCTTTAACCTTAACCTTAACTATACCCTTAACTTAACCTTAACCTTAACCTTATCTTAACCTTAACCTAACATTAACCTTGACTTTACCCTTAACCTTATCTTAACCTTAACCTAACATTAACCTTGACTTTACCCTTAACCTTATCTTAACCTTAAACTAACGTCAACCTTAAGCTAAACTTAACCTTACCCTTAACCTAATATTAACCTTGAATTTACCCTTAAACTTAACCTTAACCTAACGTCAAACTTAACCTTAACCTTACCTTTAACCTTCACCATAACCTTAACCTTGAATTTACTCTTAACCTAACCTTAACCTTAAATGTAACCTAACACTAACTGTGACCCTAACTTTACCCTTAACCTTGACCAAACCATTAACCTTAACCTTAACCTGACTAAACCCTTAACCTTGACCTAATCGTAACCTTAACCATAACATTAACCTAACCTTAACCTTAACCTTAACCTAGCCTTAACCTTAACTTTAACGCTACCCTAACCTTAAGGGTTTAGTCAGGTTAAGGTTAAGGTTAAGGGTTTCGTCACAAGATATTAAGGTTAAGGTTACGTTAAGGGTAAAGTAAAGGTTAAAGTTAAGGTTAAGGTTAGGTTAACGGTAAAGTAAAGGTTAAGGTTAGGCTAAGGTTCAAATTACGTGTTTAGTCAGGTTAAGTTTAGGTTAAGGTTAGGGTTAAGGATAAGGTTAAGGTTAAGGGTAAAGCTAAGGTTAAGGTTAAGGTTAAGGTTAGGTTAAGGGTAAAGTTAAGGTTGAGGTTATGGTTAAGGTTATGGTTACGTGAAGGTTAAAGTTAAGGTTAGGTTATAGTTAATGTTAAGGGTTTGGTCAAGGTTAGAGTTAGGTTAAGTTTAAAGTTAAGGATAGGTTAGGTTAAGGGTAAAGTCAAGGTTAAGGTTATGGTTATGGGAAGGTCAAGCTTAAGATTAGAGTCAAGGTAATGTTAAGTTTAAGGTCAAGGTCAAGGTTAAGGTTAACTTAGGTTATAGTTAAGGTTAAGGGTTTGGTCAAGGTTAGGGTTAGGTTATAGTTAAATTCAAGGTTAAGGTTAAGGTTAGGTTATTTTTAATTTTAAGCTTAAGCTTAAGGTTATGGTTACGATTAAGGTTAAGGTTAAAGTTAGGAAAAGGTTAAGGTAAGGTTAAGGTTAACTATAACCTAACCTTAACCTTAACCTTAACCTTAACCTTAACCTAACCTAAACCTTAACCTTAACCTTAACCTAACCTAACCTAAACCTAACCTAACCTAAACCTTAACCTTAACCTTCCCATAACCATAACCTTAACCTAACCTTAACCTTAACCTAACCTTAACCTTGGCCTTAACTATAACATAACCCTAACCCTGACCAAACCCTTAACCTTAACTGTAACCTAACCCTAACCTTAACCAAACCCTTAACCTTAGCCTTATATTACCCTTAACTTTAACTTATCCTTAACGTTAACCTTAACCTTAACCTTGACCTCACCATAACATTAACCTAACTTAACATTAACCTTAAGGTTATGTTAAGGGTAAAGTCAAGGTGAAGACTAAGGTTAAGGTTAAGGGTAAAGTTAAGGTTAGTTTAAGGGTAAATTTAAGGTTAGGGTTAGGGTTATGGTTAGGGTAAGGTTAAGGTTAATTTTAAGGGTCTGGTCAAGGTTAGGGTTAGGTTATAGTTAATTTCAAGGTTAAGGTTAGGTTAAGGTTAAGGTTTTGGTCAAGTTTAAGGTTAAGGGTAAGTTTAGGGTAAAGGTTCAGGTTAAGGTTAAGATTAAGGTTATGGTTAAGGTCAATTTTAAGGTTAGATAAATTTTAAGGTTAAGGTAAATGTTAAGTTTAAGGGTAAAGTTGAGGTTAAGGTTAGGTTATGGTAAAAGTTAGGTAAGGGTAAGGCTAAGGCTAAGGTTAAGGTTAAGGTTATGGTTAAGGTTAGGTTAAGGGTAAAGTTAAGGTTAAGGTTATGTTAAGGTTAAGGCTAAGGTTACGGGTTTAGTCAGGTTAAGGTTAAAGTTACGGGTTTAGTCAGGCTAAGGTTAAGGTTAAAGTTAAGGGTGACGGTTAAGGGTAAGGTTAAGGTTAAGGTTACAGGTTTAGTGGGGTTAAGTTTTAGGTTAAGGTTTTGGTCAAGGTTAGGGATAGGTTGTAGTTAAGTTTAAGGTTAAGGGTATGGTTAGGGTAAAGGTTTCGGTTAAGGTTACGTTTAAGGGTTTCCTTACCCTTAACCTTAAATTTGACCTTAAATATAACCTAACTGTAACCTTACCCTTAACCTTAACCTTAACCTTAACCTGACTAAACCTGTAATCCTAACCTCACCCTTAACCTTATCTTACCTTGACCTTAACTATAACCTTAACCTTAACCTAACCTTAACCTTAACTTTACCCTTAACCTAATCTTAACCTTAACCTAACCCTAAGCTTGACTTTACCCTTAACTTAACCTTCACCTTCACTATAACCTAACCCTTAGCTTGGCCAAACCCTTAACCTTATCCTTAATCTTTCCCTTAACCTTAACCTTACCTTGAACCTTATCTTAACCTTACCTTTAACCTTAGCTTAACCAATACTCAACCTTAACCTTGAACTTGACCTCAAAATTAACCTTAACCTTAACCTTAACCTTAACTTTACCCCTAACTTTAACGTTAACCTTAACCTTACCCTTAATTATAACCTAACCTTAACCTTGACCTTAACTATAACCTAAACCTAACCTTGACCAAACACTTAACCTTAACCATAACCTTAACCTTAACCTTACCCTTAACCTTAACTTAACCTTAACCTTAACCTTAACCATAATCTTAACCTCAGGTTAAGGTTAGGGTAAGGTTAATATTAGGTTAACGGTAAAGTTAAGGTTAAGGTTAAGGTTAAGGTTAAGGTTAAGGTTAATGTTAAGGGTAGCGTCAGGTTAAGGTTAGGGTAAGGTTAATATTAGGCTAAGGGTAAAGTTAAGGTTAAGGTTAGGATTAAGGTTAAGATTAAATTTAGGGTTACCTTATAGTTAAGGTCAAGGTTAAGGTTAAGGGTAAGGTTATTGTTAGGTAAAGTTAAGGTTAAGGTTAAGGGTAAAGTTAAGGTTAAGGTTATGGTTATGGGAAGGTTAAGGTTAAGTTTAAGGTTAATTTAAGATTAAGGTTAAGGTTTGGTCAAGGTTAGGGTTAGGTTATACTTAAGGTCAAGCATAAGTTTAGGTTAAGGTTAAGGTTATGGTTATGGTTAGGTTAAGGTTTTGTTAAGGTTAGGGTTAGGTTATAGTTAAGGGTAGGTTATAGTGAAGGTTAAGGCTAAGACCAGTAACCTTAACCTTGACCTTACCCTTAACATTAACCTTAAATTTAACCCTAACGTTGAATTTACCCTTAACCTAACTTTAAACTAACTTAACCTTAACCTTAACCTTAACCTAACATTAACCTTAACCTTACCCTTAACCTTCACCCTTAACCTTAACCTAACCTTAACCTTAAACTTAACCTTATCTTAACCTTTACCTAACCTTAACCTTAACCTTAACCTAATCTTAACCTTAACCATAACATTAACCTTAACCTTAACCTTAAACTTAACCTAACCTTAACCTTAAGCCTAGCCTTAATCTAACCTTAACCTTGAGCAAACCCTTAACCTTAACCTTAACCTTCCCCTAACCTTAACCTTAACCTTAACTATAACCTAACCCTGACCTTGACCAAACCCTTAACCTAAATCTAACCTTAACTATAACCTAACCCTAACTTTGAACAAACCGTTACCCTTAAACTAACCTTAAACTTGACTTGATCCTTAACCTAACCTTAACCTTAACCTTCCCCTAACCTTAACCTTCATTTTATCCTTAACCTAAACTTAAGCTTAGCCTTCCCCTAACCTTAACGCTAACACTACCCTAACCATAACATAACATTTACCCTTAACCTAATCTTAACCTTAATCTTTCCTTAACCGTACCCTTAACCTTAACTTTAACTATAACCTAACACTAATCTTGACCAAACCTTAACCTTAACCTTAAATTAAACTAAACTTAAATTTAACCTTAACCTGAACCTTAACCTTATCTTAACCTTAACGATAACCTAACCCTAACTTTTATCAAAACTTAACCTGACCTTACCCTTTACTTTACCCTTAACCTAACCTTAACCTTACCCTTATCTTACCCTTAACCTTAACTTATCCTTAACCTTAACCCTACCCTTGACCAAACCCTTAACATTAACCTTAACCTTAACCTAACCTTAACCTTAACTAAACCCTTTCCCTTAACCTTAACCTTAACCTTAAAATTAACCTTGACCTTAATCTTAACCTTCCCAAACCCTTAACATAACCTAACCTTAACCTTAACCTTAACCTAACCCTAACCTTGACCAAACCCTTAACCTTAACCATAACCTAACTAAACCCTTGACTTTACCATTAACCTTAACTTTACCCTTAACCTAACCTTACCCTTACCCTTAACCTTAACCTGACCA
The DNA here is from genome assembly GCA_034641835.2 of Pinus albicaulis. Lineage (NCBI taxonomy): Eukaryota > Viridiplantae > Streptophyta > Pinopsida > Pinales > Pinaceae > Pinus > Pinus albicaulis. The sequence goes on along the minus strand of CM076572.1, from coordinate 511,495,217 downwards.
AACCCGTAACCTTAACTATAACCTAACCCTTAATATTAACCTTAACCTTATCCTTTATCTAACCTTAACCTTAACCTTAAGCATAACCTTAACCTTAACCTTCACTATAACCTAACCTTAACCTTGATCTTAACTATAACCTAACGCTAACCTTGACCGAACCCATAAGCTTAACCTTAACCTTAGCTTAACCTTTGCCTTCACTATAACCTAACCTTAACCTTAAACTAACCTTGACTTTAACCTTATCTTACCCTTAACCTAACCTTAACTTTAACTATAACCTAACCCTAACCTTAACCTTTACCATAAACTTATCTTTACCCTTATCCTTAACCTTCTTAACCTTAACCTTAACTTTACCCTTAACATTAACGTTAATCTTGACCTTACCCTTAACTATAACCTAACTTTAACCTTGACCTTAACTATAACCTAACCCTAACCTTGACCAAACCCTTAACCTTAGCCTTAACTTTAGCCTTAACCTTAACCTTAACTTATCCTTAACCTTAAGCTTAACCATAATCTTAACCTCAGGTTAAGGTTAGGGTAAGGTTAATATTAGGTAAAACGTAAAGTTAAGGTTAAGCTTAGTGTTAAGGTTAAGGTTAGGTTAAGGCTAGGGTAAGGTTAATATTAGGCTAAGGGTAAAGTTAAGGTTAAGGTTAAGGTTAAGGTTATGGTTAAGGTTAAGGTTAAGGTTAAGGTTAAGGTTATGGTTAAGGTTAAGGTTAAGGTTAGGGTTACCTTATAGTTAAGGTCAAGGTTAAGGTTAAGGGTAAGGTTATTGTTAGGTAACGGTAAGGTTAAGGTTAAGGGTAAAGTTAAGGTGAAGGTTATGGTTATGGGAAGGTTAAGGTTAATTTTAAGGTTAATTTAAGATTAAGGTTAAAGTTTGGTCAAGGTTAGGGTTAGGCTATAGTTAAGGTCAAAGATAATGTTATGTTAAGGTTAAGGTTATGGTTATGGTTAAGTTGAGGTTTTTTTAAGGTTAGGGTTAGGTTATAGTGAAGGTTAAGGCTAAGACTCGTAACTTTAACCTTGACCTCACCCTTAACATTAACCTTAACTTTATCCCTAACTTTGAATTTACCCTTAACTTAACCTTAAACAAACTTAACCTTAACCTTAACCTTAACCTAACATTAACCTTAACCTTACCCCTAACCTTCACCCTTAACCTTAACCTTAAACTTAACCTTAACCTTATCTTAACATTTACCAACCTTAACCTTAACCTTAACCTAATATTAACCTTAACCTTAACCTTAAACTTAACCTAACCTTAACTGTAAGCCTAACCTTAATCTAACCTTAACCTTGACCAAACCCTTAACCTTAACCTTAACCTTAACCCTAACTTTCCCTTAATCTTAATCTTAACCCAACCTTAAGCTTGACCTTAACTACCTAACCCTAACCTTGACCTTCACTTTATCCTTAACCCTAACCTTAACCTTGACTTTATCCTTAACCTAAACTTAACCTTAACCTTCCCCTAACCTTAACCATAACCTTACCCTAACCATAACATAACATTTACCCTTAACCTAATCTTAACCTTAATATAACCTTAACCGCACCCTTAACCTTAACCTTAACCTTAACTTTAACTGTAACCTAACACTAACCTTGACCAAACCTTAACCTTAAACTTAAATTAACCTAAGCTTAAATTTAACCTTAACCTTATCTTAACCTTAACTATAACCTAACCCTAAATTTGATCAAACCTTAACCTTAACCTTAACCTAAACTTACCCTTGACTTTACCCTTAACCTAACCTTAACTTTAACCTTATATTACCCTTAACCTTAACTTATCCTTAACCTTAACCTTAACCCTACCCTTGACCAAACCATTAACATTAACCTTAACCTTAACCTAACCTTAACCTTAACTAAACCCTTAACCTTAACCTTAGCCTAACCTTACCCTTAGCCTAACCTTAACCTTAAACTTAACCTTGACCTTAATCTTAACCTTCCCAAACCTTTAACCTTAACCTTAACTTTACCCTTAACCTTGACCAAACCCTTAACCTTAACCATAACATAACTAAACCCTTGACTTTACCCTTAACCTTAACTTTACCCTTAACCTAACCTTACCCTTAACCTTAACCTTAACCTGACCAGACTTGTAACCTTAACTATAACCTAACCCTAACCTTGACCAAAACCCTTAACATTAACCTTAACCTTAACCTTAACCTTAACCTTAACCATAACCTAAACCTTAACCTTATCTTAACCTTAACCTTCACTATAACCTAACCTTAACCTTGATCTTAACTATAACCTAACGCTAACCTTGACCAAACCCATAACCTTAACCTTATCTTAATCTTAGCCTTCACTATAACCTAACCTTAACCTTTACCTAAAATTGACCTTAACCTTATCTTACCCTTAACCTAACCTTAACCTTAACTATAACCTAACCCTAACCTTAACCTCTACAATAACCTTAACCTTACCCTTAACCTTAACCTAACCTTAACCTTAACCTTAATCCTAATCCTAACCTTAACCTTAACCTAACCTTGACTCCAACCTTACCCTTAACCTTACACTTACACTTAACCTTAACCTTAACCTTACACTTAACCTTAACCTTAAAGTTACGTTAATGGTAAAGTCAAGGTTAAGGTTAGGTTAAAGTTAAGATTAGGTTAAGGGTAAATTTAAGGTTAAGGTTAAGTTTAAGGATTTGGTCAAGGTTAAGGGTTAGGTTAAGGTTAGGTTAAGGGTAAAGTCAAGGTTAAGGTAAAGTTAAGGTTAATGTTAAGGTTAAGGTTTGGTTAAGGTTAAGGGTAAGGTTACGGGTTTAGGTAGGTTAAGGTTAAGGGTTTGGTCAAGGTTAGGGGTAGGTTATAGTTAATGTCAAGGTTAAGGTTAAGGGTAAGGTTATAGTTAGGTTAAGGTTAAATTTAACATTAGGTTATGGTTAAAGTTAGGTTAAGGTTAAGGTTAGGTTCAGGTTAGGGTTATGGTTAAGGTTAAGGTTAAGGGTTTGATTAAGGGTAGGGTTAGGTTTTAGTTTAGGTTAAGATTAGGTTAAGGTTAAGGTTAAGGTGGTAAGGTTAAGGTTAATGTTAAGGTTACGGATTTAGTCAGGTTAAAGTTAAGGTTAAGGGTAAGGTTAAGGTTAGGTTAAGGTTAAGATTAGGTTAAAGGTATAGTTAAGGTTAAGGTTGGGGTTTTTTCAAGGTTAGGTTAAGGTTAAGGTTAAGTGTAAGGTGAAGGTTAAGGTTACGAGTTTACTGAGGTTAAAGTTAAGGGTAAGGGTAAGGTGAAGCTTAAGGTTACGATTTTAGTCAGGTTAAGGTTAAGGTTAAGGGTTTGGTCAAGGTTAGGGTTAGATTATAGTTAAGGTCAAGGTTAAGGTTAAGGTTAGGTAAATGTTAGGTTGAGGGTAAGTCAAGGTTAAGCTTAGGTTACGGTTATGATTAGGTTAAGGGTAAAGTTAAGGTAATGGTTAGGGTAAGGTTAACCTTAACCTAACCATAACCTTAACCTTGACCTAACCATAACCTTAACCTTAACCTTACCCCCTTAACCTTAACCTTAACCTTAACCTAAATGTTATATTACCCTTAACCTTAGCCATAAACTTAAACTTGAATTTACCCTTAACCTAACATTAAACTTAACCTTAACCTAACCCTAACTTTGACCGAACCCTTGAGCTTAACCTTAATTTGACTAAACCCATAACCTTAAGCTTAAACTTACCCTTAACCTTCACCTTAACCTTGAATTTACCCTTAACCTAACCTTAACTATAACTTAACCCTAACCTTGACCAAACCCTTAACCTTAACCTAACCTAACCTTAACTTTACCCTTAACCTAAACTTAACCTTAACCTTATCTTAACCTTAACTTAACCTTAACCTTAACCTTAACTAAAACCTTCTCCTAACCTCAACCCTAACCTTAACCTTAAATTTACCCTTAACCTAATCTTAACCTTAACTATAACCCAAACCTTAACCATAACATTATCTCTACCCTTAACCTTAACTATAAGCTAACCCTAACCTTGACCAAACCCTTAACCTTAACCTTTACCTGACCTTAACTATAACTTAACCCTAACCTTGACCAAACCCTTACCCTTAACCTAACCTTAACCTGACCTTAACCTAACCTTATACCTAAATTTACCCTTAAACCTTGACCTTGACCTTGACCTTGACCTTGACCTTACCCTTAACCTTCACCTTAACCTTCAATTTAACCTTAACCTTCCCCTAACCTTAACCTTAACTTTGCACTTAACCTGGCCTTAACCTTAACTTTGCACTTAACCTGGCCTTAACCTTAACCTTACCCTTAACCTTCACACTTAACCTTAACCTAACCCTAACCTTGACCAAACCCTTAACCTTAACCTTAACTTGACTAAACCATTAAGGTTAGGGTGAGGTTAAGGTTAAGGTTAAGTTAGGTTAAGATAATTTTAAGGTTACGGTTAAGGTTAAGTTAAGGGTAAAGTCAAGGTTAAGGTGAAGGGTTTGGTAAAGGTTAAGTTTAGGTTATAGTTAAGATTAAGGGTTTGGTCAAGGTTAGGGTTAGGTTATAGTGAAGGTTAAGTTTAAGGTTAAGGTTACGGGTTGACTTTACCCTTAAGTTAACATTAATCTAACCTTAACCTTAAATTAACATTAACCTTATCCTTAAACTTAGCCTTAACCTTAAACTTTACCCTAACCTTAACCTCAACCTTATGCTTATTTTAACCTAAACTTAACCCTAGCCTTAACCTTAACCTTAACCTTATCCTTATCTTAACCTTAACCTAACCCTAACCTTAACACTAACCTTAACCTTAACCTTAACCTTAACCTTACCCTTAACCATAACACTAGCCTCCTTGACCAAACCCTTAACATCAACCTTAACCTTAACCGTAACCTTAACCCAATCTTAACCTTAATCTTACCCTTAACCTAACCTTAACCTTGACCTTACAATTAACCTTAACCTTACCATTAACCTAACCTAACCTAACCTTAACCTTAACCTAACCCTAAGCTTAACCTCACTAAATGCTTAAGGTTAGGGTAAAGTTAAATTTAAGGTTAAGGTGAAGGTGAAGGTTAAGTTAGTTTAAGGTAAGGTTATAGTTAGGTTAACGTTAAGGTTAAGGTTAGGTTAAGGTTAAGATGGGGTTAAGGTTAAGGTTAGGTTAAGGGTAAAGTCAAGGTTAAGGTCAAAGTTAAGGTTAAGCTTACGTTAAGGTTAAGGTTAAGTTAAGGGTAAAATCAAGGTTAAGGTTAGGTTAAGGTTAAGGTTAAGTTTAAGGGTTTGGTTAATGTTAGGGTTAGGTTTTAGTTAAGTTTAAGGTTGGGTTAAGGTTAAGGTTAAGGGGGTAAGCTTAAGCTTAAGCTTAAGGTTAAGCTTAAGGGTAAAGGTTGGGGTTGAGGTTAAGGGTAAGGTTACGGTTACGGGTTTAGCTGAGGTTAAGGTTAAAGTTAAGGTGAAGGTTAAGGGTAAGGTTAAGATCAAGGTCAAGGCTAGTGTTAAGCTAGGTTAAGGGTAAGGTTATAGTTAGGTTAAGGTTAAGGTTAAGGTTAGGTTAAGGTTACGGGATTAGTCAGGTTAAGGTTAAGGTTACGGGTTTAGTCATGTTAAGGTTAAGGTTAAGGGTTTGGTCAAGGTTAGGGTTATGGTTAAGGTTAAGGTTAAGGTTAAAGTTAGGTTAAGGTTATAGGTTTAGTTAGGTTAAGGTTAAGGTTAAGGTTAAGGTTAAGATTACGGTAAGGTTAAGGTTAAGGTTAAGGTTAAGGTTAGGCTATATTGAAGGTTAAGGTTAGGGTTAGGTTATAGGTAAGGGTAAGGTTAAGGTCAAGGTCAAGGTCAAGGTTAAGGTTAAGTTAGGTTAAGGTTATGGGTTTAGTCAGGTTAAGGTTAAGGGTTTTTTCAAGGATAGGGTTAGGCTATACTTAAGGTTTAGGTAAAGTAAATATTGAGCTTAAGGTAAAGTAAAGATTAAGGTTATGGTTTTGGTTATGGGTATTAACCTTAACCTTCACTATAACCTAACATTAACTATAACCTAACCTTAACCTTGACCTTAACTATAACCTAACCCTGATATTGACCAAACCTTTAGCATTAACCTTAACCTTAACCTAGCCTTAATCTTAATTAACACTAAACCCTTAACCTTAACCTTAACCTAACCTTGACCTTAACTTAACCTTAACCTTAACCTTAATCTTCCCAAACCCTTAACATTAACCTTAACGTTAACTTAACCTTCACCTTAACCTAACCTTAACCTTACGGTTAACCTAATCTTAACCTTAACCTTGACCTTACCCTTAACCTTAAACTTAACCTTGACCTTAACTATAACCTAACGCTAACCTTATGCAAACCCTTAACCTTAACCTTAACATTAATCTTAACCATAACCTTAACCTTAACCTTCCCATAACCTTAACCTTAACCTTGACCTTACCCTTAACCTTAACCTTAACCTTACCCCCTTAACCTTAACCTTAACCTTAACTTGACTAAGCGTGTAACCTTAACCTTAACCTTAACCTAACTAAACCCGTAACCTTAACCTTAACCTTCACCTAACCTTAACCTTATATTTATCCTTATCCTTAACCTTAACCTTAATCTTATCCTTACCTAACCCTAACCTTAACCTTAACCTTTACCTAACCTTACCCTAATCTTAACCCTAACCATAACCTTAACTTTACCCTTAACGTAACATTAACCTTAACCTTAACCTTAGCCTTAACTTAACCTAACCTTAACCTTAACTATAACCTTTCCCTTAACTTAACTGTAACCTTAACCTTGACCTTGACCTTGACCTTGACCCTAACCTTAACCTCAACCTTATCCTTATCTTAACCTAAACCTAACCCTAACCTTAATCTTAACCTTAACCATAACCTAACCTTAACCTTAACCTAACCCTAACCTTAACCCTAACGTTAACCTTAACCTTAACCTTAACCATAACCCTAACCTCCTTGACTAAACCCTTAACATCAACCTTAACCTTAACCTTAACCGTAACCTTAACCTAATCTTAACCTTAACCCTACCCTTAACCTAATCTTAACCTTGACCATACCCTTAACCTTAACCTTACCCTTAACCTAACCTAACCTAACCTTAACCTTAACCTTAACCTTAACCTTACCCTAAGCTTAACCTGACTAAACGCTTAAGGTTAGGGTAAAGCTAAAGTTAAGGTTAAGGTCAAGGTGAAGGTTAAGGTTAAGTTACATTAAGGTAAGGTTATATTTAAGTTAAGGTTCAGGTTAAGGTTAGGTTAAGGTTAAGATAGGGTCAATGTTAAGGTTAAGGTTAAGGTTAGGGGGTGAAAATGTGAAGTTGGGAAACACTTTTTGCCCTTTTTTGATGTTGAAAATTGTAATTTTCTATGTTTTTCAACTTCAACTCCACTAAAATCATATTTTTATTGCAAATTATGCTTTGACATAAAAACAAGAATTGTAGAGAATTGTCTTACCTTCATACCCATATTTTTTTTAAAAATAAATATTGACAAATAGAGGGGTAAATTTCTTGTTTACTAACTGCATATACTTGAAATTTTCAGGCAAACATAAATAGTCACTTTATAATCCTTTACTTTTTTTAGGGAAGGTTATTCATTTTTTGGAAAAAAACCATAGCATCATAATCTGCATATATTGCACTAGTGCACAGATTATTTTTCGGTAATTTTCGGATTAAATCACTATTTTTTATTATTTTTTGAAATGGACGAAGACAAAAAAACAGTGATGTTTCAGTACATTTTATAATCCTTTGATTTTCTTTTCAATGTGATCGTCAATAAGAAAAATGAGAGTACCCTTTTGAAGTAGACAGGGAGAGGAAGTGCAGCATGATTTTTTTGAATTTTTTGGTGTCCTCATTAGAAAGTTATTGAATTTTCATTCAGTGCAATTTTTCGAAAAATGAAATTCCATAGTGACACAGTTTAGTAAAAAATTAATAAAAAATTTAATTTTTTAATGAAACTCCACAAATCTCATATCATCAGAAACTAGATTCAGAGATGAATCTAATGATACTTGGTACAACATATAAAATTTTGTTTTTGTAGGTGTTCTGCCCCTCCAAAGTTGCAGGTTCCTGAAAAATGCAGAATTTTCTGTGTTTTTCATTGACCAGAAACTCTCGGCCGAGATAATGTCTCGGACGAGAAATTTATAAAACTCTCGACCGAGAGTTTAACCCACCTAAAGTTACATTTAAACGCATGGCCAAACTCTCGGCCGAAAGTTTAAAAAACTCTCGGACGAGAGTTTGCGCTCGAGAGTTTACCCAATGAAACTCTCATATGAGAGTTTTGAAAACTCTCGTATGAGAGTTTTGAAAACTCTCGTATGAGAGTTTTGAAAACTCTCGTATGAGAGTTTTGAAAACTCTCGTATGAGAGTTTTGAAAACTCTCATCCTAGAGTTTTTTCAACTCGAGTTTTATTCCTATAATAAAACACAACAATTATTAAGTTTTTAGAATTGGTACTTTATATAATTTAAATAGTACTTTATTAAAATTAAAAAATGATAAAAAAAAATAAAATTATAATTTTATTTTAAATTATTTTATTATTATTAATGATAAAAAAATACATGAATATTTAATTAAATAAAATTTGTTACAATATTTTGTAATATCAATGTTATATAAAAAAATAAAAATATTTTATATAAAACTAATTGATATATTAATATAAATAAAATAAAATTCTAAAACATAAATGAAAATAAAAACAACTATATATAATTTATATAATACTTTTTTTGAAATTAATGAATAAATTTAAATTTAAAAAACAATTAACTAAATGCAATGAGGTGATAAAGGAGACAATGCATAGCACCTTAATATCGTTATAAATTCTTGGAAATCTCGAGAAATTTTTGAAGTGAGATGAGCTTCTTGGAATGGGTCACTTTATCTTCCACTTCAGTTTCACACAATTAATTTGAAAGGAAGTCTATTTTCCTAGGTATGGATGTAAGGGAATGAACAATATTATTTGAACATTGAGTGAGATGCCCTTCTTGGAATGGGTCCTCCTATATTCCACTTTAGTTTCACAAGATTAAATTGAAATGAAGTTTATTTTCCTAGGTATGGATGTTTCGTTAATACTTCTTTATTTCGTTTGAATTTAGTTTCTTTAAAAACGAAAAATAATAAAAATTTTGTGTTTTTTTCGCGTTGCTGTTCCTTTCTAACGGAACAGCACTTCCGCCGTTCCTTTCGAATGGAAAAGCAGTTTCGCGCAGTGTTTTTGATGTTCCTTTCAAATGGAACAGCATGTCTGCAGAGCATTTCCTTGCTGTTCCTTTCGAATGGAACAACAGTTTCGCGTAGTGTTTTTGTTGTTCCTTTCAAATGGAACAGCATGTCTGCAGAGCAATTCCTTGCTGTTCCTTTTAAAAGGAACAACAGTTTCGCAGATTATCTTTGCTGTTCCTTTTAAAGGAACATCACTTTTTGAACGATTGTTTTAAGTTTGTATTTTGAATTTGTGAGCATTTTTTTTTATGGACACCTGTGGGCAATAGAGCTCTGTTAATAGTATTGAAGTCATACTTATACAAATCAATAGTTATTTAACCCTCTTTCCTATAATTTTTATTGAATATCAAACGAAATGCATAAAATTCCTTAAGTTCTATCCCCGAACCATCACACATGAAAAATATTATTAATCGGTCATATTACTTTAATGTGGTAAATAGCGCAATCACATTAATCTTTTGTTGTCCCTTCACCTCATACTTGAATTATTACAACGCGATTCCCTCATTATTACCGATTTATCTTACGCATCGATTTCAGTAATTACTTAATTTGATTGACTTTATCATGATTGCGTCTGTTTTTTCACTTCCGTCCTATTGTTGTTCCACACATGCCACCTTAATCGATGGTCGAGGTCGACCTTTCATTCGTTTGGGGGGCGGAAATATCTACATGCAGATCAGATACCCAAAATTTCTTCACCTATATCTCTGCAATAGATTTTTATGAATTAAAACCCTTGCATTTTCAGAAAATAACGAATTTTAGTGAACTGTGTTGTGCTGTTCCTTTAAGGTTACCGTGTGTTGAGAACAATTAACGAAGAACAGAAATGGGAGGACGTCCAATTCGCACTGAACCTTAGACGTTGGTTGTCTCTGATGCTGCACGGGCAATATTAGACAAACTGGGATGGATTACATACTTTATGAGAATGCAGCAACCCCATGAAATAGTGGCTACTGAATTCTTGTTAAATCTGCAGGAAGGTTCCTCCATAGTCAGAGGAAGGCAGATAGCGGTGACCGATGAGATAATTGCAGAAGTATCCGGCATCCCCGCACAAGGAACTGTCTGGACTCAGAAGAAAATCAGAATTCGGGAGGCCATGCAAATCTTTCAAGATGAAGGACAGAGGCTAATAGTCAAAGGGAGAGGAGTACACCCGGCGTCGCTAGGCGAACCATGGATAGAATTAGCCAGGATCATGCAGGCTTACATAACATGCAACGGTAGAAAAGACGTGGTAAAACCTCGCCATCTTAAGCTGTTAGCTGTGCTAAAACAAAAATGCACTATCAATTTACCTGCATTCTTAAACTCTTTATTGCATGATATTTCTCGTGGAATTAGAAAAGCACAACATGCAGACATGGTGGTCAGCCACCATTGCTTGATTCGGCTAATAGTAAGTTACAGCCTCGCCCAGCAGCAAACCAACTGGGAAGAGCTAATTTTTTCTATTGAAGGAGGGATGGCTTTACCCACTCTGAGACGGAAAAGGATGGCTGGCTCAATAGCTGGGTCCTGAACTTACAGACAATCCTTCCGAGGGGTTACAGGTTTAGAGGTTAATGGGTTACAGGTTTAGAGGTTTAGGGGGTTAGGGGATTTAGCAGTGAAGGATTTAGGGGTTATGGGTTAGGGTTTTGGGGGTTAAATGGAATCCACACTTAAATGGGTTAGGTTTCTAGGGGTTTAGGGTGTTGAATTGGTTAGGGGTTGGGAATTAGGGTTTAAGGGGTTAGGGGTTAAGGTTTTAGAGGTTTAGGGTTTAGGGGGTTAAATGGGTTACAGGTTTAGAGGTTTAAGGGGTTAGGGGATTTAGCAGTGAAGGATTTTAGGGGTTAGGGGTTAGGGTTTTGGGGGTTAAATTGAATCCACACTTAAATGGGTTAGTTTTTTAGGGGTTTAGGGTGTTGAATTGGTTAGGGGTTAAGGGTTGAGGGGTAAGGAATTAGGGTTTAAGGGGTCAAGGGTTATGGGTTGGGAATTAGGGTTTAAGGGGTTAGGGGTTTTGGGGTTTAGGGGCTTAAATGGGTTAAGGGTTAACGGGTTAGGGGTAGGGGTTAAGGGTTTAGAGGTTTAGGGTTTAGGGGTTAAATGGGTTAGGGGTTTAGAGGTTTAGTAGGGGTAAATGGTTTGGGGGTTAAGGGTTTAGAGGTTTAGGGTTTATGGGGTTAAGAGTTTAGGGTTTAGGAATTAGGATTTAAGGGGTCAAGGGTTATGGGTTGGGAATTATGGTTTAAGGGGATAGGGGTTAAGGGTTTAGAAGTTTAGGGTTTAGGGGGTTAAATGGGGTATAGGTTTAGAGGTTTAGGGGGTTACAGGATTTAGCAGCGAAGGATTTTAGGGGTTAGGGTTTTGGGGGTTAAATGGAATCCACACTTAAATGGGTTAGGTTTTTAGGGGTTTAGGGTGTTGAATTGGTTAGGGGTTTTTGGGTTTAGGGGCTTAAATGGGTTACAGGTTTAGAGGTTTAGGGGGTTAGCGGATTTAGCAGTGGGGGATTTTAGGGGTTAGGGGTTAAGGTTTTGGAGGTTAAATGGAATCCATACTTAAATGGGTTAGGTTTTTAGGGGTTTAGGGTGTTGAATTGGTTAGGGGTTTTGGGGTTTAGGGGCTTAAATGGGTTAGGCATTAACGGGTTAGGGGTAGGGGTTAAGGGTTTAGAGGCTTAGGGTTTAGGGGTTAAATGGGTTAGGGGTTTAGAGGTTTAGTGGGGGTAAATGGGTTATGGGTTAAGGGTTTAAAGGTTTAGGGTTTAGGGGGTTAAGGGTTTAGGGGTTATGAATTAGGGTTTAAGGTGTCAAGAGTTATGGGTTGGGAATTAAGGTTTAAGGGGTTATGGGTTAAGGGTTTATAGGTTTAGGTTTTAGGGGGTTATATGGGTTACAGGTTTAGAGGTTTAGGGGGTTAGGGGATTTAGCAGTGAAGGATTTTAGGGGTTGGGGGTTAGGGTTTTGGGGGTTAAATGGAGCCACTCTTAAATGGGTTAGGCTTTTAGGGGTTTAGGGTGTTGAAGTGGTTAGGGGTTTTGGGGTTTAGGGGCTTAAATCGGTTAGGGGTATGGGTTAAGGGTTTAGAGGTTTATGGTTTAGGGGTTAAATAGGTTAGGCGTTTAGAGGTTTAGTGGGGGTAAATGGGTTAGGGGTTAAAGGATTAGAGGTTTAGGGTTTAGGGGGTTAAATGGGTTAGCCCGGTTAGGAATTAGGGTTTAAGGGGTCAAGGGTTAAGGGGTTAGAGGTTTAGGTGTTTAAGGGGTTGAATGGGTTATGGGTTGGGAATTAGGGCTTAAGGGGTTATAGGTTTTGGGTTTAGGGGGTTAAATGGGTTAGGGTTGGTTTAGAGGTTTAGGGGGTTAGGGGATTTAGTAGTTAAGGATTTTAGGGGTTAGAAGTTAGTGGTTAATGGGGTTAAATGGGTTAGGTTTTTAGGGGTTTAGGGTGTTGAATTGGTTAGGGGTTGGGAATTAGGGTTTAAGGGGTTAGGGGTTAAGGGTTTAGAGGTTTAGGGTTTAGGGGTTAAATGGGTTACAGGTTTAGAGGTTTAGGGGGTTAGGGGATTTAGCAGTGAAGGATTTTAGGGGTTAGGGGTTAGGGTTTTGGGGGTTAAATGGAATCCACACTTAAATGGGTTAGGTTTTTAGGGGTTTACAGTGTTGAATTGGTTAGGGGTTGGGAATTAGGGCTTAAGGGTTTAGGGGTTAGGGATTAGGGTTTAAGGGGTCAAGGGTTATGGGTTGGGAATTAGGGTTTAAGGGGTTAGGGGTTTTGGGGTTTAAGGGCTTAAATGGGTTAGGGGTTAACGAGTTAGGGGTAGGGGTTAAGGGTTTAGAGGTTTAGCTTTTAGGGGTTAAATGGGTTAGGGGTTTAGAGGTTTAGTGGGGGTAAATGGGTTAGGGGTTAAGGGTTTAGAGGTTTAGGGTTTAGGGGGTTAAATGGGTTAGGGGTTAGGAATTAGTGTTTAAGGGGTCAAGGGTTAATGGGTTAGAGGTTTAGGTGTTTATGGGGTTGAATGGGTTATGGGTTGGGAATTAGGGTTTAAGGGGTTACAGGTTTAGGGTTTAGGGGGTTAAATGGGTTATCGTTGGTTTAGAGGTTTAGGGGGTTAGGGGATTTAGCAGTTAAGAATTTTAGGGGTTAGAAGTTAGGGGTTAATGGGGTTAAATGGGTTAGGTTTTTAGGGGTTTAAGGTGTTGAATTGGTTAGGGGTTGGGAATTAGGGTTTAAGGGGTTAGGGGTTAAGGGTTTAGAGGTTTAGGGTTTAGGGGGTTAAATGGGTTATAGGTTTAGAGGTTTAGGGGGTTAGGGGATTTAGCAGTGAAGGATTTTAGGGGTTAGGGGTTAGGTTTTTAGGGGTTAAATGGAATAAACACTTAAATGGGTTAGGTTTTTAGGGGTTTAGGGTGTTGAATTGGTTAGGGGTTGGGAATTAGGGTTTAAGGGGTTAGGGTTTATGGGTTTAGGGGTTAGGAAATAGGGCTTAAGGGGTCAAGGGTTATGGGTTGGGAATTAGGGTTTAAGGGGTTAGGGGTTTTGAGGTTTAGGGGGTTAAATGGGTTAGGATTGGTTTAGAGGTTTAGGGGGTTAGGGGATTTAGCAGTTAAGGATTTTAGGGGTTAGGAGTTAGGGGTTTGGGGTTTAGGTGCTTAAGTGGGTTAGGGGTTAACGTGTTAGGGGTACGGGTTAAGGGTTTAGGGGTTAAATGGGTTAGGGATTTATAGGTTTAGTGAGGGTAAATGGGTTAGGGATTTAGAGGTTTAGTGGGGGTAAATGGGTTAGGGGTTAAGGGTTTAGAGGTTTAAGGTTTAGGGGGTTAAAGGTTTAGGGGTTAGGGGTTAGGAATTAGGGTTTAAGGGGTCAAGGGTTAAGGGGTCAAGGTTTAGTTTTCTGCAATAACATAATTCTCCAATGCCATACACATCTGCTTGGAATGTCACACTTAACATTCATTTCCTTTTCGTATAATATTCTTTATCCCCTTACGTCCATACCTAGGAAAATAAACTTCATTTCAATTTAATCTTGTGAAACTAAAGTGGAATATAGGAGGACCATTCCAAGAAGGGCATCTCACTCAATGTTCAAATAATATTGTTCATTCCCTTACATCCATACCTAGGAAAATAGACTTCCTTTCAAGTTAATCGTGTGAAACTTAAGTGGAAGATAAAGTGACCCATTCCAAGAAGCTCATCTCACTTCAAAAATTTCTCGAGATTTCCAAGAATTTATAACAATATTAAGGTGCTATGCATTGTCTCCTTTATCACCTCATTGCATTTAGTCAATTGTTTTTTTAAATTTAAATTTATTCATTAATTTCAAAAAAAATATTATATAAATTATATATAGTTGTTTTTATTTTGATTTATGTTTTAGAATTTTATTTTATTTATATTAATATATCAATTAGTTTTATATAAAATATTTTTAGTTTTTTTATATAACATTGATATTACAAAATATTGTAACAAATTTTATTTAATTAAATCTTCATGTATTTTTTATCATTAATAATAATAAAATAATTTAAAATAAAATTATAATTTTATTATTTTTTATCATTTTTTAATTTTAATAAAGTACTATTTAAATTATATAAAGTACCAATTCTAAAAAATTAATAATTAATTGTTGTGTTTTATTATAGGAATAAAACTCTCGAATGAGAGTTGAAAAAACCCTAAGATGAGAGTTTTCAAAACTCTCATACGAGAGTTTTCTAAAATCTCGGCCGAGAGTTTTTTAAACTCTCGTATGAAAGTCTTCCCGAGAGTTTCCGTCAATAAAACTCTCGGACGAGAAAATGCATAACTCTCGTTCGAGAGATTTTTAACTCCGATTAAACCCAATAAAACTCTCGGACGAGAGTTTTTAAAACTCTCGGTCGAGAAATAGAGTTGACTATTTTCTCGGAAGAGAAATTAAAAATTTCTCTCAAATTCTAGCCGTCCGCCAAAAAGTGTTTCCCAACTTCGCAATTTCACCCTAGGTTAAGGGTAATGTCAAGGTTAAGGTAAATTTAAGGTTAAGGTTAGTGTTTAGTCAATTTAGCGTCCTAAATTGATAGCATAAATTATCGACCAGGGCTAGTAAAATGATGAAGTGTAACGCAATATATGTGCCTAAGTATCCCTTTTGCTTATTTCGTTGTTTCCAATGTTTTATTGATGTTTTAGGGTTTTTATGTTTGGTTCTTAGTATGCTACTCTATGGTAAGAAGATGAAGTTGAATCTATGTCAAAAGGGAGAAAATGAAATCTTAATAAATGAATTAAAACAGAGTTTTTTTGCAAGTTTTGTTCCTAATTAGAAAAAAATGAAAACAGAGAGTCCTAATCCATGGATATTACATCTTAAATAAACATTTATGAAATGAAAAGTAACTCAAAACACTACAAGTTAATCTAATTCATTTAATTAGAGATTTTTTGGAAGAGCTTGTGAAAAAGATTAATTCTAATGCAATGAGGATCTCCTGAAACATAAAAGGAAGTGCTAAAACAAAAAGTAACTTAGAACATTACAGTGAAATCTCATTCATATTATAGAGGTTTATTGGAAGAGCTTGAGAAAAATATTACTATAATGTAATAAGGATCTCCTATGAAATGCTGAAACAACTTATAACATTACAACTAAATCTCATTCATGAGTTAGAGGTTTATTGGAAGAGCTTTTGAAAGAGATTAATCATAATGTGATAAGGATATTTTTATGAAGAAAAACAATCAATAACTCACAATATTAAAACTAAGTCTCATTCGTGGATTATAGGTTTATTGGAAAAGCTTTGGAAAGAGACTAACTGTAGTATAATGAGGATATTCCTTTTAAATCAATAACAGAAAATGAAATACTAATAACTCAAAATATTATAATTGAATCTCATTCATTTAATATAGATGTATTGGAAGAGCTTGAGAAAGAGACCAACTGTAATATTATGAGGATCCTTTATCTAATCAAATGATATGAAACATAATACTAAAAGCTATGATTTCATAAAGTATTCTAAGTAAGGAAATATGACAGAACATAATTGAAAATGAATTATCTAGAAAATATGTAAAACCTCCTTGAATAGAAAGGGCCCTCTGCTATCAATATAGCATTAATCCTTTAACTCCTCAGGGTTGTATTCAAAACAACATCAAGGTTAAAACTCCTTTTTATTAATCACAAGCCTTGAAAACAGAGTATCACCGTAATTATAAAATAAGTATCAACTTGTTGCTCTCGGTATTACAGAACTTCATTTATATGTAAATTCATAACTAACATTGAACAAAAATAGGTACAGGTGTAGTTTTGAAGTTAAAATCAAATTAGAACTCTTTTTAGACTCATGATTTGCTGTAAAGAAAATCAGGAGTCCTGATTCCTATAGAAGACAACTTCCTTGACCTTTTCTTTGACCACATGCTTAGGCACCTCTAGCTATTGATTCAGTCCTCGTGGAAGGGAGGGAATGATGTAGGAAAGATTTGGAATCCACCTATGTGCGCCTTTTCTCCAGATGACACCTGTAACATACTTAAACACCAAAATAGCTACGGAATGCTTGACTGGCTACAAAATGACTGCATTTTGTAGCTACACTGTTCAAAAATCATTAAGACAGAAAAAATCACAAAAGTACAATAAGTTAATCATTGTATGCAACCTTTAAGTAATCTTAGTCATTCTCATTGAGCTTTAGGTTTATGAAATGATAAAAGAATGATGAAATGAAGTGAAGTTTGGCAAAAGAGAAGACAATTTCAGGACTCAACAGTTAGGTTAAGGCTAAGATTAAGGGTAAAGTCAAAGTCAAGGTTAGGTTAAGGTTAAGGTTAAGGTTAAGGGTTTGGTTAAGGTTAGGGTTAAGTTTTAGTTAAGGTTAAAGGTTAGGTTAAGGTTAAGGGGGTAAATTTAAGGTTAAGGTTAAGGCTAAGGTTAAGGGTAAAGGTTTAGGTTCAGGTTAAGGGTAAGGTTAAAGTTACGGGTTTAGTGAGGTTAAGGTTAAGGTGAAGGTTAAGGGTAAGGTTAAGGTTAAGGTCAAGGTAAAGGTTATGGTTAAGTGAGGTTAAGGGTAAGGTTATAGTTAGGTTAAGGGTAAGGTTAAGGTTAGGTTAAGGTTAAGGTTACAGGTTTAGTCAGGTTAAGGTTAAGGTTAAGGTTAAGGTTACAGGTTTATTTAGGCTAAGGTTAAGTTAAGGGTTTGGTCAAAGTTAGGGTTATGGTTAAGGATAATGTTAAGGTTAAATTTAGGTTAAGGTAAGGTTAAGGTTACGGGTTTAGTCTGGTTAAGGTTAAGGTTAGGTTATATTTAAGGTTAAGGTTAAGTTTAAGGTTCGGTTATATTGAAGCTTAAGGTTAGGGTTAGGTTATAGTTAAGGTTAAGGTTATGGTTAGGTCAAGTTTAAGGTTAAGGTTAAGGATAAGTTAAGGTTAAGGGTAAGGTTAAGGTTAAGGTCAAGGTTAAGGTTAAGCTTATGGTTAAGGTTAAGGTTAAGGTTAGTTAAAGGTTAAGGTTAGGGTTAGGTTATATTTAAGGTCAAGGTTAAGGTTAGGTTAAGGTGAAGGTTAAGGGTAAGGTTAAGGTTAAGGTCAAGGTCAAGGTTATGGTTAAGTTAGGTTAAGGTTATGGGTATATTCAGGTTAAGGTTAAGGTTAAGGGTTTGGTCAAGGTTAGGGTTAGGGTATAGTTAAGGTTAAGGTAAAGTAAATATTAAGGTTAAGGTTTTGGTTACAAGTCTTAACCTTAACCTTCACTATAAACTAGCCTTAACTATAACCTAACCTTAACCTTGACCTTAACTATAACCTAACCCTAAAATTGAAGAAACCCTTAACATTAACCTTAAATTTAACCTAAACTTAACCTTAACTAAACCCTTAAACTTAACCTTAACCTTAACCTAACCTTAACATTAAATTAACCTTAACCTTAATCCTTATCTTCCCAAACCCTTAACCTTAAACTTAACTTAACTTTCACCTTAACCTAACCTTAACCTTATGCTTAACCTAATCTTAACCTTAATCTTAACCTTAACCTTAACCTTACCCTTAACCTTAAACTTAACCTTGACCTTAACTATAACCTAACCCTAACCTTATCCAAACCCTTAACCTTAACCTTAACCATAACCTTAACCTTAACCTTCCCATAACCATAACCTTAACCTTAACCTTGACATTACCCTTAACCTTAACATTACCCCCTTAACCTTAACCTTAACTTGACTAAGCTTGTAACCTTAACCTTAACCTTAACCTGACTAAACCCATAACCTTAACCTTAACCTTAAATTTACCCTTAACCTAACCTTAACCATAACCTTAACCTTAACTTTAACCTTAACCTTAACCTTACCCTTATCTAACCTTATCCTTAACCTAACCTCAAAATTAACCTTTACCTTTACCTAACCTTAACCTTAACCTAACCATAACCTTACTCTAATATTAACCATAACCTAACCTTAACTTTACCCTTAACCTTACCTTAACCTTAAAATAACCTTAACCTTAACCTTAACTTAATATAACCTTAACCTTAACTATAACCTTACTCTTAACCTAACCCTAACCTTGACCTTGACCTTAACCTTAACCTTACCCTTAACATTCACTTTTACCTTAACCATAACCTTAACCTTAACCTGACTAAAACTGTAACCCTTAACCTTAACCTTAACCTAACCTAACCTAACCTTAACCTTAACCTAACCCTAACCTTTACCAAACCTTTCACCTTGACTTTAACCTTAACCTTAACCTTACTAAACCTATAACCTTACCCTTAACCTAACATTAACCTTGACCTTAACTATAACCTACCCTAAACATGACCAAACCCTTAACATTAACCCATAACCTTAACCTTATCTTTAAGGTTACGGTTAAGGTTAAGGTTATGGTCAAGGTCAAGGTCAAGGTCAAGGTCAAGGTCAGGTTAAGGTTAAGGTTACGGTTAAGGTTAAGGTTAGGGTAAGGTTAGGGTAAAGGTTAAGGTTAAGGGTAAGGGTAAGGGTAAGGTTAAGGTTACGTTAAGGGTAATGTTAAGGTTAAGTTTAAGGTTAGGGTTAGGTTAAGGTTTAATTCAAGGTTAAGGTTAGGTTAAGGTTCAAGTTACGGGTTTAGTCAGGTTAAGGTTAGTTTAAGGTTAAGGCTAAGGTTAAGGTTAATGTTAAGATAAGGTTTGTTTAACCTTAATATTACCCTTAACCTTATCTTATACTTACCCTAACTTTAACCCTAACCAAACCCTTAACCTTAACTATAACCTAACTCATAACCTTAACCTTCCCAAACCCTTAACATTAACCTTAACCTAACCTTAACCATAACCTTAATATTACCCTTAAACTTCACCTTATCCTTAACCTTAACCTTAACCTAACCAAAACTTAACCTTAACCTTAAATTTACCCTTAACCTAACAATAACTTTAACCTTAACCTTAAATTTACCCTTAACCTAACAATAACTTTAACCTTAACCTTAAATATAACCTAACCCTAACCTTATCCTTAATCATAAGCCTATCTTTACCCTTAACCTTAACCTTAATCTTAACCTTAACCTAACCTTAACCATAACCTAACCTTAACCTGACCTTAACTATAACCTAATCCTAACCTCGACCAAACCCTTAACCTTAACCTTAACCTGAACATTTACCCTAACCTAACCCTAACCTTAACCTTAACTTAAGGTTAAGGTAAAGGTAGGTTAAGGTAAAGTTATAGTTAGGTCAATGTTAAAGTTAAGGTTAAGATAAGGTTAAGTTAAAGGTTAGGTTAAGGTTAAGGTTAAGGTTTAAGATTATGGGTCTTAACCTTAACCTTCATTATAACCTACCCTTAACATTAACCTTTACGTAACCTTAATCTTAAACTTAACCATAACCTTAACGTTAACCTTGACCTTAATTATAAGCTTAACCTTCCCATAACCATAACCTAAACCTTAACCTTAATCTAACCTTAACGTTGACTTTACCTTAACCTAACCTTAACCCCTTAACCTTAACATTATCCTTCCCATAATCATAACCTTAAACTTAACCTAACCTTAACCTTGACCTTAACTATAACCTAACCCTAACCTTGACCAAACCTTAACCTTAACCTTCACTATAACCTGAGCTTAACCTTAACCTTCCCATAACCTTAACCTTAACCTTCATTATAACCTAACCTTAACCTTAACCTTAACTTTACCGTTAACCTAACTTTGACATTAACCTAAGGTTAGGGTTAGGTTATAGTTAAGGTCAACGTTAAGTTTAAGGTTAAGGGTAAGGTTAAGGTTAATGTTAAGTTTAAGGTCAAGGTTAATGTTAATGTTAAGGGTTTGGTCAATGTTAAGGTTAAGTTAAGGTTAAGGTTAAGGTTAAGGTTAGGGTTAAGGTTAAGGTTAAGATAAAGGTTATGGGAAGGTTAAGGTTAAGGGTAAGGTTACGATTAAGGTTAGGGGTAACATTAAGGTTAATTTTAAGGTTATGGGTTTAGTCAGGTTAAGGTTAAGGTTAAGGTTAAGGGTTTGGTCAAGGTTAGGGTTAGGTTATAGTTAAGGGAAAGGGTAAGGGTTAAGGTAAGGACTCCCACCTATTCGTGATCATGATCATGCTTTTCATTTGATTCTAGGAAGTGTTCCTTTAAACATCAGGCCTTATACATATCCTTATGTCCAAAAGAGAGAAATTGAATATGATTGTAGAAATGTCAGAGGCGAGTATAATTAAACCTAGTCAAAGTTCTTTCTCTGCTCTTGTAGTATTGGTACACATGAAGGATGGATCATGGCACATGTGTCCGGATTATAGGGAGCTTAATAAGCTCACCATTAAAGATAAATTTCCCATTCCTGTGATTGATGAATTATTGGATGAATTACATGGAGAAATTTATTTTACCAAGTTGGATCTTTATTCAAGGTATCATCAAATTATAATGAAGACTAAAGATATTCCAAAAACAGAATTTTGAACTCATGAGGGTCATTATGAATTTTTTGTCATGCCTTTTGGCCTTACCAATGCACCTTCTACATTTCAAGGGTTGATGAATTCCATTTTCAAACCCTTCCTTAGAAAATTTGTGCTAGTATTTTTTGATGATATATTAATCTACAGCAGGTCTTGGAAGGATCATGTTCAACATGTTGATAGGGTGCTCAAACTATTGCAGGAGAAACAATTATGTGAAAAAACATCCAAATGTTTCTTTGGAGTACAAGAGGTGGAATATCTAAGTCATATTGTATCTCACGAGGGTGTTAAGGCAGACCCTAACAAAATTAAAGCCATTAAGGAATGGAAATTTTCCACAACCATAAAGTAGTTGCGAGGATTTCTCGGGTTAACAAGGTATTATCGCAAGTTTGTTAAGAATTACGGGAGAATAGAAGTACCTATAACAACATTATTGAATAAAGATGCATTTCCATAGACTCCTGAAGCAACTAAGGCCTTTGAGCATCTTAAAGAGGAAATGTGCCTAGCACCGGTCTTAGCTACAACAACTTTACTTTAACATTAACCTAACTATAACCTTACCCTTAACCTAAATTAACCTTAACCTTGACCTTAACCTTAACCTTGACCTTGACCTTGACCTTGACCTTGACCTTAACCTGACTAAACCCGTAACCCTTAACCTTCACCTTACCCTTAACCTTCACCTTAACCTTAACCTTGACTTTACCTGTAACCTAACCTTAACCTTAACTATAACCTAACCCTATATTGACCTTAAATTTACCCTTAAAATTTACCTTAACCTTAACTTAACCTTAACCTTAACCTTATATTACCCTTAACCTAACCTTAACCTTAAATATAACCTAACCCTCATCTCAACCTAACCCTCACCTTAACCTAACCTTAACCTTAACCTTACCCTAACCTTAACCCTAATGTTAACCCTAACATTAACCTTAACTTTAAGCTTAACCTTAACTTAACCTAACCTTAACCTTAACCAAACCCTTAACCTTGACTTTAACCTTAACCATAACCTTAACCTTAACCTAACTAACCATAACCTTAACCTTGAACTTGACCATATCCTAACCTAACCTTAACCTTAACCTTAACCTTACCTTGTCCAAACCTTTAACCTTAACTATAACCTAACCCTAACCTTGACCTTAACTTTACCCTTAACCTTGACCTTAACCTTAACCTAACCTTAACCTTAACTTTACCCTTAACCTAACCTTAACCATAACCTTAACCTTAACTTAACCTTAACCTTACCCTTAACCTAACCTTAACCTTGACTTTACCCTTAACGTAACCTTAACCTTAAATTTACCCTTAACCTTAACTATAACCTAAATTTAACATTAACCTAACCTTAACCTTAACATTAACCTAACCCTAACTTTGACCAAACCTTAACCTAAACTTAACCTTAACCCTAACCTTAACCTTGACCTTAAGGGTTTGGGGAGGTTAAATTTAAGGTTAAGGTAAAGATAATCTTAAGGGTAAGGTTAAGGTTAATGTTTAGGTTAATTTAAGGTTAAGGTAAAGGTTAAGGGTAAGGTTAAGGTTCAATTTAAGGTTAAGGTTAAGGGTTTGGTTAAGAAAAAGTTTACATTAAGGGTAAAGTCAAGGTTAAGGTTAGGTTAACGGTATAGTTAAGGTTAGTTTTATGATAAGGTTAAGGTTAAGGTTAGGGTTATGGTTTGTTGTGAAACTAGCTTTAACCTTACTAAACCCGTAACCTTAACCTTAACTTTAACCTTGACCTTAAATATAAATTGTTTTCATGACCGCTTCAGGTTTCAATATGATTTTTCCTTCCTCATAAATTTCTGGCAATATTGTTTGAACTGGAAGATTTTCACATATAACCTTCTTTTAGCATGAAACATGGAAAACTAGATGCACTCATGAAGAAGCAGGAAACTCCAATTTGCATGCCATAGTACCAATATTCTGCAACACCTTGTAAGGACCATAGTACTTTGACGATAATTTATTATCCTTCTTAGCTTGCTTGAGGGACATTTGTTTGTATGGTTGTAGCCGTAAAAATACCCAATCTCCTACATCAAAACTTCTCTCGCTGCGATGTTGATCTGCCTGTTGTTTCATTCGATTTTGTGCCGAATTCAGGTTATCCTTTAAGAGTTGGAGAACTTCTTGCTGATGCTCGATGTGATCTTCCACTGCTTGAACCTTCGAATTTTCCCTTAAAAATGATGTGATGGATGGTGGATGATATCCATAAAGTGCCATAAATGGGGTCATTTTTGCTGCAGTATGGAAGGAAGTGTTATACCACCATTCGGCGAGAGGTAACCACTTGACCCATTGTGTTTGTTTATCAGATACAAAACAACGAAGATATCCTTCCAAACATTTATTTACTATCTCAGTTTGACCATCAGATTGAGGATGATAAGATGAGCTATGAGCTAATTGAGTGCCCAAACAAGAAAATAACTCCGTCCAAAAATTTCCAGTAAAAATGGGATCTCTGTCACTCACAATAACCCTTGGGTTTCCATGTAGCTTTTGAATTGTGTCCATAAATGTAGTAGCAACTATACTTGCTTTAAATGAATGAGATAATGCACAAAAGTGTGCATACTTGGTAAGTCTATCAACTACCACCATGATGACACTCTTTCCTTCGAACTTAGGTAAACCTGTGATAAAATCCATTGAAATCTCCTCCCAACGTTGACTTGGAATGGATAAAGGTTGTAGAAGTCTTGGGGTCTTAATTGTCTCAACTTTATTCTGCTGGCAAACCAAACATTCCGCCACAAAATTTTGAATATCAGATTTAAGGCCATCCCAAAAAAAAAAATTCTTCACCCTATGGTAAGTTTTTAAAAATCCTGAGTGTCCTCCTAAAGGAGAAGTGTGCAATTCCAAAAGAATATTTTCTTTTAGTTTGGAATTACTACAAAGATATAGGTGATATTTGTACCATAAAGAATCATTTTTCCAACTAAATGTATAAGATGTACTAGGATCTTGCTGCAACTTTTGGATGAGTGTCCATACTTCTTTGTCCTTCTTCCATTCATCTCTTGCTTCGGTTATCCAATCTGGTTGGATAATAGAAATGGCACAAAACAATTCTTCCACCTCTTCATTATTTCTTGAGAGTGCATCTGCAAAAACATTAAGCTTCCCTTTTTTGTAGATTATTTCAAATTCATAACCCAACATCTTTCTGACCCATTTTTGCTACTCTTCTGAAGACAGTCTTTGTTCCAAAAAGTGTTTAAGACTATCATGATCAATTTTTACCTTGAAGTGTCTTCCCATTAAGTAATTTCGCCATTTCTTTAGTGCATGCAATATTTCTAACATTTCCTTCTCATAAATAGGTTTCTGTAAATACTCTCCTTTGATTGGACAACTTTCAAAAGCAATGCGTCTTCCTTCCTGCATTAAAACAACACCAATTCCATTTCCTGAGGCATCACATTCTGCAATAAAGGTTTTTGTGAAGTATGGCATAGCTAAGACCGGTGCTAGGAACATTGCCTCTTTAAGATGTTCAAAGGCCTTAGTTGCTTCAGGATTCCATGAAAATGCATCTTTCTTCAATAATGTTGTTAGAGGTGCTGCTATTCTCCAATAATTCTTAACAAACTTACGATAATACCCTGTTAACCCAAGAAATCGTCGCAACTGATTTATGGTTGTGGGGAATTTCCATTCCTTAATGGCTTTAATCTTGTTAGGGTCTACCTTAACACCCTCGTGAGATACAATATGACCCAGATATTCCACCTCTTGTACTCCGAAGAAACATTTGGATGTTTTTTCATATAATTTTTTTTCTTGCAATAGTTTGAGCACCCTGTCAACATGTTCAACATGATCCTTCCAAGACCTGCTGTAGATTAGTATATCATCAAAAAATACTAGCACAAATTTTCTAAGGAAGGGTTTGAAAATGGTATTCATCAACCCTTGAAATATAGAAGGTGCATTGGTAAGGCCGAAAGGCATGACCAAAAATTCATAATGACCCTCATGAGTTTGAAATGCCATTTTTGGAATATCTTCAATCTTCATTCTAATTTGATGATATCTTGAACGAAGATCCAACTTGGTAAAATAAATTGCTCCATGTAATTCATCCAATAATTCATCAATCACAGGAATGGGAAATTTATCTTTAATGGTGAGCTTATTGCGCTCCCTATAATCCGGACACATTCGCCATGATCCATCCTTCTTGTGTACCAATACTACAGGAGCAGAGAAAGAACTTTGACTAGGTTGAATTATACCCGCCTCTAACATTTATGCAATCATACGTTCAATTTCTCTCTTTTGGAAGTAAGGATATCTATAAGGCCTGATGTTTGGAGGAACACTTCTTGGAATCAAATGAATAGCATGATCATGATCACAAATAGGTGGGATTCCTTTGGGAGTTTCAAACACCTTGGAATGATTGTCCAAGACTTGTTGGAGATCTGCAGAAACAAATGATTTTGATGTTGGAACTTCTAGTGAGCATAATTGTGCAATTACGCCTCATTTTTCTTTCTGTATAAGATTTTTCATGACATTAGAGCTTATTATCTTTCCTGGCTTCCCTGAAATACCCCGTAATTCGACTTCCTTTCCTTCTGAAAAAAATATCAAGAAAAGTTCTTGAAAATTAAAAGCTACCATCCCCAAAGATTGTAACCATTGTACTCCTAGTACAACATCAACACCTCCCATAGGAATGGAAAGCATTGGACTATTCAATACATATTCTGCCATGGTTAGCTTGATATTATGGAATTTTCTAGAGCAATTTATAGTTCCTCCATTTGCAGCCATCACTTGACATTATGGTGCTGGGTACAAGAAACAATTCAATTCCTTAGCTACCTTACAATGAATAAAATTATGGGTGCTACTTGAATCAATCAACACTATTACCTTTTTATTCTTGATATGTCCTTCTATCTTGAGAGTTTGAGGAGTGGTAATTCCTGCCAATGCATTACATGATATGGTCGGACTCATTTCTTCCTCTTCTAGGGCTGGTTCTTGGTGTATATCCTCTTCTTGTTCATTTTCTTCTTCCTCTTCACAATCTATGTAAAATAATTTCTTCTCAGCACACTTATGACCTTTAGTGTATTTGCTATCACAAATGTAGCAAAGCCCTTTTGCTCTTTTTTCTTCCAATTGTTGTGGTGTCAACCTTGTAGGTTGTGGAAATCTAGGCGTAGCAACACTTCCTTATTTATAGAAGTGAGTGGTAGGCTTCCTTGTCGCCATAATTTTACATTCAATTTTTCTTGCCAACCTGAATGCCTTCTCCAATGAATCAGGTTCCAAAACGCGAACTTCATGTTGGATGTTATCCTTTAAAGTGCCTATGAAGAGATCAATCTTGTGTTCCTATGGAATATTAGTTACCCTTATATTCAATTTTTGGAAGTCCTCAATGTGCTCCCCCACTAAACCCTTTTGTTTGAGATTTATCAATTGGCTAAAGAAGGTGTTGCTCTTTGTATCCTCATAATGTGCTATCATTTCCTCCGTAAAAATTGACCAAGTGACAATTTTTTTACGGGATAAAAGCCATCGATACCATACAAATGTATTTTGTTCTAAATGTAAAGTTGCAATGCGTACCTTTTGTGTGTTTTGCACATTATGGAGATCAAAATATTGCTCCATTTGTAGTATCCATGTTACAGGATCCTTTCCATCAAACTTCCTCATATCCATTTTTAGAATATGTTGATTCTTCCCACCAACATTAGAGTTTATGAAGTCACGATTAACATTTATTTTGTTCTCATCATGAGTTTCCTCTACTATATTTTCACCATTAGGAAACAATTTTTGTATCAACTTTGTCAAACCTTCCATGTCTGCTTTTAGATCATTCTTCATTTTTCCATGTTGTCTTTCAATTTTTCATCGATCTTAGCTTCCATGTCATCCATCTTAGATTCCATGCCATCTATCTTAGATTACATGCCTTTCTTCAAACCATCCATCTTCGATTCCATGCCTTTCTTCAAAACATCCATTTCATTTTTTTTGCTCTTTGCGAGAGCGAAATTTGGTGCACTTTCTCTTGTAATTTTGATAGATCATGTTGTAATTATTCATCTTCACGAGTCATAGTAGAGCCTTATGAAGGCTTAATGGGTGTTGAATTATTTTTATGGGGCATTTTTTTTAACACAATACTGATATATATTCTACAATGTTCCCTTGGAATAAATTCAAATTGATTCTTCAAACAAGACTTATGAAATTCTTAAAAAAAATACACACTTTTTTCTTTATTTTGAGGAGCTTGATATTGAAATTGTATTATATTTGTGATTGTGAATCTTCAATATCTGAAATTGGGCACTGTGGTAGCCCTCTGAATTATCTTTTGAATGCCACAGGTCTAACTTGATTTGGATTCTCCAAGGAAAATTTATGTCCAATCTCCTACAATGACCTAATTATGGACTAGATCAGTAGAGCGAACTTTTACGACTTGCCATGTGTCATTGTTTAATATTTTTTCTCTGAAATTAATAGCAAAGAAACTAAAGTCCATGTACTTGCGATCACTTTTGACGGCACTCCAATCTAATACTCAGAGAGAAAGTTATGAAGATTTTCCCACTATCACCTCTTTGAGATTAAATTCAAGAGCCTGAAAAGCACTACCTTCCACAGATCATATCTCCGAAAATATTGTGAACCAAGCTCAGAAATGTTTCAAATATTTTTCTTAGGATTTCAGCTTCATGCCCTAAAAATTTCAAATTCGGAACCTTCGTAGAAAAATATTTATAGCACAAATGCCACGATGACCTATTTAGATTAAATTGATGAGCCTGAAAAAAGACCTAACTTCCATAGATGATATCTCCAAAAATATTACGAACCAAGATCTAAAATTTTTTGATGATGTTTCTCAGGATTTTGGCTTCGCGCCCTAAAAATTTTAGCTTCTGAAACTTTGTAGAAAAAAAATTATAGCGAACATTCCACGATGACCTGTTTGGAGCAGTAAAACCCTAGAATCCAAAGCTCTGATACCAAATGCTGTGAAACCAGCTCCAAAAATAGAAGAAAAGAGATATCAATGCCTTAGAAATAAGCCAATTCGAGGGGGAAACCTCCAATACATTACATTAATGAACAATTATTGGATGATACAAATTATAAAACCTCTTTTATATATATATAGGAGTCCATGGGGCCATAATGTAATCCTATTGGGGCCACAATGTAATCCTAGCCGACCTAACAATAATAATTTAAGGGCACAATAATAACAATATGGGGGCTACAGGGGTACAATAATAACAATAAGGGGGTTACACTAACAACAATAAGGGACTATACTAGTAATATAGGGACCTAACATAGTTAAGGGTAAGTTGAAGGTAAGGGTAAGGTTAACCTTAACCTTAACCTTAAACTTAACCTGACCAAACCTTAACTTTAAACTTAAACTAACCTTAACCTTGACTTTACCTTAACCTAACCTTAACCCCTTAACCTTAACTTTAACTTTACCTAAGTGTAGCGTTCAAGTTAGGGGCAGGTTAGGTTAAGTTTAACCTTGACCTTGACCTTAGCCTTAACTATAACCTAACCCTAACCTTGACTAAACCCTTAACTTTAACCGAACCCTTAACCTTAACCTTAACCTAACCTTAACCTGACTAAACCTTTAAGGTTAGGTTAAGGTTAAGGTTAAAGTTAGGTTAAGGTTAAGGTCAAGATCAAGGTTAAGGCTAAGGTTAGGTTAAGGTTAAAGTTAAGGTTAAGGTTAATGTTAAGGGTAAGGTTAAAGTCAATGTTAAGTTTGTGTTAAGGGTAAATTCAAGGTTAAGGTTACATTAAGGGTTTGGTCAAGGTTAAGGTTAGGTTACAGTTGAGGTCAAGGTTAAAGTTAGGTTAAGGTTAAGGTTAGGGTTAGGTTATAGTTAAGGTCAAGGTTAGGTTAAGTTAAGTTTAGGTAAAGGTTAAGGTTAAGGGTTAAGGTTAAGAATAAGGTCAATGTTAAGTTTAAGATTAGGTTAAGGGTAAGGTCAAGGTAAGGTTAAGGTTAAGGTTTAGGTTAAGGATTAGGTTCAGGCTAGGTTAAGGTTAAGGTTAAGGTTACGTTAAGGGTAAAGTCAAGGTTTAGGTTAAGATAAGGTTAGGGTAAAGTTTCAGGTTAAGATTAAGGTTAAGGGTTTGTTCAAGGTTAGGGTTTGGTTATAATTAAGGTCAAGGTAAGGTTAAGGTTAAGGTAAAATTAAGTTTAAATTAAGGGTAAAGTCAAGGTTAAGGTTAGGTTAAGGTTAAGATTTAAGATTAAGGTTAGGTTAAGGGTAAAGTTAAGGTTAGGGTTAGGTTAAGGTTAAGGTTAAGGTTAGGTTAAGGGAAAAGTTAAGGTTAGGGTTAGGTTAAGTTTAAGGTTAAGATAATGCTTAGGCTAAGGTTAAGGTGAAGGTTAAGGTTAAGATTATGTTAATGTTACGATTAGTTTAAGGTTAAGATTAGGTTAAGGTTAAGGTTAAGGTTAATGTTAACGGTAAAGTTAAGGTTAAGGTTAAGTTTAAGGTTAGATTAAGGGAAGAGTTAAGGTTAGGGTTAGGTTAAGGTTAAGGTTATGGTTAGGCTAAGGCTAAGGTTAAGGTTAAGGTTTAGGTTAGGTTAAGGGTAATGTTAAGGGTTTGGTCAAGGTGAGAGTTAGGTTAAAGTTAAGGTCAAGTTTGAGGTTAAGGGTAAGGTTATAGTTAGGTTATAGTTAAGGTCAAGGTTAAGGTTAAGGGTAAGGTTATAGTTAGGTTAAGGTTAAGGTTAACATACGGTTAAGATTAAGGGTTTGATCAAGGTTAGGGTTAGGTTATTGTTAAGGTTAAGTTTAAGGTTAGGTTACGTTAAGGTTAACGTCAAGGTTAAGGGTAAGGTCAATGATAGGTTAAGGTTAAGATTAATGGTTTCGTTAAGGTTAAGGGTAAGGTTAATGTTAAGTTTAAGGTTAAGATAAAGGTAAGGTTAAGGTTAAGGTCAAGGTCAGGTTATAGTTATAGTCATGGTTAAGGTTAGGTTATAGTCAAGGTTAAAGTTAAGGTTAAGGTTAAGGGTGAAGGTTAAGGTTAAGGTTAAGGTTAAGACCCGTAACCTTAACCTTCACCATTAACCTTAACCTAACCTTAACCTTAACCTGAAACTTAACCTTCCCCTATCCCTAACCTAAACGTTAAACTAAGCCTTAACCCTAACCTTAACCTTAACCTAACCATAGGTTAAGGGTAAAGTCAAGATTAAGGTTAGGTTAAGGGTAAAGTCAAGGTGAAGGTTAAGGTTAAATGATTATGGGTTTAGTCAGGTTATGGTTAAAGTTAAGGTTAGGGTGAAGGTGAAGGTTAAGGGTAAGGTTAAGTTTAAGGTTAAGGTAAAGGGTTTTGTTATGGTAAGGTTAGGGTTAAGGTTAGGGGAAGGTTAAGGTTAAATTTAGGTTAAGGCAAGGTTAAAATTAAGGTAAGGTTAAGGTTAAGGTTAGGGGTTTAGTCAGGTTAAGGTTAAGATTAAGAGTTTGCTCAAGTTTAGGGTTAGGTTATGGTCAAGGTTAAGGTTAGGTTAAGGGTAAATTTAACGTTAAGGATTTGTTCAAGGTTAGGGTTAGGTTATAGTTAAGGTTAAGGTTAGGGTAAACGATCAGGTTAAGGTTAAGGTTAAGGGTTTGGTCAAGGTTAAGGTTAAGGTTAATGGGGTAAGGTTAAGGTTAATGGTTAAGGTTAATATTAAGGTTAGGGTTATTGTTAGGGGAAGGTTAAGGTTAAGGTTAAGGTTCAGGGTTTGATCAAGGCTAGGGTTATGTTATAGTTAAGGTTAAGGTTAAGGTTACGAGTTTAGTTAGTTTAAGGTTAAGGTTAAGAGTTTGGTCAAGGTTAAGGTTAAGGGTTTGGTCAAGGTTAAGGTTAGATTATAATTAAGGTTAAGGTTAAAGTTACAAGAATAGTAAGGTTAAGGTTAAGGTTAAGGTTAAGGGTAAGGTTTTGGGAAAGTTTAGGGTAAGGTTATAGTGAAGGTTAAGGTTGAGTTAAGGTTAAAGTCAAGGTTAGGGTTAAAGTTAAGGTTAAGGTTCAGGTTAAGGTCAAGGTTAAGGTTACGGGTCTTAAAATTAACCTTCACTATAACATAACCTTAACCTTAACCTTAACCTAACCTTAACCTTAACCTTCCCATAACCTTAACCTTAACCTTAACCTTAACGTAACCTTAACCTTAACCTTAACCTTAACCTTAACCTAGCCTTAACCTTAACTATAATATAACACTAACCTTGACCAAGCCCTTAACCTTCACCTTCCCCTAACCTTAACCTTAAATATAACCTAACGCTAACCTTGACCAAACCCTTAACCTTAAACTTAACTATAACCTAACCCTACCTTCACCCTAGCCATAATATTAACTACAACCTAACAGTAACCTTAAGCTTACTCTTAACCTAACATTAACCTTAACCTTGACC
The DNA here is from genome assembly GCA_034641835.2 of Pinus albicaulis. NCBI lineage: Eukaryota > Viridiplantae > Streptophyta > Pinopsida > Pinales > Pinaceae > Pinus > Pinus albicaulis. Next base: position 511,463,404 of record CM076572.1, on the reverse strand, counting down.
TTTACCTTAACCTTAACCTTAACCTTCACTTAACATTAATCTTGACCTTAACCTTAACTTTAACTAAAACCTAACCTAACCTTGACCTTAAATATAACCTAACCCTAACCTTGACCAAACCATTAACCTTAACCTTAACATTAATCGTCACCTTAACCTTAACCTTGACTTTACCCTTAACCTAAATTGAACCCCTTAACCTTAACCTTAACCTTGACTTTAAACTTAACCATAACCTAACCCTAACCTTGACCAAAACTTAACCTTAACCTTGACCTTAAATTCCCCTAACCTTAACCCTAACCTTAACCTTAACCTTAACCTTCCCCTAACCATAACCTTAATCTTAACCTTCCCATAACCATAACCTTAACCTTAACCTTGACCGAACCATTGAACCTATCTTAACCTTAACCTAACCTTAACATTAACTTTACCCTTAGCCTTACCTTAACCATAACCTTAACCTTACCCTTACCCTTAACCTTATCTTAACCTTACCTTAACCATAACCTTAACCTTAACCTTATTTTAACCTTAACCTTGAATTTACCCTTAACGTAACATTACCCATAACCTTATCTTTACCCTTAACCCTAACCTTAACCTTAACCTTAACGTTAACTTAACTATAACCTTAAACTTCACCTTAAACTTAACCTTAACTTTGACTTTCCCCTTAACTTAACCTTAACCTAGTCTTAACCTTAACTTAACCTTAACCTTAATCTTTACCTTAACCTTACCCCCTTAACCTTAACCTTGACTTTACCTTAACCTAACCTTAACCCCTTAACCTTAACCTTAATCTTCACCTTAACCTTACCCCCTTAACCTTAACCTTAACCTTAACCTTAATGTTGACCTTAACTATAGCCTTCCCCTAACCTTAACCCTAACCTTAAACTTAACTATAACCTAACCCTAACCTTGACCAAACCTTACCCTTAAGGTCAAGGTTAAGATTAAGGTTAAGGTTAGGTAAAGGTTAAGGTTAAGATTAAGGTTAAGCTTAGGTAAAGGTTAAGGTTAAGGTTAGGTTTAGGTTAAGGTTAAGGTGATGGTTATGGGAATGTTAAGGTTAAGGTTAAGCTAAGGTTAAGGGTTTGGTCAATGCTAGGGTTAGGTTATAGTGAAGGTTAAGGTTAAGTTAAGGTTAACCTTACACTTAACCTTCTCCTTAACCTTAATCTTGAATTTACCTTTAACCTAACCTTAACCTTAACTATAACCTAACCCTAACCTTGACCTTAACTTTACCCTTAACCTTGACCTTGATCTTGACCTTGAACTTAACCTAACCTTAACCTTAACCTTAACCTTAATGTAATCTTACCCTTAACCTTAACCTTAACCTTCCCAAACCCTTAACCTTAACCTTAACCTTAACCTCACTAAACCCGTAACGTTAATCTTAAACCTAACCTAACCTTAAAGTCAACGTTAAGGTTACATTAAGGGTAAAGTCAAGGTTAAGGTTACAGTTAATGTTGGGGACAGGTTAAGGTTATGGTTAAGGTTAGGTTAAGGGTAAAGTTAAGGTTACGGTTAGGGTTAAGGTTAGGGTAAGGTTAGGTAAAGGTTAAGGTTAAGGTTAAGGGTTTGGTCAAGGTTAGGGTTAGGTTATACTTAAGGTCAAGGTTAAGGTTAGGTTATGGTTAAGGATAAGGTTAAGGTTATGGGAAGGTTAAGGTTAAGGTTATGGGAAGGTTAAGGCTAAGGTTAAGGTTAAGTTTTGGTCAAGGTTTGGGTTAGGTTATAGTTAAGGTCAAGGTTAAGGTTACGGGTTTAGTCAGGTTGAGGCTAAGGTTAAGGTTAAAGTTAGGGTAAGGGTAAAGTCAAGGTTAAGGTTATGGTTATGAGAAGGTTAATGTTAAAGTTATGGGGTTAAGGTCAAGTCAAGCTTAGGGTTAGGTTATAGTTAAGGTTAAGGTAAGGTTAAGGTCAAGGTTAAGGTCAAGGTTAAGGGTAAAGTTAAGGTCAAGGTTAGGGTTAGGTTATAGTTAATGTTAAGGTTAGGTTAAGGGTAAAGTCAAGGTTAAGGTTAGGTTAAGTTTCAAGTCAATGTTAAGGGTAAATTTAAGGTCAAGGTTAGGGTTAGGTTATAGTTAACATTAAGGTTAGGTTAAGGGTAAAGTCAAGGTTAAGGTTAGGTTAAGGTTAAGGTTAAGGTTATGGTTAAGGTTAGGTTAAGGTTAAGGTTAAGGTTAAGGTTATGGTTAAGGTTAGCTTAAGGTTAAAGTTAAGGTTATGGTTAGGGTAAGGTTAGGGTAAGGTTATGGTTATGGTAAGGTTAGGGTTAAGGTTAAGAGTTTAGTTAAGGTTAAGGTTAGGTTAAGGTTAAGGTTAATGTTAAGGGTTTTTTCAAGGTTAGGGTTAGGTTATAGTTAAGGTCAAGGTTAAGGTTATGGTTAAGGTAAGGTTAAGATAAGGTTAAGGGTAAAGTTAAAGTTAAGTTAAGGTTAAGGTTATGGTTAAGGTAAGGTTAAGGTTAAAGTTAAGGTTAAGGTTAGGTTAGGTTAGGTTAGGTTAAGGTTAAGGTTAAGGTTAATATAAGGTTAAGTTTAAGGCTAGGTTAAGGTTAAGGTTTAAGGTTACAAGTCTTAACATTAACCTTCACTATAACCTACCCTTAACATTAACCTTTACCTAACCTTAACCTTAACCTTGACCTTAACTACAACCTTAACCTTAACCAAACCCTTAACATTAACATTAACTTAACCTTAACATTAACCTTAACCTTAACCTTTACCCAACCTTAACTACCTAACCCTAGCCTTGACAAAACCCTTAACCTTAACCTTAACCTTGAGTTTACCCTTAACCCTAACCTTAACCATAACATTTACCTTAATGTAACCTTAACCTTAACGTTTACCTTAACGTAACCTTAACCAGACTAAACACGTAACTTGAACCTTCATGTAACCTTAACCTTGAATTTACCCTTAACCTTAACCTTAACCATAAACTTTACCTAAACGTAACATTAACCTTACCGTTACCTTAACCTTTCCCTTAACCTTACCCTTTACCTTAACCTAACCTTAACTTTAACCTTAACCTTAACCTTATCTTAACATTAACCTAACCTTAACCTTAACCTTAACCTAACTATAACCTTACCTTAACCTAACTTAACCTTAACATTGACATTGACCTTAACCTTAACTTTAAATTTACCCTAACCTTAAGCGTTTAGTCAGGTTAACGTTAGTCAGGTTAAGGTTAAGGTTAAAGTTAGGTTAAGGGTAAAGTCAAGGTTAAGGTAAAGTTAAGGTTAAGGTTAAGGTTAAGGTTAGGTTAAGTGTAAAGTCAAGGTTAAGGTTAAGGTTATCGTTAAGGTTAAGGTTACAATTAGATTAAGGGTAAAGATAAGGTTAGGATAAGGTTAAGGTTAGGTCAAAGGTAAGATAAGGTTAAGGTTAAGGTTAAAGCTATGTTAAGGTCAAGGTCAAGGTTAAGGTTAAGGTTAAGGTCAAGGTTAAAGGTAAATTTAAGGTCAAGGTTAGGGTTAGGTTATAGTTAAGGTTAAGGTTAGGTTAAGGGTAAAGTCAAGGTTAACGTTAAGGTGAAGGTTAAGGGTAAGGTTAAGGTTTAGGGTTACATGTTTAGTTAGGTTAAGGTTAAGGTTATGGTGAAGGTTAAGGGTACGGTTAAGGTTAAGGTTAAGGTCAAGGTCAATGTTAAGGTTAAGTTAGGTTATGGGTAAGGTTATAGTTAGGTTAAGGTTAAGGTTAGGGTAAGGTTACAGGTTTAGTGAGGTTAAGGTTAAGGTTACGGGTTTAGTCAGATTAAGGTTAAGGTTAAGGGTTTGGTCAAGGTTAGGGTTATGGTTAAGGTTAAGGTTAAATTTAGGTTAAGTTAAGGTTAAGGTTAAGGTTAATGTTAGGATAAGGTAAGGTTAAGGTTACGGGTTTAGTCAGGTTAAGGTTAAGGTTAAGGGTAAGGTTAATTTTAGTGTTAGGTTATAGTTAAGGTTATAGTTAAGGTTATGGTTAGGGTAAGGTTAGGGTTAGGTTATAGTTAAGGTTAAGGTTAAGGTTGACCTAAGCCTTAACTTTAAATTTACCCTAACCTTAAGGGTTTTGTCAGGTTAAGGTTAAGGTTATGTTAAGGCTAAAATCAAGGTTAAGGTAAAGTTAATGTTAAGGTTAGGTTAAGGTTAAGGTTAGGTTAAGGGTAATGTCAAGGTTAAGGTTAAGGTTAAGATTAGGTTAAGGTTAATGTTCAGGGTAAAGTTAAGGTTCGGGTTAGGTTAAGGTTAAGGTTAAGGTTAAGGTTAAGGTTAAGGTTAGGTTAAGGTTAAGATTAGGTTAAAGTTAATGTTAAGGTTAATGTTAAGGGTAAAGTTAAGGTTCAGGTTAGGTTAAGGTTAAGGTTAGGTTAAGGGTAAATTCAAGGTTAGGGTTAGGTTAAGGTTAAGGTTAAGGTTATGGTTAGGCTAAGGTTAAGGTTAGGTTAAGGGTAAGATAAGGTTAAGGCTAAGGTTATGTTAAGGTCAAGGTTAAGGTTAAGGTTAAGGTTAAGGTCAAGCTTAAGGGTAATGTTAAGGTCAATGCTAGGGTTAGTTCATAGTTAAGGTTAAGGTTAGGTTAAGGGTAAATTCAAGGTTAAGGTTAAGGTGAAGGTTAAGGGTAAAGTTAAGTTTTAGGGTTAGGGGTTTAGTTAATTTAAGGTTAAGTTTAAGGTGAAGGTTAAGGTTAAGGTTAAGGTGAAGGTTAAGTTTAAGCTAGGTTAAGGGTAAGGTTATAGTTTGGTGAAGGTTAAGGTTAAGGTTAGGTCAAGGTTACATGTTTAGTCATGTTAAGGTTAAGGTTAAGGATACTGGTTTAGTCAGGTTAAGGTTAAGGTTAAGTGTTTGGTCAAGGTTAGGGTTATGGTTAAGGTTAAGGTTATGTTAGGTTAAGGTAATGTTAAGGTTATGAGTTTATTCAGGTTAAGGTTAATATTAGGGTATGATTAAGGTTAAGGTTAGGTTATAGTGAAGGTTAAGGTTGAGATAAGGTTAAGGGTATGGTTAGGGTAAGGTTAGGGTTTGGTTATAGTGAAGGTTAAGGTTAAGGTTAAGTTTATGTTAGGTTAAGGTTAAGGTTAGGTTAAGGTTAAGGTTAAGGTTAGGTTAAGAGTAAAGTCAAGGTTAATTTTAGGTTAAGGTTAAGATTAGGGTTACGCTAAGGCTATGGGTTTAGTTAGGTTAAGGTTAAGGGGAAGGTTAAGGTTAAGGGTTTGGTCAAGGTTAGGGTTAGGTTAATTGTAAATTTAAGGTTAATTTTAGGTTAAGGTAAGGTTAAGGTTAGGGTTAGGTTACGAATATGATTAAGGTTAGGTTAAGTTTAGGTTAAGGTTAAGGTTAGGATAATGTCAAGGTCAAGGTTAAGGTTAATGTTAAGGTCAAGGTTAAGGGTAAAGTTAAGGTCAAGGTTAGGGTTAGGTTATAGTTAAGGTTAAAGTTAGGTTAAGGGTAAAGTCAAGGTTAAGTAAAGGTTAAGTAAAGGTTAAGGTTAAGGGTATGGGTTTAGTAAGGTTTAAGTTAAGGTTAAGGTTATGTTAAGGGTAAAGTCAAGGTTAAGGTTAGGTTAAGGTTAAATTTAAGGGTTTGGGAAGGTTAAAGTTAAGGTTAAGGTTAAGATAAGGTTAAGGGTAAGGTAATGTTAAGATAAGGTTAAGGGTAAGGTTAAGGTTAAGGTTAGGTTAAGGTTATGGTTAAGGTAAGGTTAGGTTAGGGGTTAAGTTTAATATTAGGTTAGGTTAAGGTTAATATAGGGTTAAGGGTAAGGTTAAATTAACTTTACACTTAAGGTTAAGGTTACGTTAAGGGAAAATTCAAGGTTAAGGTTAGGTGAAGGTAAAGATAAGGTTAAGGTTAAGGTTAAGGTTAGGTTTAGGGTAAAGCTAAGGTTAAGGTTAAGGTTACATTAAGGGTAAAGTTAAGGTTAAGGTTAGGTTATGGTTAAGGTTAATGTTAAGGTTATGGGAAGGTTAAGGTTAAGGTTAAGGTTAGGTTAGGCTAAGGTTAAGGTTTAATTAAGGGTTTGGTAAAGGTAAAAGTTAAAGTTAGGTTAAGGGTATAATTAATGTTAAGGTTAGGGTAAGGATAAGGTTAAGGTTAGGTTAAGGTTAAGTTAAGGTTAAGGTTAGGGGAAGGTTAAGATTAAAGTTAGGCTAAGGTAAAGGTTATGGGAAGGTTAGGTTAAGGTTAAGGTAAAGGTAAGGTTAAGGTTAAGGTCAAGGTCAAGGAAAGGTTATAGTTAAGGTCAAGGTTAAGGTTAGGTTATAATGAAGGTTAAGGTTAAGGTTAAGGGTGAAGATTAAGGGTAAGGTTAAGGTTAAGACCCATAACCTTGACCTTCACCCTTAAACTTAACCTAACCTTAACCTTAACCTTGACCTTACTAAACATGTAACCTTATCCTTAACATTAACCATGAATTTACCCTTAACTTAACCTTAACCTTAACCTTAACTATAACCTAACCCTAACCTTAACCATAAATTTACCCTTAAACTTAACTATAACCTAACCTTAACCTTACCCTAACCATATTCGTAACCTTAACCATACCTTAACCTAACTTAACCTTAACCTTGACCTTGACCTAACCTTAACCTTAACCTAATCGTAACCTTAACCTTCTCTATAACTTTAAATTTAACTATAACCTAACACCTAACCTTGACCAAACCTTAACCTTAACCTTAACCTTAACCTAATCTTAACCTTACCCTTAAATTTAATCTTAACCTAATCTTAACCTTAACCTAACCCTAACCTTGACTAAACCCTTAACCTTAACCTAACCTTAACCTTAACCTTAACCTTAACCTTATCTTACCCTTAATCTAACCTTAAATTTAACCTGACTAAACCCGTAACCTTAACCTTATCGTTAACCTTAAGGTCAAGGTTAAGGTTAGGTTAAGATTAAGGTTAAGGGCTTGGTCAAGGTTAGGGTTAGGTTATATTTAAGGTCAAGTTTAAGGTTAGGTTAAGGGTAAAGTCAAGGTTAAGTTTAAGGTTAGGGTAAAGGTTAAGGTTAAGGTGTTGGTTAAGGGTTTGATCAAGGTTAGGGTTATGGTTTGGGTTAAGGTCAAGGTTAAGGTTAGGTTATAGTGGAGGTTAAGGTGAGGTTTAGGTTATAGTTAAGGTCAAGGTTAGGTTAAGGTTACGAGTCTTAACCTTAACCTTCACTATAACCTTAACGTTAACATAACCTTAACCTTACCTAACGTTAACCTTGACCTTAACTATAACCTAACCCTAACCTTGACCAAAGCTTAACCTTGACCTTAAATTTACCCTAAACCTTAACCTTAACCTTAACTTAACGTTAACCTTAACTTTAATTTTACCCTTAAGCTAACCTTAACCTTATCCTAACCTAACCTTAACCTTAACCTTAACCTAACTAGAACCTTAACCTTAACCTTAACCTTAACCATAAACTTATCTTTACCCTTAACCTTAACCTTAACATTAACCTTAACCTAACCCTATCATTAACTTTACCCTTAACCTAACCTTTACCATAACGTTAACCTTAAATTAACAATAACCTTAACCTTCACCTTAACCATAACCTTAACCTTGACTTTACCCTTAAATTAACCTTAACCTAACCTTAACCTTAACTTAACCTTAACCTTTCCCTTAACCTTAACCTTAACCTTAACTATAACATAACCCTACCCTTAACGTTAACCTTGACCTTAACCTAAACTTAGGTTATAGTTAAGGTAAAGGTTAAGGTTAAGGGTAAAGTTAAGGTTAAGGTTAGGGTAAGGTTAGGCTAAGGTTAACGTTAAGGTTAGGTTAATATTAGGTTAAGGGTAAAGTTAAGGTTATGGTTAGGGTAAGTTTAGGGTTAGTTTATAGTTAAGGTCAATGTTAAGGTTAGGTTATGGTTAAGGTTAAGTTTAAGGTTGTGAGAAGGTCAAGGTTAAGATTAAGTAAAGGTTAAGGTTAAGGTTAACGTTAAGGGTTTGGTCATGGATAGTGTTAGGTTATAGTTAAGTTCAAGGTTAAGGTTAAGAGTAAGGTTATAGTTAGGTTAAGGTTAAGGTTAAGGTAAAATTAAGGTTAAGGTTATCGTTAAGGTTAAGGTTAAGATCAGGTTAAGTGTAAAGTTAAGGTTAAGGTTATGGTTATGGTTATGGGAAAGTTAAGGTTAAGGTTATGGTTATGGGAATATTAAGGTTAAGGTTACGTTAAGGGTAAAGTTAAGGTTAAGCTTAGGTTATGGTTAAGGTTAATATGAAGGTTATGGGAAGGTTAAGGTTAATATAAGGTTAAGGTTAGGAGTAAGGTTATAGTTAAGTTCAAGGTTAAGGTTAAGAGTAAGGTTATAGTTAGGTTAAGGTTAAGGTTAAGGTTACGTTTAGATAAGGTTAAGGTTAAGGGTTTGGTCAAGGTTAGGGTTAGGTTATAGTTAAGGTAAGGGTTAAGGTTAGGTTAAGTTAAGGTTAAGGGTAAAGTGAAGGTTAAGGTTAATTTTAAGGGTAAATTTAAGCTTAAGGGTAAATTTAAGGTTATGGTGAAGGTTAAGGGTAAAGTTAAGGTTAGAGTTAGGTTATAGTTTAGGTCAAGGTTAAGGGTAAGGTTAAGGTTAGAGTTAGGTTATATTTTAGGTCAAGGTTAAGGTTAGGTTAATGTTAAGGTTAAGGTTTGGTCAAGGTTAGCGTTAGGTTGTAGTTAAGGTTAAGGTGAAGGTTAGGCTATAGAGAAGGTTAAGGTTAAGACCCATAAAGTTAACCTTGACCTTACCCTTAACCTTGACCTTACCCTAACCTTAACCTTGACTTTACCCTTAACTTAACCTTAACCTTTACTATAACCTAATCCTAACCTTGACCAAACCCATAACCTTAATCTAACCTTAACCTAACTATAACCTTAACCTTAACCTTAACCTTAACACAAACCTTAACCTTAACTTAACCTTAACCTTAATCTAATCTTAACATTGACCTTAACTACAACCTGACCCTAACCTTATCCTTGAATTTACCCTTAACTTATCCTTAACGTTGAATTTACACTTAACCTTAACCTTACCTTTAACGTTACCCTTAACCTAATCTTAAACTTACACTAAACTTAACCATAACCTTACCCTTAACCTTAACCTTAACATAACCTTAACTTTAACCTTAACCTTGACTTTACGCTTAACCGAACCTTAACCTTCACTATAACCTAACCCTTACCTTGATCAAACCCTTAACCTCACCCTTAACCTTGACCTTAACCTTAATTTTAACTATAACCTTGACCAAACCCTTAACATTAATCTTAACTTAACCTTAACCTTCACTATAACCTAACCCTAACCTTGACCAAACCCGTAACCTTAACCTAACCTTAACCTAACTATAACCTTAACCTTAACCATAACCCTAACCCTAACCTTAACCTTAACTTAACCTTAACCTTAACCTAACCTTAACATTGACCTTAACTATAACCTAACCCTAACCTTATCCTTGAATTTACCCTTAACATAACCTTAACCTTGACTTTATACTTAACCTCAACCTTACCCTTAACATTACCCTTAACCTAATCTGAACCTTACCCTAACCTTACCCTTAACCTTAATATTAACATAACCTTAACCTTAACTTTACCCTTAACCTTGACTTTACGATTAACTAAACCTTAACCTTCACTATAACCTAACCTCTACCTTTACCAAACCCTTAACCTAACCTTAACCTTAACGTAACCTTAAACTTAAACTTAACCTTCCCATAACCATAACTTTAACCTTAACTTTAACTTAACCTTAACCTTAACCTAACCTTAACCTTGACTTTAAGGGTAAGCTTTGGTCAAGGTTAGTGTTAGGTTATAGGTTAGGGTTAAGGTTAAGGTTAAGGTTATGGATAAGGTTAGGTTAAGGGTAAAGTTAAGGTTATGGATAGGGTAAGGTTCGGGTAAGGTTGAGGTTATGGTCAGGGTATGGTTAGGGTTAAAGTTAATGTTAAGGTCAAGGTTAAGGTTAAGGTTACGGTTATGGTTAAGGTTATGGTTATGGTTAAGGTTAAGGTTACGACTTTAGTCAGGGTAGGGTTAAGGTAAAGGTTACAGGTTCAATCAGGTTAAGGTTAAGGGTTTGGTCAAGGTTAGGGTTAAGTTATAGTTAAGGTAAAGGTAAGGTTAAGGTTAAGGTTTCAGGTTTAGTCAGGTTAAGTCTATAGTTAACCTTAACCTTCCCAAACCCTTAACCTTAACCTTAACTTTAACCTTTACCAAACCCATAACATTAGCCTTAACTTAACCTTAACCTGACCTTAACCTTAACTTTACCCGTAACATAACCTTAACCTTAACCTTAACCTCAACCTTAACTTTACCTTAACGTTAACTTTCACCTTAACCTAACCTTGACCTTGAACTTAACTATAACCTAACCATAAACTTGACCTTAAGGTTAAGGTTATGGTTATGGTTAAGGTTAAGGTCAAGGTTAGGGTTAGGTTATAATTAAGGTTAACGTTAGGTTAAGGGTAAAGTCAAGGTTAACGTTAAGGTGAAGGTTAAGGGTAAGGTTAAGGTTAAGGGTAGCCTTAACCTTAACCCTAACCTTAACCTAACCATAACCTTAATTTTATAGTTGACTTTAACCTTAACCTTAATCTTAGCCTTAACTTGACTAAACCCGTAACCATAACCTTAACCTTGAAATTAAATATAACCTAACCCTAACCTTGACCTTAACTATAACCTAACCCTAATCTTAACCTTCAACTTAACTATAACCTAACCATAGCGGGTTTGGTCAGGTTAAGGTTAAGGTTATGGTCAAGGTTAAGGTTACATTAAGGGTAAAGTCAAGGTTAAGGTAAAGTTAAGGTTAAGGCTAGGTTAAGGTTAGGTTAAGGTTAAGGTTAGGTTAAGGTTAAAGTTTAAGGTCAAATGTAAGGTTAGGTTAAGGTTAAGGTTAAGGTTAAGGGTAAGGTTAAATGTAAGGTTAGGTTAAGTTTAAGGTTAAAGGTTAAGGTTAAGGTTAACCTTAAGGTTAACCGTATAAACTTAACCTTACCTTATCCTAACCTAACCGTAACCTTAACCTTAACCATAACCTTGACCTTTAACTTGACCTTACGCTTAACCTTAACCTAACCCTAACCTTCACCAAACCCTTAAGGTTAACCCTAACATTAACCTTAACCTAACCTTAACCTTAACCTTACCCTTAAAATTTCTTAACCTTAAGCTTAACCTTGACCTTGACTATAACCTAACCCTAACCTTAACCAAACCTTAACCTTGAAAAAACCCTTAACGTAACCTTAACCTTGACTTTATCCTTAACGTAACCTTAACCTTGACCTTAACCTTACCCTTAACATTAAGGTTAACCTTTACCTTAACCTTGGCTTTACCTTTAACCTAACCTTAACCTTAACCTTAACCTTAACTATAACATAACCCTAGCCTTAACCTAACCTTAACCTTGGCCAAACCCTTAACGTAACCTTAACCTTGAATTTACCCTTAACGTAACCTTAACCTTGACCTTAACCTTACCCTTAACCTTAACCTTACCCTTGACCTTAAACTGAACCTTGTCCAAACCCTTAACCTTAACCTTAACCATAACCTTAACCTTAACCTTCCCATAACCATAATCTTAGCCTTAACCTTGACCTTACCCTTAACCTAACCTTAACCTCATCTTAACCTTAACCTAACCTTAACCTTAACTTTAACTTCACCTTTACTTTGCCCTTAACCTACCATTAACCTTAACTTTACCTTGACCTTAACCTTAACTTTACCCTAACCTTAACCTTAACATTACCTTAACCTTGACTTTACCCTTAACCTAACCTTAACCTTAACCTTATCTTAATCTTAACCTAACTATAACCTTACCTTAACCTAACTTAATTTTAGCCTTGACCTTGAACGTAAATTTAACTTTAACTTTACCCTAACCTTAAGGGTTTAATCAGGTTAAGATTAGTCAAGTTAAGGTTATGGTTAGGTTAAGGTTAAGATAAGGTTAAGGTTAAGGTTAGTCAAGTTAAGGTTAAGGTTGGGTTAAGGTTAAGATAAGGTTAAGGTTATGGTTATGGCAAGGTTAAGGTTAACCTTAAGGTTAGGTTCAGTTAAGGGGAAGATTAAGGTTAGGGTAAAATTAAGGTTAAGGTTAGGGTTAAGGGTTAGTTAGGATAAGATTAATATTAAGGTTAAGGTTAGGTTAAGGTAAGGTTATATTTAGGTTAAGTTTAAGGTTAAGATAAGGTTAAGTTTATGGTTAGGTTAATGTTAAGGTTTAAGGTTACGAGTCTTAACCTTAACCTTAACTATAATCTACCCTTAACATTAACCTTTACCTAACCTTAACCTTAACCATAACCATAACCTTAACCTTGACCTTAACTATAACCTTAACCTTAACTATTATGGGTCTTAACCTTGACTTTACACTTAACTTTTTCTTAACCTTAACCTTAACCTGACTAAACCCTTAAGGTTATATTAAGTTAGGTTAAAGTTAGGTTAAGCTAGGTTAAGGTTAAGGTCAAGGTCAAGGTTAATGTTAAGTTAGGTTAATGTAAGGTTATAGTTAGGTTAAGGTTAAGGTTAAGTTTAGGTTAAGGTTAAGATAAGGTTAAGGTTAAGGTTAGGTTAAGGGTAAAGTCAAGGTTAAGGTAAAGTTAAGGTTAATGTTAGGTTAAGGTTAAGGTTAGGTTAAGGGTAAAGTCAAGGTTAAGGTTAGGTTAAGGTAAAGGTTGAGGTTAAGGGTTTGGTCAAGGTTAGGGTTAGGTTATAGTTAATGTCAACGTTAAGGTTAGGTTAAGGTTAAGGTTAAGTTAAGGTTAATGTTAAGGGTTTGGTTAAGGTTAAGGTTAAGGTTAAAATAAAGGGTAAAGTCAAGGTTAATGTGAACATTAAGGTTAAGGGTTAAGTTTAAGGTTAATATTAGGGTAAAGTTAAGGTTAAGGGTTTGGTCAAGGTTAGGGTTAGGTTATATTTAAGTTCAAGGTTAAGGTTAAGGTCAAGGTTAAGGTTAAGGTTAATGTTAGGGGTTTGGTCAAGGTTAGGATTAGGTTATAGTTAAGGTCAAGGTTAAGGGTAAGGGTAAGGTTATAGTTAGGTTAAGGTTAAGGATAAAATTAGGTTAAGGTAAGGTTAAGGTTATAGGTTTAGTCAGATTAAGGTTAAGCTTAAGCTTAAGGTTATGGTTAAGGGGGTAAGGTTAAGGTTAAGGTTAAGGTTAGGGTTATGGTTAAGGTTAGGGTAAGCTTAAAGGTTAAGGTTAGGTTAAGGTTGAGATTAGGGTTAAGGTTAAGGTTAGGTTATAGTGAAGGTTAAGGGTAAGGTCAAGGTTAAGGGCAAAGTTAAGGTTAAGGTTAAGGTTACAGGTTTAGTAAGGTTAAGGTTAAGGTTAGGTTATGGTTATGGTTAAGGTTAAGGTTATGGAAAGGTTAAGGTTAAGGTTAAGATTTGGTCAAGATTAGGGTTAGGTTATAGTCAAGGTCAAGGTTAAGGTTATAGGTTTAGTCAGGTTAAGGTTAAGGTTGAGGTTGAGGTTAGGTTAAGGGTAAAGTCAAGTTTAAGGTTATGGTTATGGGAAGGTTAATGTTAAGGTTAAGGGGCTAAGATTATATTTAAGGTTAAGGTTAAGGGTAAAGTTAGGCTTAGGTTATAGTTAAGGTCAAGGATAAGGTTAGGTTAAGGTTAAGGTTAGGGTCAGGTTATAGTTAAGGTTATGGTTAGGTTAAGGTTAAGGTTAGGTTCAGCTAAAGTTAAGGGTAAGTTTAAGATAAAGTTAAGGTTAAGATTAGGTTAGGTTAATGTTAAGGTTAAGGTTAAGGTCAAGGTTAAACTTAACTTTAACCTTAACCTAACCTTAATATTGACTTTACCTTAACCCCTTAACCTTAACCTTAAATTTTCCCTTAGCCTAAACTTAACCTTATTTTTAACCTTAATTTAACCTTACCTTAACCTTAACCTTAACCAAACCCTTAAACTTGACTTTAACCGTAACTGTAACCTTAACCTTAACCTAACTAAACCTGTAACCTTAACTTAACCTTAACCTTGACTTTATTCTAACCTAACCTTAATCTTAACCTTAACGTAACCCTAAGCTTGACCAAACCCTTAACCTTCAATATAACCTACACCTAACCTTGACCTTAACCTTGACTGTAATCTTAACCTAAACTTAACCTTAACTTTACCCTTAACCTAACCCTAACCTTGACCAAACCCTTAACATTAACCTTAACCTTAACTTGTATCTAACCTTAACTTTAACCTAACCTTGACCTTAACTATAACCTAACCCGAACCTTGACCAAACCTTAACCTTAATCTTAACCTAACCTTAAGCTTAACCATAACCTAACCTTAACATTGAACTTAACTATAACCTAACCCCAACCGGGACCAAACACTTAACCTTAACCTTAATATTAACATTACCCTAACCTTAACCTTAACCTTAACCTAACCTTAACTTAACCTTAACCCTAACCTAACGTTAACCTTAAAGTTACCCTTAACCTAAGCTTAACTTTAACCTTAAACTTAACCTAACCCTAACCTTACCCTTAAACTTAACCTTACCCTTAACCTAACCTTAACCTTACAGTTAACCATAACCTTGACTTTACCCTTTAACCTAACCTTAACCTTAATCCTAACCTTAAATTTCATGTTAACCTAACCTTAAGGGTTTGGGAAGGTTAAGGTTAAGGTTAAGATAAGGTTAAGGTTAAGGTTAAGATAAGGTTAAACCTTAACCTTTTTTGTACCCAACCAGATCTTCATCTAATTATTCAAATGGGCTGAAATGCCATATTCAAATACTACATTAAGGCATGGCCCCTTTTGCCGCAAGCTCAACCCACTTCCCTGCCGTGCCTCATTATGAAACCTCATTATAAAGTTCTATGTATATAAAATCCTCGTTTATTAATCACAATTGCAATGTCCGTTCCAATCGAGAGTCGAGTTACAACCATTCCGATTAATCCATCACAAATATTTGCGATGCGATTAATCGGGTCATCACACCTCTCCGATTACCCCATTGCCCCAATCGCTCCATCCTCCCCCGATCGATCATTTCACGCTTCCTCCTCGTTGCGATTGCAATCACCTCCATGCCCCGATCTACGATCGCGATTGGCCTGCTGGGTCCCACCATATGATACTTCCGCCTGTCTGTATAAAAGGCCTTTTCCTTGGTAAATGAGGAAGTCATTGGAATTTTAGTTTTAAAAAGGGGATTCACCCCCAATCGCATCGGAAGTTATCTGTGTGTCATCCCTCCCCTCTCCCTCTTGTGATTTTCGATTGCGATTAGATCCCCGGGTCCCACTCCATGATATCCACGTCATCCCTTCCGCTAATCCTCTCATACGCCCGCATGTCACCTACATCCACCCCAGTCATTTGTGTTTTCCATTGCTCCCCATTGTCCACCATTTCTGTGTGTCTTCACCTTCTGTTGAGGAGGTAAATCCCCTCTGCGGACAGAGGCGATCCCTACTAGCCCAGCAGGGGTCTAGTAACAAACAAACAATGCTATGACGCAAGCTCCTAATTACGAATGAAAGGTTTGGGATAGGAACCTACCTGGATTCCAACGCTACGATCTGAAGAAGAGATATCCCCGTCCTTCAGCCCTGGCAGATCACAATCCTTCCACGATCTCCGTGGATGAACACCTGCACACAGAAGAAACGAACAGATACAAGCATAGGAACCAGCATATGTAACTAAACATCGGTCAGAAAAGATATTACTCGCATTAACATGATGGAAAAAGGAGTGGAACCATAATCATAGTCATCTATTAAAATGATAAACGAATAGAAGTTACAACCAAGTTCTGACGTTGCAGCCTCCTTCGAACGGGTCTCCGGTTGTCCACATCTCGCAAAGCTCGCCAAGGGAAAGGGAAACCTCTCCAGAGTCTCGTAACAATGGTCTCCTCGCTTGAATGGGCCTTAAGGGAAAGAAGGGATTCTTTACAACACAAAGGCACTTGGGAATAGGGAGATGAAAAGCTTCAGCACTTCAAGACTAGCTTTCCATGGATTTGAGCAGGCTTTTATAGATGGGGAAGGAGGGAGTTGGGATCCCTATAATTATGGGATTGGCCCTATCAACAAGGAAGGTTCCATGGGAGGTGGCAAAACCAATTCCCTTCCATAGAACTCCCGCAGCCAAACCTCCCAACTCAAGATAGGCAGTGGTTTGTGAGTTTGTTTGAACTCAACTTCCGCCATTAATTTTTAAAAAACAATCCTTAAAATGGGTGGCGCGATTGCTGCTCTATGACAGAGCGCCAAGTGGCGCGACCTCTGTGTAGGATTTTCCTCAGTGGCGCGAGTCCTGAACTGACTGCCCGCGCCAATGCAAAAAGGGATGTTTTTTATGATTTATGCAAGGAGATGTCTCAAGGGAAAATATAGCTCACATTCAGGGGGATGCATTGATGGTGATTTCAAAGCATGACAATGTTTACAGGTCACGGAATGGGTCCTCCATTGTGCGGGATGGGAAATGGTTAGGACGGTGACAAATTACTGTGTAACAGATGCCCCCTAAAGTATGAGGCCCGAGAGTGAGAGGGGTGAAATGCTTTACGAGAACATGTCCAACTGAAGGCCCGCCGTCGGAAAACCTGCGCAGAAAGATACAACTGATATCTCGAGTACATGATGTATATATATGGTATGGATGCAGCCATCCGAACAGAGTATGCTATAATCCGGATCCAGGGTATGGGCGCAGCCATCCAACTAAGATCAAATAAATAGACTCAGGTATGGTCGCAGCCATCCAATCAGTGAGTCATGTACACAATGATAATAATCCACAATCGCAGCCTGGATTACAGCAGACACAATCCAGGGTCTTGCGCTCCATCTCGACCCAAACAAGTACAAGTCCGAGCATGTGAATATGTGAGCTGATGTCGAACATGCAAGAACATCGTCTGATTACCAGCCAATGATGAAAGCTGTTAACAGACGCGAGAGAAACCACCAATAATGAAAATGGTCCTCAAGGTACTACAGGTACAATCTACGACGTGTGAATAAATGAGCTGACGTCGAACACCCGCAGAATCATTCGATCGGAAGTCAATGATGTAAACTTCACGTCGAATGCGACGAACCTGCCATTGAGGCATGCAGGCTCCAAGGTACCATCAGGAGTCTCTAGACCAACTTCTCGGATAATGAGTTGAAGTCGACAGGAAGTGACCTTGATCGAAGGTGGGCCATAATGATTCCCACATCATCGACACGAGACAGAGGAACATGATGTTTTGTTGTGAATCGGGATCGTATGAGAAACAGAGGAAGGTTGATATTTGCAGAGGCCAACTTCTCTTGAACACATGAACGGCACGACAGTGGACTTGGCAGTATTTGACATCAACGGATCAGAGGTCATGGTGACGAGGCAATGAGCAGAGGAGAGGTCAAAAGAGATTATCCAAACCCACGGAGGCAAAGTGAAGAAACGAGATGAGATGTCCCCAACCCGACACGAATGCAGACAAGTGCCATGTTCAAGAGCGACATACTGCCAACGACAACGACGATGGTTCCACTTTCCCCCCACCATTTCAGTGAGTACCTCTTTATTTTTACACAAGCTTGAAGAGGATACCATATTCTTGTCATATAAATCCGTCCTTCGGACGAATCCATCCTAGTGCATTTAACGAGTCCTAGGAAGGAGAAACTCGACGAACGTCATTTCGACTGAATCCGATGTCATAAGGGTTTAACGAGTCTGACAAAGGAAGAACTCAGCATCTTTTCATGTTTAGAGAGTTTGAAAAGACAGCGGAAAAGAAAACTCCACAGATCCCTTTTCGTAAATAGTTCCTCAGATCCGAAAAGGTAGAAAACAATATCCGAGAAAACCTCCTAGTCGCGATAGGCTAGGGTATTCCTTTTTCGTAATCAATCCATCCCAGCCCGAAAAAGGGTTAAACTTATACTGGGTAGATGTCGATTCGTGTCCAATTTAACGAGATCGAAACGACAAGGGCCTCGGCAATCTTTTCATATTTAGAGAGTCAGAAAAGAGCTGAAAGTTGACTCCTCCTGGAGGAACGAGTGGTATAAAGGGTAGCTACTGGTTCCGGTAATGGTGGAACTTCTCAAAACAAGTAAAGGTTAAGAGGCTGGCTAACAAGACCACTCATAGCAGCGGTTCCTCAGGAACGGGTAAAACAACCAAGTGAAGGCATATGATCGGCCAAGCAGATAATGACGATGGAGCGAGAAAACCAAGGCTCATCTGGTAAAAACAGGCTGATAAAATGACCATCACAAGAGGTAAAATGGGCAAGGTTTCATTTTTACACAAGCTTGAAATCAGGAAACTCTGCTTGAAGTTGGTTTCATTTTTACACAAGCTTGAAACAAAGATAAACCATGCTTGAAACCGGTTTCATTTTTACACAAGCTTGAAACGGAAACAAACTATGCTTGAAAAAGTGAGCATGCCCCCAGCATGGTGACTCAATTCGAGGTACATGCCCCCCAAGCTTCAATCCATATGAAAGGCAGATGGAGTGAAGGTTCAAGTGACGAGATCAAGAGAAAGACTCGACTGGGATTTTACGAGATCTAAACAAAGACTCGAATTGAACGGGAACATGTTTCATTATTTTAACGAGGTTGACACATTAAAAGAACTATCCTCAAACACCTTGTTTCATGGTTTAGGGAGCTTGACACAAGACCAGGAACTGTGCTCCGACAAACCTTGTTTCATTTTTTAAGGAGCTTGACACAAGACAAGGAACTATGCTCCGACAACCTTGTTTCATTTTTTAAGGAGCTTGACACAAGACAAGGAACTGTGCTCCGACAACCTTGTTTCAATTTTTAGGGAGCTTGACACAAGACAAGGAACTCTGCTCCGACAACCTTGTTTCATTTTTTAGGGAGCTTGACACAAGACAAGGAACTCTGCTCCGAGATCCTAGTTTCATTTTTTAAAGAGCTTGACCCAGGGAGGAAACCATGCTCTAAGATCCTGGTTTCATTTTTTAAAGAGCTTGACCCAGGGAGGAAACCGTGCTCTAACCGACTTACATCAAAAAGAATAAGAAGGCGGTGCTTCCAAGAGTTCCACTCCTGATGGAAGGGAAACATCCTGGAAGTCAGGACCCAATGCCCCCAGCACATTATGCACAACGGCATCATCACTGAGCACAGGCACGGGGTAAGTAGCCACATAGTTGACCTGCGGTGGAGCAGATACAACGGGTGGATAAAAACCAGGAGGGGGTGATGGCGGACCAGATGCTACATTAGGACCAAAGAATGACAGCTGATCAATGGTCACGATCCTTCCTTCATGCGGAAAACAGGCCACACGAAAGAGGGAGGAGACGAGCGCTCCCATGGCATAGGTGTAATCGCGCCCCAAAAGCAGATTGAAATCCAAGGGGCTTGGAACGACCATCACGTCCATATGGACGGTTTTGCCTCCCAAAGTAACAGGTAACCTTGGAAGGATCCCCAACGGTTGACTCGTCCTTCTGTTAAAAGTGAGCAGATTCTGCGTAACAGGCGCAAGCGGCGGCGAACCGAAAGCTTGCCAGGTAGTTGAGGATATAATACTAACAGAGGCACCTTCGTCTATAATGGTGCTGGGTACAACCAGACCAAGAGCCTGTACTGTGATCTCGAAAGGCACATAAGACGGAAGGCGAAATCCTGCAAATCGATTCCAATCAAAGGAAGCGACCAAACTACTCGGAGGGGCTACCATCGACAAGCGAAGGTCTTCCCCTGATGTTACGGAAGCAGAAGCCTCCTCCATGACCTCCATCTCGAAGGTGGGAGGAATATCCTCTGGAGCCTCCATCATAGGAGGCGGAGGAGGGGCTTCTTGAAGCACAGGGACAGGAGAATCTTTCTCCAAGTCCGACGAATCTGAAGAAACCAGAAGGACATGAGGAGTGTGAGATCCACTCTCGATAGAAAAGACCTGGTGCACCGCGGACGGGGCCAGTTCAACCGATCCTACGACCAATGGTTGGTCAGGGCCGGATTCGTGAATTTGAATTTCTGGGGGAGTGGGATCGACCAAGGATGACTCTTGACCAATCGTAAGATCAACGGGCGAAGGACTCAAAGAAAGCCGATTATAACCAGGTGTAAGGCGTGGTGTAGATCGGTCGAGTTGTCCAAAACTCGCTTGGCTTCATCCATATAAGGACAAAGGTGAATAGCATGGTGCCCTTCACACAACTTACAGGGATTGGTGATCTTACCCTGCTTCTTAGGAGCCTTATCAACACTAGTTGAAGATGTGCCCCCAACCTTACTCCCGGAAGTCAGAGCCAATGGTGGACGACCGTTGGACCATGCTTCAAGCACCTTGGGAATGCCAAGGCAATCTCGAAGCAGATGGTCTCCCGTGCACAACATGCATGGGAACTTGACTTTCCGAGGAGGGTTGGAAGGACTATCGAGAGGAGATTCCTTAGGGACAGTAGCTGTACATTTAACCTCTCGCTTATCAGACTTCTTCTTCTTTGTCTTCTTCTTCTTCTTCTTAGCCACCTGGTTACTTGAATCCAAACTTTCACCAGGCGAAGTAGAAGAGGAGGACGCAGAAACAGGCGAAGAAGGGGAGAGGTCCACCTTGGAATCAACATGATGTTGTTCCGTCGGAGGAACTGATTGAACAGTAGTGGAGACATTCGGAACAACAGAGGTTGAGAACAACCAAACGGGCAACCCAACCGTTAATCCAGGAAGGGACAACGTCGCCATGTAAGGAGCACCAACATTTCCAAAAGGAGGAAAATGACCAGGATTCCCTTCTGAGGGGATTCCTTGGTTGGTGAACTCTGAAAAAGTTGCCATCAAACTCGAAACCACACACGGGCTGAAAACGAGTTAAGACACACGATCAAACAGTCACAAGAAATGTCTAAACGGGTGTGTAATCGTGGGCGATTGATTTTACCACATTGGAAAATAAGAAATTCTACCGTTTCATGTTTTAAGAGTCGAGAAACGATAAAAAGATGACTCTATCTCTTTCAGAGTTGACACAAGCGTGAAAGGACAAGCGCTTGACGGTCTTTTCAAGTTTAGGGAGTCAGAAAAGACCAAATGACTGCTCGGGAAAAACTAGGCACAAAGGGTGTACCAAATATCCGTGAACTGCAATATACACCTTGGTTTCAAAAATGAAACAGAAATCGACCAAGGACTCTCCGTACGTGCAGGTAGTCTCCCCGAATGCTGTGTTCGGTGTATCACGGGTATAGGGCGGAAGACTCAACTTCCTATGGATAAAGGATTGAAAACCTATAGGGGTCTCCCTTTATATACGCGACGGTACGGGGAGCGCAAGTCCGTACTAGCGCTGTCTAAAGCCAACAGGCGAACGACAGCTGCTAGGTTTAACGACGCCGGAACACGTCTCTAGCCTAGACCTTCTAAATATGTTTCGTTATGTTCCAATGTTGCCTTAGGTTAATTGAATAAATTTTACAGTTGATCTTCAATTAAGTTTCAATTTCCAGGCCCTATCGTATGTAGCGTCCCGAAAGACTCCTAAATGCAAGCTATATGCCACAGTGCAACATTTCGTTCGATGAAAACTAGTTAAATAAGAGTTGAGAGCTTTTATGCAAACGAAATGAATGGAATACAAACAAGAATGTCTCTAATGCAACTAATGCAATTTCACACTTTTCATTCAAACACTAATCACTAGCGATATGGAAAAGATCACAATTTGCAATAATTAATCAAAACAAAAGAGATTTTTTTTTTTTTGATTTTCAATGTTTAATGGCTAATGCGTACTGAAAACAAAAGGAACAATTTGAGAAATGATATCCAAGAGAGCGAAACAAACAAAATTCACTCGACAAAGCAAGCAACCAAATCTCCAAATCGACCCAAAGTCTCTCAAAGCAAAGAAAGACTCAAAAGCTTCCGATGGACTGTGTGATCTAGGTCCAAAGCAAGACAAACGAATTCTGAATGAAGGAATGGACAATCACCAAAAAAAACGCAACAAAACAATTAAATACTGTCAAGAGAGCGTGGAGAATCAATCAACAAGTTGACAGGACAATCAAGACACCAAAACTCCCAAGGAGGGTTTGATACACTAAGCCACTAGATGCCCTAGGGCTCAAAACGTGAAATCGGTAGATAGAGGCAAACAACCAAAGGATAGAGGTGAATTCCAGCCAAACAAGACTCCAACAGGCTCAGACAGTCGGGAAATCAAGAAGAAAAGTACTGGTCAAGTCCAGAAAGCTAAAAAATGAAGAAACTCAAAAAAGTCACAGGGGTGGCGCGACTGTGGGCTTGAAACTGGCGCCAGAAGCCAAGTGACGCGAGACAGACAAAAGCAACAAGCGCCAAGTGGCGCGACTGTCGGGTTAAAAACCGCGCCAATCGAGTTCTTCAACAAAAATTAAAAAACAAGCTATTCTGAAAGCAGACCAATACAAGCTAAGCAAACCAAGAAGCTAAAATAATGAAAGAATCCGACCCAGAAGGTTCATCAAGCAAGGAGAAACAATCAAAGCGAAACAATCATAAACGAGACAAGGAAAACCGGACGATCCCCAGCGGAGTCGCCAATTTGTTGAGGAGGTAAATCCCCTCTGCGGACAGAGGCAATCCCTACTAGCCCAGCAGGGGTCTAGCAACAAACAAACAATGCTATGACGCAAGCTCCTAGTTACGAATGAGAGAGCTAGAGAAAGAAGCCTACCTGGATTCCAACGCTACGATCTGAAGAAGAGATGTCCCCGTCCTTCAGCCCTGGCAGATCACAATCCTTCCACGATCTCCGCGGATGAACACCTACACACAGAAGAAACGAACAGATACAAGCATAGGAACCAGCATACGTAACTAAACATCGGTCAGAAAAGATATTACTCGCATTAACATGATGGAAAAAGGAGCGGAACCATAATCATAGTCATCTATTAAAATGATAAACGAATAGAAGTTACAGCCAAGTTCTGACGTCGCAGCTTCCTTCGAACGGGTCTCCGGTCGTCCACGTCTCGCAAAGCTCGCCAAGGAAAGGGAAACCTCTCCAGAGTCTCGTAACAATGGTCTCCTCGCTTGAATGGGCCTTAAGGGAAAGAAGGGATTCTTTACAGCACAAAGGCACTTGGGAATAGGAGATGCAAAGCTTCAGCACTTCAAGACTAGCTTGCCATGGATCTGAGCAAGCTTTTATAGATGGGGAAGGAGGGAGTTGGGATCCCTATTATTATGGGATTGGCCCTATCAACAAGGAAGGTTCCATGGGAGGTGGCAAAACCAATTCCCTTCCATAGAACTCCCGCAGCCAAACCTCCCGACTCAAGATAGGCAGTGGTTTGTGAGTTTGTTTGAACTCAACTTCCGCCATCCATATTTAAAAAACAGTCCCTAAAATGGGTGGCGCGATTGCTGCTCTATGACAGAGCGCCAAGTGGCGCGACCTCTGTGTAGGATTTTCCTCAGTGGCGCGAGTCCTGAACTGACTTCCCGCGCCAATGCAAAAAGGGATGTTTTTTATGATTTTTGCAAGGAGATGTCTCAAGGGAAAATATAGCTCACATTCAGGGGGATGCATTGATGGTGATTTCAAAGCATGACAATGTTTACAGGTCACGGAATGGGTCCTCCATTGTGCGGGATGGGAAATGGTTAGGACGGTGACAAATTACTGTGTAACACCTTCACACGCATGTAACTCATCACGCCATTGTCCCAGTGCCTGTTTTCCTTAAAATATTTATGGATTTTTGCAGGTTGCAGCAACAGGGAGCCTCCATTAATTTTCGTTCCTATTAACAGAGGCCGAATACATTTCAAAGGACCATTCAACAGGTGCAGAATGATGGAGCAAAGATCTGGGAAGATATATTGATAAGACTATCATTTATGGAAGCTAAATGAACATTTATTAAATTCCCAAGGCAATTCAAAATGGGTGAGTGTTGGTAGCTGGAAACATAAATGAGGCTACAAAGGATATCTATAGAAGACCGAGGAGTTCAGTGTCCGGCACCGAAAAATATAAATTCTGGCTTCAGGCTCAAGGGGCCGAGAGTACCCTGCACGAACCCAAGCAACCTCAAGGCTTTATTGCAACAGATTTTCCCCCTTCAGCCAAGTACAGTCATTAATATGGTAGTCATTCATGGTATGGGCGCGAATGTTCTCTGCCATTTTTATTCAAATTAAGTCATTAAGTGTGCTCCACCTACCTCCTTCTCGATAATTCTCTTTCTTTTCTATAAAAGCCCAGAAATAATACATTAGAAAGGTTCCAGATTTCTATCAGCAAACTGTGCAGCGACAAGGATTTTGTATACATTTTTTAATATTTCTGTATGAAGGTTCAGAGCCCGTAGGGTCTCAATGAGGAGGATTTATAACTGTAATGAGGATTCTGGTCTTTGGTATCTCACAGTATGTAATTTCTTTTAAGTGTTAATACAATCTCCCGTTTCATGCTATTTTCTTCTTGTATCATGTTCTAGAATGCGAGTGGCTCACTAGTTTGCAGTAAGGATTCATCCGAGTTGGTGCCCTTTCTGGAATTAGTCAAGTGCTTTAAATAGGCCTAGTCGTGATATATTGTTTCATGCTCATCTCTTCCATATTTTCTGCTATATCAGTTATTTTAGAAGGGTGCTTTTAAAATGCCAGGATTGTGTATGGATTCTTGAATTAACAAGCCCATGCATGGTTTTGTTGTATATCTGGGTATCAGTCTAATATCAACTGGTATTTTCTCCTAATTTCATTCACTCCATCCACTCTTTGATACATGATTTATGTGATATATTATTTGAACTGGCCCTCTTTACAGTAAGCTGTCTCTTAACTGTCTGAAGCCTTTATATTGGATTTTTACATGATGTTCCTACATTATTCTTATCTTTGTATTAGCTTCTGAGAGAGATTGGTCCCATTCAAATTATCTTCCTTGTTCAACAAGAGATAGTAAGTGAGCTTTTTGGACTAACAACCCAAGCTATATAATGAGCTCCTCGCTATATTAAGATGTCCTAGGCACTGGTCTATAGCAACTCTAGACTGTCTCTAGGGGGTGACAAAATTGTCCACAACATCTTTCTGGCACCGTTGCCAAGGAACGAATTCAAGAATATCAGTTTCCTTGGGTCTCGAAAAATTGTTTTCACTCTCTAATCAGGTGAGCACAGAGAGTTGAAGAGTTGCATACCTCTCACCTTGGCGACTCCACTATTCTCTATTTGATAGATTTATTGGTAGTCCTGGCTCCTCGTAAGCCGCATTTGAGGTTAGATACATTTCAATCAAAGATACCTTACGTGTCTGACCCGGAGAAGATAATTCATAAAAGAGTTTGGAAGGAGAGGAAGTCAGTTCATGCTGAAAACCCTGAATATTCCGTTGAAGATTATCCGCCCTCTTCTTCTCAAGAAGTTAGAATAGAAAATCCCGAGTCTTACTCGGAAACTCCACGTAGAGGAAGTGCCTGGATTGGAGAAGATTCTCATCCTAATTTCGAGGCTGAGGAAATTAAAGAAGTTACAGAAGTAGTTGTTGTTAACCATGAACTATTCCCATCCACACCTTAGGCTTCTGTGCAATATATTCCCATTGTCATCCACACTCCACTTCCTCCTACTCCTCTCCCTTCATTTGTCTCTCAGACTGTGGCTCAACCCCCACCTCCTCCAATGGCTAATGTTCCTGCTTTTCTACTGAAAAAATATGCTCGTTTGGCCTTACCCCAAGTGTTGAATGATATGCCACAGGATTATTTGAAGATTCTGCTCAGAAACATCTCGAGACCTTCTGCTCTTTTGCAGAAAACTTAAATGTTGAACATTTGGACATGGTCTTAAGATTATTTGTACAATCTCTGGAGGGTGAAGCCAGAAAATTGTTCAAGACATTGGGAAACCATTCAATAACCACCTGGGATATTATGGAGAATACTTTTCTCAGAAAATGGGGGGAAAATAAAGACCATGGTCAGTGTCTTACTGAGTTTAATACTATGAAGAAGAAACAGAATGAAGGGGTATCAGAGTTTATTAAAAGATTCAACAAGTTATATTTGAGCCTGCCTCCTGAAATAAAGCCCCATGAAACTGCTGCTAAGATAGTTTTTATAGCAGCCTTTGATCTTGATTTCGGCTTCGCATTGAGAGAAAGAAAACCTGCCACTTTAGATGATGCATAGTCAGATGCTCTAGAGTTGGAAGCAAACTTCACCTTTACTGGCAAATCAAAGGGAAAAGCTGAACAAGATACTAGGAGGAGAGGAAAAGAAGAAGTTTCCTCTTCTAATCAGGAAAATGATTCAAACAAGATGGACGAAATAAGAAAAATGATAAAGAAGATGGTCAAGCTTGAACTGGAAGCTAAAAATGCAGCTCCCAAGAATTTCTATAATGCTCCAAACAGAGGATATAATCCCCAGTACAGAAGACCCCCATTGCAAATATTGCCTAGAGAAGCAAAGGAACAACAAGACTAGGTACCTCATCCCTTATACCTGGAAGGACCAACAGATGACTCCACTGGAGATGCAACTTATGGATTAGAAGATTCAAATCTATCTTTTTCAAATAATGATGATATGGAATGCCCATTGCAAGATGAAGAAGAAGAAGCAGAGATTGACCATTATTGTAAGCAATTTGCTGATTTCATGCAAGCACAATTCAATGTAAAGTATGATCTCAGATCTTCAAGAAAGAGGACCCGAACTCAAGACCAAGAATAAGAGCCACCTCAGAAAGAAGCATCTGCTCAGAAGGAATCAGCAACAAAGAAGAACACAGAAAAAGGTAAGAATCCTCTAAATTCTCCTTTGTGGCTCAATGATCAGATTCCTTCTTCTTCAAAAATAGTCAGTCCTCCTAATGCTGAGCCAGTCTCAAAAGAAATTAAGTCTTCAGCCGAAAATAAGGAGTCAAAAGAAGTTGTGATAGAAAAACCCCCATCTGCTTTCAATTTGCAAAAAGAACTTGAGAAGATTAAGATTCCTGTCCCCCCCGACTGAGCTACTAAAACAGCCTGTATACCAGTCTCAAGTCACTTCCTTTATGCTTCCTCCTGAATTACCAATTGCACCTGATAGTCTAAACCTTCAAGAAGAAATACCCATGGTAGTCTTTGGCCCACATGTCGAGGAGATAGACCCTTCTACTCCTCCTTTTTACGTGTCTCTAGTTATACATGACCTGCTGTTGCACAATTGTATGTTAGATTATGGGGCTTCCCATAACCTTATGCCTCTGTCTGTCATGGAACAACTAGGACTGCAAATTACAAGACCATACAAAGATTTATATTCATTTGATTCTAAAAGGGTTAAATGCTTGGGAATGATTAAATATTTAGTGGTCAATCTAGCCCAAATTCCAGCAAAGAGTGTGGTCATGGACATTGTGGTTGCTGATATCCCAGCCCGCTTTGGAATGCTGCTGTCAAGGTCCTGGGGTACGAAAATTGGTGGGTCAATCAAGTTGGACTTAACATATGCTACTGTCCCAGTCTTTGGAGGCTAGGAGAGGAGGTTGCACATGGAGACTAGATTCGTTAAAATGGTAACTAAGGCTGACTGCTCAGAGAATTCCCTAGTTTATAACAAAGAGGGAGACTTCTCATGTTTGATGTTAGAAGAAAATCAAAATTATGCCCATGAGCCCCTCTTTGGTCAAATCCAAGCTGAGCAGCCTAAAGAAGACCAGGAATCAGAAATTTTGACTTTGCATTTTGATGGAGCAAACTCAAGAGAAGGCAATGGAGCTGGGGTATTGTTGATCTCTCCTACAGGAAAATGGGTGCCACTGTCCTTTAAATTGGAGTATGAGGCTACAAAAAATGTAGCTGAATATGAGGCACTATTATTGGGACTGTAGACAGCTAGAAACATAGGCATCCAATGTTTAAAAGTCTTAGGAGACTCTGAGCTGGTGGTGAGACAGATCAAAAATCAATGCCAAACCAAGCATCCACGGCTGAGAGCTTATAGAAACTAAGTATGGGACATGATTGAAAACTTCTTCTCAGCATTTAACATATAGTTCATGCCCCGGGAGCAAAACAGAATAGCCGATTCTCTGGCTGTAGCTGCCAGCACATTCCGTCCTCCTCAGAATCCACTTTTAAGATACGAAGTGGAGGTACGTTACAGACCATCCATTCCAGATAATATAAAGCATTGGAAGGTATTTGAAGATGATGAATAGATGAAGAGATTCATGGAGACAGTGGGAGAATTCTCCAATATGGAGATTGATGATAATGAGGAGGAAGAAGTTGAAAATATTGTAGAAAACAGATGGGAAGAGAAGATAGCAAGTAATAAAGTGCTGCAGCTGAAAGGTAATGTTATACCTAGAGGTCTGGTGCCTCTAGAAAGATTATTTAACAAAGATGATATTTCGTTGCAGCCAAACAAGGTGACAGAAGAAGATCAAGTGGGAGATTTGAATATGGGTACTTATGCTGATCCCAAAATTGTAAAACTATCTAAAAGAGTCCTAGAAGAGTAAAAAGAAAAATATTTGAAGTTGTTTCAATCTTACAAAGATGTGTTTGCTTGGTCCTATCAGGACCTAAAAACTTTTGATGTTAACATAATGCAGCATAAAATCTCTTTGAGGGAAGGTGCAAAGCCTTATAAGCAGAAGCTCAGACAGATAAACCCTCTGCTGCTTCCCTTTATTGAAAAGGAAATCAAAAAGCTACTGAAGGCCAAAATAATTGTGCCATTGAGATACTCAGAATGGATAGCAAACCTTGTCCCTGTTCGAAATAAAAATGGAGAAATAAGGTTGTGTGTGGATTTTAGGAATTTAAATAGAGCATCGCTAAAGGACAATTATCCACTACCCAAGATGGACCACATCTTGCAGAAAGTAGTGGGAGCATCCAGAATGTCAATGATGGATGGTTTTTCTGGCTACAATCAAGTGGCTGTATTTCCAGAAGATCAGAAGAAAACAACATTCACTTCACCATGGGAAACATTTATGTATGCCAGAATTCCATTTGGATTGATTAATGCAGGAGCTACTTTTCAGAGGGCAATGGACATAGCCTTTGTTGGGGAGCGGGACAAGTTTTTGGTGGTATATCTTGATGACATCACAGTATTTTCAAAAAATGATGATGAGCATATTGAGCATTTAAAAAGAACTTTTGAAAAATGCAGAAGGTATGGCCTTTCTCTCAAATCCTAAAAAATCTTTATTTGCATTAGGTGAAGGAAAACTCCTAGGGCACATTGTAACTAAAGATGGTGTGAAAATAGACCCTAAGAGGGTGGAAGTAATAAATAGTATTCCTTTACCTAGGAATAAGATGGAAGTACAGGTCTTTTTAGGTCGAATCAATTTTTTGAGAAGGTTCATTCCTAACTATGCCGAGATAGTTAGGCATATAACTAATATGTTGAAAAAGGAGAATGAAGTAAAATGGTCCCAGGAGTCTAGAGATGCATTCACAAGGATAAAATAGGCATTCGCTGAAGCTCCTGTGCTAGCTGGACCAGATTACAAAAGCCATTTATGATATTTTCATTTTCTTCGGCTCATACAATTGCTGGAGTATTATTGCAGAGAAATGAAGAGGGGTATGAGCAGCCTATAGCTTTCTTCAGTCAAGTGCTTTATGATGCTGAATTAAAATATAATATATTGGAGAAGTAGGCGTATGCCCTGGTAAAGTCCCTTAAATCTTTTAGAATATATGTTTTGCAGTCTCACATCACTGCCTATGTCCCCACAGCAGCTGTTAAAGACATTCTTGTTCAGGGAGATAGCGAAGGTAAAAGAGGAAGATGGATTGCAAAAATACAAGAATATGATTTGGACATAAGGCCTACCAAGTTGATTAAAGGACAGGGACTTGCTAAAATTATATCTGAATCAAATAATCAAGCTTTAGGCATTAATTTATCTGTGATAGCAAATGAAGAATCTGAGAAAGGAGAAGAACAGCAGGGGCTAGAGATGGCCACTCAAAAGGTACACATGAAATACCTAACTAGTCCTTGGTATAAAGAAATAGTTGAATATATTTTGACACTTAGCTGTCCTCCAAGTTGTGATATTATAAAATACAGAGCTGTAAGGATGAAATCCCAGAAATATATAATTGCCAATGGGTAGCTCTATTGGAGAGACCCTCTAGGTATATTACTGTTATGCCTCACAGAAAATGAAGTGCAGAATGTAATGACAGAATTTCATGAAGGAATTTGTGGAGGACATTACAGTTGGAGGGCTACAACTCATAAAATCTTGAGGGCTGGTTTTTACTGGCCAAAACTGTACTCAGATGCTTTTGCTTGGGTCAGAGCATGTGACAAGTGCCAAAGATTTGCAGAAAGACAGAAATTAGCAGCTTTTCCCTTGATTCCTATTCATGTGAATGAACCATTTCAGAAATGGGGATTAGACTTTATAGGAGAGATACATCCCCCATCAAGTGGCCAATATAAATGGATACTAACAACCATAGACTATTTCATGAAATGGGTGGAAGCCATACCTACCAGAAATGCTACAGATGCCGTAATAATGAGGTTTATGGAGGAAAATATCATATCTAGGTTTGGCTTCCCGGCTAGAATTGTAACTGACAATGCGCAGGCTTTCAAGTCTGCCAAGTTTGTAAAGTTTTGCCAAAGGTATAACATTACATTGACTCACTCTACAACTTACTATCCACAGGGGAATGGCTTAGCAGAGTCTTCCAATAAAACCCTGGTGAGGACCCTGAAGAAAACAATAAGTGAGAATCAGAAAAACTGGGACTCTCAATTAAAATTTTCTCTGTGGGCGAATAGGATAACCAGTAAGAGAGCAACAGGGAAATCCCCCTATGAATTGGTATATGGGTGAGCAGCTGTGTTTCCTGTGCAATTGGCATTACCAGTAGCACGTTTCATGCAGGAAAGTCAGGAAGAACCAGATGATATGATCAGAAGAATAAGCCAATTAGTGGAATTAGAGGAGACACGAGGCTAGGTAAATCAGAGACTGGAAGAATATCAGGAAAAAATGAAGAATATTTTTGATCGCCATGCAAAAGATAGAAAATTTCAAATTGGAGACCTGGTTCTCAGGTGGGATGTTCGAAGAGAAGAAAAGGGCAAGCATGCTAAATTTGATCCGTTGTGGTTCGGTCCTTTCAAAATTGTAAAGCAGGGAAGGAACAATACTTTTGAGCTGGAAAATTTACAGGGCGATGTGTTGGATGCCCCTGTAAACGGACAATTTATCAAGCCTTATTTTTAGAATTGATCCAGGCAGAGAAAGTTGGATTGTAATATATTGTATATATATTTTTCACTTCAATTTTGGATTGATGTGTGCACTGATAAATGTTGAAGATAGGTTTTGGAAAACGGAAGATCAGTGGTCTGCAGGTTCTCGACGCATTCAAGCATGAACACGCCATCCCCAGGTGGAGCCAAATGTTGTACCCAACCAGATCTTCATCTAATTATTCAAATGGGCCGAAATGACATATTCAAATACTACATTAAGGCCTGGCCCCTTTTGCTGCAAGCTCAACCCACTTCCCCGCCGTGCCTCGTTATGAAACCTCATTATAAAGTTCTATGTATATAAAATCATCGTTTCTTAATCGCAATCGCAATGTCCGTTCCAATCGAGAGTCGAGTTACAACCGTTCCGATTAATCCATCACAAATATTTGCGATGCGAGTCATCACACCTCTCTGATTACCCCATCGCCCCGATCGCTCCATCCTCCCCCAATTGATCGTGTCACGCTTCCTCCTCGTTGCGATTGCAATCACCTCCATGCCCTGATCTCCGATCGTGATTGGCCTGCTGGGTCCCACCATATGATACTTCTGCCTGTCTGTATAAAAGGCCTTTTCCTTGGTAAATGAGGAAGTCATTGGAATTTTAGTTTTAAAAAGGGGATTCGCCCCCAATCGCATCGGAAGTTATCTGTGTGTCATCCCTCCCCTCTCCCTCTTGTGATTTTCGATTGCGATTAGATCCCCGGGTCCCACTCCATGATATCCACGTCATCCCTTCCGCTAATCCTCTCGTACGCCCGCATGTCACCTACATCCACCCCACTCATTTGTGTTTTCCATTGCTCCCCTTTTTCCACCATTTCTGTGTGTCTTCACCTTCACACGCATGTAATCATCACGCCATTGTCCGAGTGCCTATTTTCCTTAAAATATTTATGGATTTTTGTAGGTTGCAGCAACAGGGAGCCTCCATTAATTTCCGTTCCTATTAACAAAGACCGAATACATTTCAAAGGACCATTCAACAGGTGCAGAATGATGGAGCAAAGATCTGGGAAGATATATTGATAAGACCATCATTGAAAGCTAAATGAACATTTATTAAATTCCCAAGGCAATTCAAAATGGGCGGGTGCTGGTAGCTGGAAACATAAATGAGGCTACAAAGGATATCTACAGAAGACCGAGGAGTTCAGTGTCCAGCACCGAAAAATATAAATTCTGGCTTCAGGCTCAAGGGGCCGAGAGTACCCTGCACGAACCCGAGCAACCTCAAGGCTTTATTGCAACAGATTCCCCCCCTTCAGCCAAGTACAATCATTAATATGGTAGTCATTCATGGTATGGGCGCGAATGTTTTCCGCCATTTTTATTAAAATTAAGTCATTAAGTGTGCTCCACCTACCTCCTTCTCGAGAATTCTCTTTCTTTTCTATAAAATACCAGAAATAATACATT
This sequence comes from Pinus albicaulis, assembly GCA_034641835.2. Lineage (NCBI taxonomy): Eukaryota > Viridiplantae > Streptophyta > Pinopsida > Pinales > Pinaceae > Pinus > Pinus albicaulis. The sequence goes on along the minus strand of CM076572.1, from coordinate 511,430,640 downwards.
AGAAAGGTTCCAGATTTCTATCAGCAAACTGTGCAGTGACAAGGCTTTTGTATACATTTTGTAATATTTCTGTATGAAGGTTCAGAGCCCGTAGGGTCTCAATGAGGAGGATTTATAACTGTAATGAGGATTCTGGTCTTTGGTATCTCACAGTATGTAATTTCTTTTAAGTGTTAATACAATCTCCCGTTTCATGCTATTTTCTTCTTGTATCATGTTCTAGAATGCGAGTGGCTCACTAGTTTGCAGTAAGGATTCATCCGAGTTGGTGCCCTTTCTGGAATTAGTCAAGCGCTTTAAATAGGCCTAGTCGTGATATACTGTTTCATGCTCATCTCTTCCATATTTTCTGCTATATCAGTTATTTTAGAAGGGTGATTTTAAAATGCCAGGATTGTGTATGGATTCTTGAATTGACAAGCCCATGCATGGTTTTGTTGTATATCTGGGTATCAGTCTAATATCAACTGGTATTTTCTCCTAATTTCATTCACTCCATCCACTTTTTGATACCTGATTTCTGTGATATATTATTTGAACTGGCCCTCTTTACAGTAAGCTGTCTCTTAACTGTTTGAAGCCTTTATATTGGAGTTTTACATGATGTTCCTACATTATTCTTATCTTTGTATTAGCTTCTGAGAGAGATTGGTCCCATTCAAATTATCTTCCTTGTTCAACAAGAGATAGTAAGTGAGCTTTTTGGACTGACAACCCAAGCTATATAATGAGCTCCTCGCTATATTAAGATGTCCTAGGCACTGGTCTATAGCAACTCTAGACTGTCTCTAGGGGGTGACAAAATTGTCCACAACAACCTTAACCTTAACTTTACCCTTAACCTAACCTTAACTTTACCTAAGGTTAGGGGATGGTTAGGCTAAGGTTAACCCTGACCTTGACCTTAACCTTAACTATAACATAACCCTAACTTTGACCAAATCCTTAACCTTAACCTTAACTTACCCTTAACCAAACCTTTAACCTTAAGGTTAAAGTTAGGTTAAGCTAAGGTTAAGGTTAAGGTCATGGTCAAGGTTAAGGTTAAGGTTAACAGTAAGGGTAAATTTAAGGTTAAGATTAATGTTAAGGTTAAGGTCAAGGTTACGATAAGGGTAAATTCTGTTAAAAAATTATATATTATAGAGTAATGCAACACCTAAAATATGTAGAAAACATAAGCACACAAAACACATAAAACCAGAGAGACACAAATATACGTGGTTCACCCAATTTCGTCTACATCCACCCTGAACAGCCAGTCCTTCCTTTCTATTATCCAACAAAATGGAGGGACACAACATACATCAGATCCACCATAATATCCTTTGTTCTCTCTCAGAGTCTCCCTATCTATTTCTCGCTCTAAGAATACTCATACAATACACAGCCACAATACAATACCCTCATACAAAGCGAGGGGATTCCTTCCAGGGAAAAAACCCTAAACTAAACATAACTTCTACCGTCAGATCATCCGCCTAATGAACGACCCAGATTCACTAGAAATTACTATACTTTTACAAGGCAATTTTACAAGCGCCGCCCCCCCCTGGACCCCTCAGGCAGCATTTAATTACGGGTGGCGTTGCTGCCCCATTAAGGTACATGGGTCCAATGTTGTGATAACAAATAAACAAGATAATCAGGCTCCACACCCAACAAAGTCAAGGTTAAGGGTACATTAAGGGTTTCGTCAAGGTTAAGGTTAGGGTTAGGTTATAGCTAAGGTCAAGGTTAGGTTAAGGTTAAGGTTAAGGTTAGGTAAAGGTTAAGGTTAAGGGTCAAGGTAAGGTTAAGGTCAAGGTTAAGGGTAATATTAGGTTAAGGGTAAGGTCAAGGTAAGGTTAAGGTAAAGGTTAAGGTTAAGGGTTATGTTAAGGTTAGGTTAAGGTTAAGATTAAGGTTACGTTAAGGGTAAACTCAAGGTTAAGGTTAGGTTAAGGTTAAGATAAGGTTAGGGTAAGGTTAGGGTAAAGGTTTAGGTTAAGGTTAAGGGTTTGGTCAAGGTTAGGGTTAGGTTATAGGTTAAGGTTAAGGTAAAGTTAAGGTTAAGATTAAGGTTACGTCAAGGGTAAATTCAAGGTTAAGATTAGGTTAAGCTTAAGATAAGGTTAAGGTTAAGGTTAGGTTAAGGGTATTATTAATGTTAGGGTAAGGTTAAGTTTATAGGGTTAGGTTAGGTTAAGGGTAAAGTTAAGGTTAGGGTTAGGTTAAGGTTAAGGTTAAGGTTATGGTTAGGCTAATGTTTAGGTTAAGGTTAAGGTTAAGGTTACAATTAGGTTAATGCTAATATTAGGTTAAGGTTAAGGTTAAGGTTAATGGTAAGGGTAAAGTTAAGGTTAGGGTTAGGTTAAGGTTAAGGTTAAGGTTAGGTTAAGGGTAAAGTTAAGGTTAGGGTTAGGCTAAGGTTAAGGTTAAGGTTATGGTAAGGCTAAGGTTAAGGTTATGGTTAGGCTAAGGTTAAGGTTAAGGTTACAGTTAAGTTAAGGTTAAGATTAGGTTAAGGTTAAGGTTAATGTTAAGGGTATGGTCAAGGTTAGGGTTAGGTTAAGGTTAATATTAAGGGTTTGGTCAATGTTAGGGTTAGGTTATAGTTAAGGTCAAAGCTAAGGTTCAGGGTAAGGTTATAGTTAGGTTAATGTTAAGGTTAAGGTTAGGTTAAGGTTAAGATAAGGTTAAGGTTAAGGTTTTGGTCAAGGTTAGGGTTAGGTTATAATTAAGGTTAAGGTTAAGGTTAGGTTAAGTTAAGGTTAAGGTCAAGGTTAAGGGTACAGTTAAGGTCAAGGTTAGGTTAAGGTTAAAGGTAAGGTTAAGGTTAAAGTAAATGTAAGGTTAAGGTTAAGGTCAAGGATAGGTTATATTTAAGGTCAAGGTTAATGTTAGGTTATAGTGAAGGTTAAGGTTAAGGTTAATGGTGAAGGTTAATGTTAAGGTTAAGGTTAAGACACGTAACCTTAACCTTCACCCTCAACGTTAACATAACTGTAACCTTAACCTTAACCTTCCCCTAACCCTAACCTTAACTTTAACCTAAACCTTAACCCTAACCTTAACCTTAAGTTAGGTTAAGGTTAAGGTTAAGGTTACGATTGAGGTTAAGGTTATGGTTAAGGTTAAGGTTAAGGTTATAGTTTATTTAGTTTAAAATTAAGGTTAAGGTTAAGGTTAAGGTTCAAGTTAAGGTTAAGGTTAAGTTAACCTTAACCCTTAACCTTAACCTAACCTTACCCTAACCTTAAACTTAACCTTAATCTAACTTTAACCTTAAATTTACCCTTAACCTAACCTTAAGCTTAACTTTACCATTAACCTTAACCTTACCCTAACCTTGACCAAACCCTTAACTTTAACCTTAACCTAACAAAATCATAACCTTAACCTTACGTTTAACCTTAAGCTTAACTATAACCTAACCCTAACCTTGACTAAACCCTTAACCTTAAGTTTAAATTTAACCTTCCCTTAACCTTAACTCTAACCTTAACCTTGACTTTACCCTTAACATAACCTTAACCTTGACTTTACCCTTAGCATAACCTTAACCTTAACTTTACCCTTAACCTTGACCTTACTCTAACCTTAACCTTGACTTTACCCTTAACATAACCTTAACCTTCACTATAACCTAACCTTAGCCATTACCAAACCATTAACCTTAACCTTAACTTGACTAAAATCGTAACCTTAACTTTAAACTTACCCTTAACCTTCACTTTAACCTTAAATTTACCCTTAACCTAACCTGAACTTTGACCTTGACCTTGACCTTGACTTTAACCTTAACCTTACCGCTACCCTCAACGTTAACTTTACCCTTAACCTAACCTTACCCTTAACGTTAACCTTAACCTTATCTTAACCTTAACTATAACCTAACCCTAACCTTCACCAAAACTTAACCTTAACTTTAACTTTACCCTTAACCTAATCTTAAACTTAACTTTAACTTTGGTTAGGGTTAGGTTAAGGTTAAGGTTAAAGTTAAGGTTAAGGTTAGTTTAAGGGTAAGGTTATGGGTAAAGTTAAGGTTAGGGTTAGGGTAAGGTTAGGGTAAGGTTAAGGTTACGGTTAGGTTAAGGTTAAGGTTAAGGGAAGGTTAATGTTAAAGTTAGGTTAATGTAAGGTTAAGGTTACGGGTTTAGTGAGGTTAAGGTTAATGTTAGGGTAAGGTTAAGGTTAAGATAAGTTTAAGGTTAAGGTTAAGGGTAAAGTTAACGTTAGGGTTAGGTTAAGGTTAAGGTTACGGTTAGGTTAGGTTAAGGTTAAGATTAGGTTAAGGTTAAGGTTTGGTCAAGGCTAGGGTTAGGTTATAGTTAAGGTCAAGGCTAGGGTTAGGTTAATGGTAAAGTCAAGATTAAGGTTAACTTAAGGTTAGGATTACGTTAAGGGTAAAGTTAAGGTTAAGGTTAGGTTAAGGTTAAGGTCAAGGTTAAGGGTATAGTTAAGGTCAAGGTTAGGAATATGTTATAGTTAAGGTTAAGGGTTTGATCAAGGTTAGGGTTAGGTTAAGTTTAAGTTTAAGGTTAGATTAGGATAAGGTCGAGGTTAAGGCTAGGTTAAGTTTAAGTTTACGGGTTTATTCACGCTAAGGTTAACATTACGGTTAAGGTTAAAGTCAAGGTTAAGCGTTTGGTGTTAAGGTTATGGTTATGGAAAGGTTAAGGTTAAAGTTAGGTTATAGTTAAGGTTAAGGGTTTGGTCAAGGTGAGGGTTAGGTTAAGGTTAGGTTAAGGGTAAAGTCAAGGTTAAGGTTAGGGTAAAGGTAAGGTTAAGGTTAAGGTCAATTTCAAGGTTAAGGTTAAGGGTTTGGTCAAGGTTAGGGTTAGGTTATAGTTAAGGTCAAGGTTAAGGTTAAGTTAAGGTTAAGGTTAAGGTTAGGTAAAGGTTAAGGTTAGGTTTAGGTTAACTATAACCTAACCTTAACTTTCGAATAACCATAACCATAACCATAACCTTAACCTTCACCTAACCTTAACCTTAACCTTAACTATAACCTAACCCTAACCTTGACCAAACCCTTAACCTTAACTATAACCTAATCCTAACCTTGACCAAACCCTTAACCTTAACTATAACCTAATCATAACCTTAACCAAACCCTTAACCTTAACCTTATCTTACCCTTAACTTTATTTTATCCTTAACATTAACCTTAACTTTAACCTTGACGTAACCATAACCTTAAAATTACTTTAACCTAACTTAAATTTAACCTGAAGGTTAGGTTAAGGGTAAAGTCAAGGTTAAGACTAAGGTTAAGTTTAAGGGTAAAGTCAAGGTTAGGCTAAGGGTAAATCTAAGGTTAAGGTTAGGGTTAAAGTTAATGTTAAGGTTAACATTAAGGGTTTGGTCAAGGTTAGGGTTAGATTATATTTAAGGTCGAGTTAAGATTAGGTTAAGGTTAAGGTTAAGGGTTTGGTCGAGGTTAAGGTTAAGGGAAAGGTTAGGGTAAAGGTTCAGGTTAAGGTTAAGATTAAGGTTATGGTTAAGGTTAAGGTTAAGGTTAGATAAATTTTAAGGTTAAGGTTAATGTTAAGCTTAAGGGTAAAGTTATGGTTAAGGTTAGGTTAAGGTTAAGATTAGGTAAGGGTAGGGTTGAGGTTAAAGTTAAGGTTATGGTTAAGGTTAGGTTAAGGGTAAAGTTATGGTTAAGGTTAGGTTAAAGTTAAGGTTATGGGTTTAGTCAAGTTAAGTTTAAGGTTAAGGTTACGGGTTAAGTGAGGTTAAGGTTAAGGGTTTGTTCAAGGTTAGGGTTAGGTTATAGTTAAGGTTAATTTTAAGTTAAGGGTAAATTCAAAGCGTAACCCTTAACCTTAACCTTACCCTGAACCTTCACCTTCACCTTAACCTTAACCTTGACTTTAACCTTAACTTAACCTTAACCTTAACTATAACCTAACCCTAACCTTGACCTTAACTTTACTCTTAACCTTGACCTTAACTATAACCTTAACCTAACCTTAACCTTAACCTTAACCATAGCCTTATCTTACCCTTAACCTTAACCTTCCCAAAATTGTAACCTTAATCTTAACCTTAACCTAACCTTAACCTTAACCTTAACCTTAACCTAACCTAACCTAACCTAACCTTAACCTAACCTAACCTAACCTTCCCAAAATTGTAACCTTAATCTTAACCTTAACTTAACCTTAACCTTAACCTTAACCTTAACCTAACCTAACCTTAACCTTAACCTTAACCTTAACCTAACCTTAACCTTAACCTTAATCTTAACCTTAACCTAACCTTAACCTAACCTTAACCTTAACCTTATCTTAACTGCAACCTTAACCTTAACTTTGGTTAGGTAAAGTCAAGGTTAATGTTATGTTAAGGATAAAGTCAAGGTTAAGGTTAGGGTTAGGTTATAGTTAAGGTCAAGGTTAAGATTAGATTAAGGTTAAGGTTAAGGTTTCAGGTTTAGTCAGGTTAAGGTTAAGGGTAAAGTCAAGGTTAAGGTTAGGTTAAGGTTAAGGTTAGGGTTAAGGTTCAGGTTAAGGATTTGGTTAAGGTTAAGGGTAAGGTTAGGTTAAGGGTAAAGTTAAGGTTAAGGGTTTGGTCAAGGTTAGGGTTGGGTTAGGGTTAGGGTTAGGGTTAGGTTAGGTTTAGGGTTAGGGAAGGTTAAGGTTAAGGTTAAGGGGTTAAGGTTAGGTTAAGGTAAAGTCAAGGTTAGGGTTAGGTTATAGTTAAGGTTAAGGTTAGGTTAAGGGTAAGATAAGGTTAAGGCTAAGGTTAAGGTTAAGGTAAGGTTAAGGTCAAGGTCGAGGTTAAGGTTAATGTTAAGGTCAAGGTCAAGGGTAAAGTTAAGGTCAAGGTTAGGGTTAGGTTATAGTTAAGATTAAGGTTAGGTTAATGGTAAAGTCAAGGTTAATGTTAGGTTAAGGTTCAGGTTAAGGTTAAGGTAAAATTTAAGGGTTTGGTTAGGCTCAGGTTAAGGTTAAGGTTAAAGTTATGGGTTTGGTTAAGGTTAGGTTAAGGCTAAAGTTATGGTTATGGTTAGGGTAAGGTTAGAGTAAGGTTAAGGTTATGGCTAGGGTAAGGTTAGGGTTAAGGATAATATTAAGGTTGAGGTTAATGTTAAGGGTTTAGTTAAGGTTAAGGTTAGGTTAAGGTTAAGGTTAATGTCAAGGGTTTGGTCAAGGTTAGGGTTAGGTTATAGTTAAGGTCAAGGTTAAGGTTAGGGTTAAGGTAAGGTTAAGATAAGGCTAAGGGTATGGTTAAGGTTAAGATCAGGTTAAGGTTATGGTTAAGGTAAGGTTCAGGGTAAAGTTAAGGTTAATGTTAGGTTAGGTTAAGGTTAAGGTCAGAGTTAAGATAAGGTAATGTTTAAGGTTAGGTTAAGGTTAAGGTTTAAGGTTACGGGTCTTAACCTTAACCTTCACTATAACCTACCCTTAATATTAACCTTTACCTAACCTTAAATTTAACCTTAACCATAGGTTATGGTTAGGGTAAGGTTAGGGTTAAGGTTAATGTTAAGGTTAAGGTTAAGGCTAAGGGTTTAGTTAAGGTTAAGGTTAGGTTAAGGTTAAATTTAATGTTAAGGGTTTGGTCAAGGTTAGGGTTAGGTTATAGTTAAAGTCAATGTTAAGGTTATGGTTAAGTTAAGGATAAGATAAGGTTAAGGGTAAGGTTTAGGTTAAGGTTAGGATAAGTTTATGGTTAAGGTAAGGTTAAAAGTAAAGTTAATGTTAAGGTTAGGTTAGGTTAAGGTTAAGGTTAAGATAAGGTTAAGTTGAAGGTTAGGTGAAATTTAAGGTTTAATTTTACGAGTCTTAACCTTTACCTTCACTGTAACCTACCCTTAACATTAACCTTTACCTAACCTTAACCTTAATCTTAACCATAACCTTAACCTTAACGAAACCCTTAAAATTAACCTTAACTTAACCTTAACCTTATCCTAACCTTAACCTTGAACTTAACTATAACCTAACCCTAACCTTGACCAAACCCTTAACCTTAACCTTAACCTTAACTTAAACTTAACCTTGACTTTACCCTTAACCCTAAAATTAACCATAAACTTTACTTAACGTAACCTTAACCTGACAAAACTCATAACTTTAACCTTAACCTAAAATTAACCTTGAATTTACCCTTAACCCTAAAATTAACCATAACATTTACCTTAAGATAACCTTAACCTTATCCTTTAACTTAACCTTGACTTTACCCTTAACCTAACCTTAACCATAACATTTACCTTAAGGTAACCTTAACCTTACCCTTAACCTTAACCTTTAACTTAACCTTGAATTTACCCTTAACCTAACCTTAACCTTAACCTAACCATAATCTTCCCTTAACATAAATTAACTTTAATCTTGACCTTGACAAGGTTAAGTTAAGGGTAAAGTCAAGGTTAAGGTAAATTTAAGTTTAAGGTTAGGTTAAGTTAAGGTTATGGTTAAGGGTAAACTCAAGGTTAAGGTTATGGTTATGGTTAAGGTTAAGGTTACGGTTAGATGAAGGGTAAAGTTAAGGTTATGGTTAAATTTAAGGTTAGGTTAAGGTTAAGGTTAGGGTTAGGTTAAGGATAAGATAAGGTTAAGGTTAAGGTTAAGGTCAAGGTTATGATAAGGTCAAAGTCAAGGTCAAGGTCAAGGTTAAGGTGAAGGTTAAGGGTAAGTTAAGGTCAAGGTTAGGGTTAGGTTATAGTTAAGGTTAAGGTTAGGTTAAGGGTAAAGTCAAGGTTAAGGTTAAGGTGAAGGTTAAGGGTAAGGTTAAGGTTTAGGGTTACGGGTTTAGTTACGTTAAGGTTATGGCTAAGGTTAAGGTGAAGGGTAAGGGTGAGGTTAAGGTTAAGGTCAAGGTCAAGGTTAAGGTTAAGTTTGATTAAGGGTAAGGTTATAGTTAGGTTTAGGTTAAGGTTAAGGTTACGGGTTTAGTCAGGTTAAGGTTAAGGCAAAGGTTATGGGTTTAGTCAAGTTAAGGTTAAGGATAAGGGTTTGGTCAAGGTTAGGGTTACGGTTAAGGTTAAGGTTAAGGTTAAGGTTAAAGTTAGTTTAAGGTAAGGTTAAGGTTACAGGTTTAGTCAGGTTAAGCTTAAGGTTAAGGTTAAGGTTAGGGTAAGGTTAAGGTTAAGGTTAAGGTTCAGATAAGGTTAAGGGTAAGGTTAAGGTTAGGGTTAGGTTGTATTTAAGGTTATGGTGTAAGGTTAGGGTTAGGTTATAGTTAAGGTTAAGGTTAAGGTTAAAGTCAAGGTTAAGGTTACATTAGGTTAACATTAAAGTTAATGTTAAGGTTACGTTAAGGGTAAAGTCAAGGTTAAGGTTAAGATTAGGGTAAGGTTAAGGTTACAGGTTTAGTTAGGTTAAGGATAAGGGTAAGGTTAAGGTTAAGGTTAGGGCTTTGCTCAAGGTTAGGGTTAGGTTAATTATAAAGTTAAGCTTAAGGTTAGGTTAGGGTTAGGGTTATGGTTAAGGTTAGGTTAAGGTTAAGGTTAAGGTTTTGGATAGGTTAATGTCAAGGTCAAGGTTAACGTTAAGGTTAATGTCAATCTTAAGGGTCAAATTAAGGTCAAGTTTAGGGTTAGGTTATAGTTAGGGTTAAGGTTAGGTTAAGGGTAAAGTCAAGGTTAACCTTAACCTTCCCATAACCTTAACCTTAACCTAACCCTTAAGGTTAAGTAAAGGTTAAGGTTAAGGTTAAGATAAGGTTAAGGGTACGGGTTTAGTAAGGTTAAAGCTAAGGTTAAGGTTACGTTAAGGGTAAAGTCAAGGTAAAAGTTAGATTAAGGGTAAGGTTAAGGTTAAGGGTTTGGGAAGGTTAAGGTTAAGGTTAAGGGATTGAGAAGGTTAAGGTTAAGGTAATGTTAATATAAGGTTATGGTTAAGGTAAGGTTAGGTTAGGGTTTAAGGTTAAGATTAGGTTAGGTTAAGGTGAATATAAGGTTAAGGGTAAGGTTAACTTAACTTTATCCTGAAGGTTAAGGTTACGTTAAGGGTAAAATCAAGGTTAAGGTTAGGTTAAAGTTAAGATAAGGTAATGTTGAAGTTAGGTTAAGGGTAAAGTTAAGGTTAAGGTTAAGGTTATGGTTATGGGAGGGTTAAGGTTAATGTTAAGGTTAAGGTTAAGGTTAAATTAAGGGTAAAGTAAAGGTTAATGTTAGGTTATGGTTAATTTTAAGGTTAGGGTTATCGGAAGGTTAAGGTTAAGGTAAGGTTAATGTTAACGTTAGGTTAGGCTAAGGTTAACGTTAGGTTAAGGGCTTGGTCAAGGTCACAAGCTTAAGGGTAGGTTAAGGGTAAGGTTAAGGTTATGGGTAAAGTTAAAGTTAAGGTTGGGTTAAGGGTAGGGTAAGGTTCAGTTTAACGTTAGGTTTAGGTTTAGGTTAAGGTTAAGGTTAGTGGAAGGTTAAGGTTAAAGTTAGGTTAAGGTAAAGGTTATGGGAAGGTTAGGTTAAGGTTAAGATTAAGGGTAATGTTAATGTTAAGGTTAAGGTTAAGGTAAAGGTAAGGTTAAGGTTAGGTTATAGTTAAGGTCAAGGTTAAATTTAGGTTATAGTGAAGGTTAAGGTTAATGTTAAGGGTAAGGTTAAGGTTAAGACCCATAACCTTAAACTTCACCCTTAACCTTAACCTAACCATAACTTTACTCAACCCGTAACCATAACCTTAACCTTAACCTTGACTTTACCTTTAACCTAACCTTAACCTTAACTACAACCTAACTCTAACCTTCACCTTAACTTTACCCTTCACCTTAACGATAACCTAACCCTAACATTACCCTAACCATAACTGTAACCTTAACCTTACCTTAACCTAACTTAACCTTAACCTTGACCTTAACCTTGACCTTGACCTTGACCCTGACCTTGACGTTAACCTTAACCTTACCCATAATATTAACCTTAACTTTACCCTTAACCTCTACTTTACCCTTAACTTAACCTTAACCTTAGTCTTACCCTTAACCTTATCTTAACCTTAACCTTAACCTTACCCTTCACCTTCAACTTAACCTTAAATTTACCCTTAACCTTGACTTTACCCATAAACTTAACATTAAGTTTGACTTTACCCTTAACTTAAACTTAACCTTAACCTGACTGAACCCATAACCTTAACCTTAACCTTAACCTAAATTTAACCTTAACCTTAACCTAATCCTTCCCATAACCTTAACCCTAACCTTAACTATAACCTAACCTTAACCTTGACCTTAACTATAACCTAACCCTCACCATGACCAAACCCTTAACATTAACCTTAACATTGACCTTCACCTTAACCTTCACCTTAACCTTAAACTTAACCTTGACCTTATCTATAACTTAACCCTAACCTTAACCTAATCTTAACCTTGACCAAACCCTTAACGTAACCTTAACCTTGATTTTACCCTTAATGTAACCTTAACCTTGACCTTGACCTTACCCTTAACATTAACCTTAACCTTAACCTTAACGTGACGAAACCCGTAACCTTAACCTTAACCGTTACCTTACACTTAACCTTAAACTTAACCTTAACCTTAACCTTACCCTTAACGTAAAATTAACCTTAACCTTAACCTTACCCTTAACCTTCCCCTAACCTTAACCCTAACCTTACCTATACCCTTAACCTTAACCTAACCTCAACCTTAACCTTATCCTTATCTTAACCTTAACCTTAACACTAACCTTAAGGTTAAATTTACGGGTAAGGTTAGGTTAAGTTTAGGGTTAGGTTATAGTTAAGGTCAAGGTTAAGGTTAAGTTAAGGTTAATGTTAAGGGTTTTCTTAAGGTTAATGTTAAGGCTAAGGTTAAGATTAGGTTAGGTTAAGATTAAGATAAGGGTAAGGGTAAGGTTAAGGTTACTTTAAGGGTAAAGTCAGGGTTAAGGGTAAGTTAAGTTTAAGAAAAGATTAAGGTTAAGCTTAAGGGTTAGGTCAAGGTTAGGATTAAGTTATAGTTAAGGTTATGGGAAAGTTAAGGTTAAGGTTAAGGTTAAGTAAAGGTTAAGGTTAAGATTAAGGTTAAGGGTTAGGTTAAGGTTACGGTTAAGGGTTTGGTCAAGGTTAGGGTTAGGTTAAGAGTAAATTTAAGTTTAGGGTTAAGTTAAGGTTAAAGTTAAGGTTAAGGTTAAGGTTAAATGTAAAGATAAGGTTAAGGTTAAGGTTAATATTAAGGTTAGGTTAAGGTTAAGGTTAATTTTAATGTTATAGTTAGGTTAAGGTTAAGGTTATGGTTAGGTTAAGGTTAAGATAAGGATAAGTTTAAGGTTTAGGTTAAGATTAAGTTAAGGGTAAAGTCAAGGCTAAGGTTAAGTTAAGTTTAAGGTTAAGTTAAGGTTAATGTTAAAGTTAGTATAAGGTTAGGGTAAAGGTTTAGGTTAAGGTTAAGGTTAAGGGTTTGGTCAAGGATAGGGTTAGAGGCTTAACCATAACCTGAACCTTAACCTTAAACATAACCATAACCTTAACCTTATCTTAACCTTAACTATAACCTTAACCTTAACTTTACCCTTAACTATAACCTTAACCTTAACTTTACCCATAACCTTAACCCTAACCTTAACTTTAACCTTACCCTTAAGCTTAACCTAACCTTGACCTTGACCTTAACCTTAAAATTGACCTTGACCTTGACCTTAACCTAGGCTTAACCTTAACTTTAACCTTAACCTTATCTTACCCTTACCCTTAACCTTAAACTTCCCATACCCTTAACCTTAACTTTAATCTTAACCTTAACCTGAACCTTAATGTGACTAAATGCATAACCTTAACCTTAACCTTAACCTTACCCTTACCTTAACCTTAAGGGTAAAGTTAAGGTTTGGGTTTAGTCAGGTTAAGGTTAAGGGTTTGGTTAAGGTTAGGGTTAGGGTTACGTTATAGTTAAGGCTAAGCTTAGGTTAAGGGTAAAGTCAAGGCTAAGGTTAAGGTTAAGGTTAGGTTAAGTTAGGGTAAGTTTAAGGATAAGGTTAAGGTTATGGTTATGGGAAGGTTAGGTAAAGGTTAAGGTTATGGGAAGCTTAAGGCTAAAGTTAGGTTAAGGTAAGGTTAAGGTTAAGGTCAAGGTTACGGTTAAGGTTAGGTTAAGGTTAAGTTTAAGGGTAAATTTAAGGACTTTAAACTATTCTTAAGCCTAACCTAACCTTAACCTTACCCTTAACCTTGTCCTTAACCTAACCTTAACCTTAACCTTATCTTAACCTTAACCTAACTTTAACTTCGACCTTAACCTTAACCTTAACCTTATCTAAACCTTAAAATAACCTTAACCTTAACCTTACCCTTAACCTTAACGTTAACTCTAATCTTAACAATAAATTTACACTTAACCTTAACATTAACCTTAACCTTATCTTAACCTTAACCTCACCTTAACCTTGACTTTACCCTTAACGTAACCTTAACCTTAACATTAACCTAACCCTTAACCTTATCTTAACCTTAACCTAACCTTAACCTTAACCTTAACTATAACCTTAACCTTGACTTTCCCATAACCTTAACCTTGACTTTACCCTTAACCTAACCTTAACCTTAACCTTAACCTGACTAAATCCATAACCTTAACCTTAGCCTAACCTTAACCTTGACCTTAACCCTAACATTACCCATAACTTTAACCTTAAGGTTAGGGTTAAGGTTAGGTTTAAGGTTAAGGTTAAGGTTAAGGTTAGGCTAAGGTTAAGATAAGTATAAGGTTAAGGTTAATGTTACGGGTAAGGGTTTGGTCAAGGTTAAGGTTAGTTTATAGTTAAGGTCAAGGTTAAGGTTATGGGAAGGTTAAGGTTATGGGAAGGTTAATATTAAGGTTACGGTTAAGTTAAGGTTAAGGTTAAGGTTTGGTCAAGGTTTGAGTTAGGTTATGGGTAAGGTTAAGGTTAGGTTAAGGTTACAGTTAGGTTAAGGTTAAGATTAGGTTAAGGTTAAGGTTAAGGTTAAGGGTTTGGTCAAGGTTAGGGTTAGGTTAAGGTAATCTTAAGGGTTTGGTCAAGGTTGGGGTTGGGTTATAGTTAAGGTCAAGGTTAATGTTAAGGGTAAGGTTATAGTTAGGTTAAGGTTAAGATAAGGATAAGGTTAAGGGTTTGGTCAAGGTTAGGGTTAGGTTGAGGTTAAGGGTAAGGTTAAGGTTAGGTCTAGGTTAAGATTAGGTTAATGGTAAAGTTAAGGTTAAGGTTAGGTTAAGGGTAAAGTTAAGGTTCAGGCTAGGGTTAAGGTTAACGTTAAGGTTAAGGTTAAGGTTAAGGCTTTGGTCAAGGTTAGGGATAGGTTTTAGTTAAGGGTAAGGTTAATGTTATAGTTTTAGTCAGTTTAAGGTTAAGGTTAAGGTTGAGGTCAAGGTTAAAGTTACGTTAAGGGTAAATTCAAGGTTAAGGTTAAGGTTAAGGTTATGATTAAGGTTAAGGTTATGTAAAGGTTAAGGTTAATGGCTATGTTAGGGTCAATTTTAAGGTTAGGGTTAAGGTTAAAGTTAGGTTAAGATTATTTTAAGGTTAAGGTTAAGGTAAGGTTAAGGTCAAGATTAACGTTAAGGTTAAAGTCAAGGGTAAGGTTAGGTTAAGGTTAAGGTTAAGGTTAACGTGAACCTTAAATTTACCCTTAAACTTAACTTAACCTTAACCTTAACATTAAATTTAACCTTACTAAACCCGTAGCTTACTTTAACCTTGACCTTGACCTTGACCTTAACTATAACCTAACCCTAACCTTGACCAAACTCTTAACTTTAACCTTAACCTTCAAAAACCCTTAACCTTAATGTTAACCTAACATTAACCTTAACCTTAAACTTAACCTTACCCTTAACCTTCACCTTCACCTTCACCTTAACCTTAAACTTAACCCGACCAAAAGTTAACCTTAACCTTAACTTTACCCTTAACGTAACCTTAACCTTAACCTTAACCTTAACTGTAAACTAACCCTAACCTTAACCTTAACCATAACCTTATATTTACCCTTAACCTTAACATTAACCTAACCTTAACCTTAAACTAACCCTAAACCTTGACCAAACCCTTAAATTTAACTTAACCTTAACATTAATCTTAACGTTCTCATAACCATAACCTTAACCTTATCCTTAACCTAACTTAACCCTAACCTTGAACAAACCCTTAACCTTAAACTTAACCTGAACCTTACCACCTTAACCTAACCCTAAATTTGACCAAACCCTTAACCTTAACCTTAACCTAACCTTAACCTTAACCTTAACTTTAACTTTACCTTAACCTTAACCTTAACTATAACCTGTCCTTAACCTTGACTTTAACTGTAACCTAGCCCTAACCTTATCAAACCCTTAAAGTTAACCTTAACCTTACCCCCTTAACCTAACCCTAACCTTCACCAA
Organism: Pinus albicaulis; assembly: GCA_034641835.2. Taxonomy (NCBI): domain Eukaryota; kingdom Viridiplantae; phylum Streptophyta; class Pinopsida; order Pinales; family Pinaceae; genus Pinus; species Pinus albicaulis. The sequence goes on along the minus strand of CM076572.1, from coordinate 511,415,331 downwards.
ACCCTTAATGTTAACCTTAACCTTAACGTAACCTTAACTTTATCTTTAAATTTATCCTAACCTTAACCTTAACCTTAACTTTAACTATAACCTAACCCTAACCTTGACCAAACCCTTAACGTTAACCTTGACTAAACCCTTAACCTTAATCTTAACCTGACTAAACCCGTAACCTTAATCTTAAAATTAACCATAAATATAACCTAACCCTAACCTTGACCAAACACTTAACCTTAACCGTAACCTGAACCTTAACCTAACCTTAACCTTGACCTTAACTATAACCTAACCCTAACCTTGACCAAATCCTTAACCTTGAATTTTACCTTAACCTTAAATATAACCCAACTCTAGCCTTCACGTTAACTTTACCATTAACCTTAATGATAACCTAACTCTAACATTACCCTAACCATAACTGTAACCTTAACCTTGCATTAACCTAACTTAACCTTAACCTTGACCTTGACCTTGAACTTGACCTTGACCTTGACCTTGACCTTAACCTTAACCTTAAAATTATTCTTAACCTTGCCCATAACCTTAACCTTAACTTTACCCTTAACCTCTACTTTACCCTTAACTTAACCTTAACCTTAGTCTTACCCTTAACCTTATCTTAACCTTAACCTTAACCTTACCCTTCACCTTCACCTTAACCTTAACTTTACCCTTAACCTTGACTTTACCCATAAAATTAACATTAAGCTTGACTTTACCCTTAACCTAACTTTAACCTTAACCTTAACCTAACCTTAACCTTAACCTTAACCTTCCCATAACCTTAACCTTAACTTTAACTATAACCTAACCTTAACCTTGACCTTAACTATAACCTAACCCTCACAATGACCAAACCCTTAACATTAACCTTAACATTGACCTTATCTATAACCTAACCCTAATCTTAACCTTGACCAAACCCTTAACGTAACCTTAACCTTGACTTTACCCTTAACGTAACCTTAACCTTAACCTTGAGTTAGGTTATAGTTAAGGTTAAAGTTAGGTTAAGGGTAAAGTCAAGGCTAAGGTTAAGGTGAAGGTTAAGGGTAAGGTTAAGGTTAAAGTTAAGGTTAGGTTAAGTTAAGGTAAGGTTAAGAATAAGTTTAAGGCTATGGTTATGGGAAGGTTAGGTAAAGGTTAAGGTTATGGGAAGCTTAAGGTTAAAGTTAGGTTAAAGTAAAGTTAAGGTTAAGGTTAAGGTCAAGGTTATGGTTAAGGTTAGGTTAAGGTTAAGTTTAAGTTTAATGGTAAATTTAAGGACTTTAAACTATTCTTAAGCTTAACCTAACCTTAACCTTACCCTTAACCTTGACCTTAACCTAACCTTAACCTTAACCTTATCTTAACCTTAACCTAACCTTAACTTCGACCTTAACCTAACATTAACCTTAACCTTAACCTTAACCTAACCTTAAGCTTAACCTTAACGTAACTATAACCTTACCCTTAAACTTAACCTTAACTCTAATCTTAACCATAAATTTACACTTAACCTTAACCTTAACCTTAACCTTATCTTCACCTTAACCTAATCTTAACCTTGACTTTACCCTTAAGGTAACCTTAACCTTAACCTTAACCTTACCCTTAACCTTATCTTAACCTTAACCTAACCTTAACCTTAACTATAACCTTAACCTTAAATTTTCCATAACCATAACCTTAACCTTTAATTTACCCTTAACCTAACCTTAACCTTAACCTTAGCCTAACCTTAACCTTGACCTTAACTATAACCTAACCCTAACCTTACCCATAACTTTAACTTTAAGTTTAGGTTTAAGGTTAAGGTTAAGGTTAAGGTTAGGCTAAGGTTAAGATAAGTATAAGGTTAAGGTTACGGGTAAGGGTTTGGTCAAGGTTAAGGTTAGTTTATAGTTAAGGTCAAGGTTAAGGTTATGGGAAGGTTAATGTTAATGTTAAGGTTAAGTTAAGGTTAAGGTTAAGGTTTGGTCAAGGTTTGGGTTAGGTTATGGGTAAGGTTACGGTTAGGTTAAGGTTAAGATTAGTTTAAGGTTAGGGTTAAGGTTAAGGTTCAGGGTTTGGTGAAGGTTACGGTTAGGTTAAGATAATATTAAGGGTTTGGTCAAGGTTAGGGTTGGGTTATAGTTAAGGTCAAGGTTAATGTTAAGGGTAAGTTTATATTTAGGTTAAGGTTAAGATAATGATAAGGTTAAGGGTTTGGTCAAGGTTAGGTTTAGTTTGAGGTTAAGGGTAAGGTTAAGGTTAGGTCTAGGTTAAGTTTAGGTTAATGGTAAAGCTAAGGTTAAGGTTAGATTAAGGGTAAAGTTAAGGTTAAGGCTAGGGTTAAGGTTTGGGGAAGGTTAAGGTTAACGTTAAGGTTAAGGGTTTGGTCAAGGTTAGGGATAGGTTTTAGTTAAGGGTAAGGTTAATGTTATAGTTTTAGTCAGTTTAAGGTTAAGGTTAAGGTTGAGGTCAAGGTTAAGGTTACGTTAAGGGTAAAATCAAGGTTAAGGTTAAGGTTAAGGTTAAGGGTATAGGTTAAGGTTAAGGTTATGTAAAGGTTAAAGTTAAAGTTAATGATTATCTTAGGGTCAATGTTAAGGTTAGGGTTAAGGTTATATTTAGGTTAAGATTATTTTAAGGTTAAGGTGAAGGTAAGGTTAAGGTCAAGATTAAGGTTAAGGTTAAAGTTAAGGGTAAGGTTAGGTTAAGTTTAAGGTTAAAGTCAACCTTAACTTTACCCTTAAACTTACCCTAACCTTTACCTTAACATTAAATTTAACCTTACTAAACCCGTAGCTTACTTTAACCTTGACCTTGACCTTAACTTTAAAGTAAACCTAACCTTGACCAAACTCTTAACTTTAACCTTAACCTTCAAAAACCCTTAACCATAATGTTAACCTAACGTTAACCTTAACCTTAAACTTAACATTAACCTTAAATTAACCTTAACCTTAAACTTAACCTGACCAAAAGTTAACCTTAACCTTAACTTTAACCTTAACGTAACCTTAACCTTAACCTTAACCTTAACTATAAACTAACCCTAACCTTAACCTTAACCATAACCTTATATTTACCCTTAGCCTTAACATTAACCTAACCTTAACCTTAACCTAACCCTAAACCTTGACCAAACACTTACCCTTAAACTTAACTTAACCATAACCTTATATTTACCCTTAACCTTAACATTAACCTAACCTTAACCTTAACCTAACCCTAAACCTTGACGAAACCCTTACCCTTAAACTTAACTTAACTTTAACATTAATCTTAATGTTCCCATAACCATAACCTTAACCTTATCCTTAACCTAACTTAACCCTAACCTTGACCAAACCCTTAACCTTAAACTTAACCTGAACCTTACAACCTTAACCTAACCCTAAATTTGACTAAACCCTTCACCTTAACCTTAACCTAACCTTAACCTTCACTTTAACTTTACCCTAACCTTAAACTTAACTATAACCTATCCTTAACCTTGACATTAACTGTAACCTAGCCCTAACCTTACCAAACCCTTAAACTTAACCTTAACCTTACCCCTTTAACCTAACCCTAACCTTCACCAAACCCTTAATGTTAACCTTAACCTTAACGTAACCTTAACTTTATCTTTAACTTTATCCTAACCTTAAACTTAACCTTAACCTTAACTATAACCTAACCCTAACCTTGACCAAACCCTTAATGTTAACCTTGAACAAACCCTTAACCTTAAGCTTAACCTGACTAAACCCGTAACCTTAACCTTAAACTTAGCCTTAGCTATAACCTAACCCTAACCTTGACCAAACACTTAACCTTAACCGTAACCTGAACCTTAACCTAACCTTAACCTTGACCTTAACTATAACCTAACCCTAACCTTGACCAAATCCTTAACCTTGAATTTTACCTTAACCAGAAATATAATCTAACCCTAACTTTGACCTTAACCTTCACCTTGACCTTAACTATAGCCTAACCCTAACCTTGACCTTAACCTTAAACTTAACCTTCCCATAACCTTAACCTTAACCTCGACTTTACCCTTAACCTAACCTTGACCTTAACTTTAACCATAACCTAACCTTGACCTTAACCTTAACCTTCCCTTAACCTTAACCTTAACCTTTTACTCTCTAAACTATTGGTAATAGGCAAAAAGTGGGGGGAGCTCAAAAGCATAAAACTTAATGGAAATAGTATGCTGAAGTATGCTCTGGCTAAACCAAAACAAAAAACACAAACGATGGCAAACGATGGCTCGATGACCTCTTCTTATTAAACATTTGAAATGTAGAATAAATTTTACCCACTTGCCAAAGGGCCCCTAGACAATAGTTGCAGGTCCTGATGCAAGGATTTTGCCTTCCAAGCTCTATCTCTGATGCAGTCTCACTCTCTCTCTTTGCTGTGGTGGACTAAGATGTTGGCTGGCCAACTATCGAGTCCTCTTTAGCTCCAGCTTCAGGTCACACACAATGCTAGTGTTGCTTGGGCTACTTTGGCTAGCATAACAGTGTCATCACAGTTTCTTCATCTCTTGGTGGGTTTATATAGGTGAGCTTCAAATCCTCCTTCCCTCCCTTGGTACATGATGGATGGTGACCCAAGGGAGAGGTGTGATTCCATTGTGTGATAAAATATTCTTTTGTGTACTCACATAATGTCTAAGAAGGCACTGGTGGCTATCCTTAAGCGACTTTCACATAAGGAGTAACTGTCCTTTGCTTGTTGTGGTCTCGAAAAGTGACTTTTTTCCATTTCCAGGAATGCACACTTACCGAGCAAAAAGGCGCGCAAAAGGCACTCTTCTCGAAGGATAAAGTGCATATTTGAGCATTTATGACTAGTTCAAATATGATTTTCTCAAAACCTTAGAGATTTTAAATACTTCCTGATTCCATCATGTATTCTTGTCCTGTAAATCCTTGGGCTCGACATTAATTGATGTCGTCTTCTGTTGTACGATTTTCTAGTGTTAACACTAAACTTAACTTTAACCTTAACCATAACCTTAACCTAACCATAACCTTAACCTTAACCTTAACCTAACCCTAACCTTAACTTTACCCTTAACCTAACCTTCACTTTACCCTTAACCTAACCTTAACCTTAACCTTAACCTAAACCTAACCTTAACTTTACCCTTAACCTTAACCTTAACCTTATCTTAACCTTAACCTTACCCTAATCTTAACATTTACCTTAACCTATCTAAACCCGCAACCTTAATCTTACATTAACCTAACTTTAACCTTAACCTTCCCCTAAGGGTAAAGTTAAAGTTAAGGTCAAGGTCAAGGTCAAGGTCAAGTTCAAGGTTAAGGTCAAGGTTATGTTAAGGGTAAAGTTAAGATTAAGATGAAGGGTAATGTTAAGGTTAAGGTTAAGGTTATGGGTTTAGTCAGGTTAAGGTTAATTTTAAGGGTTTGGTAATGGTTAGGGTTAGGTTATAGTGAAGGTTAAGGTTAAGTTAATGGTAAAGTCAAGGTTAAGGTTAGGGTAAGGTCAAGGTTAAGGTTACGCTAAGGGAAAATTCAAGGTTAAGGTTAGGTTAAGGTTAAGGATAAATTAAAGGTCAAAGTAAAGATAAGGTTAAGGTTGGGTTAAGGTTACGGTTTGGTTAAGGTTAAGATTAGGTTAAGGTTAATTTTAAGGGTTTGGTTACGGTTAGGGTTAGGTTATAGTGAAGGTTAAGGTTAAGTTAGTGGTAAAGTCAAGGTTAAGGTTAGGGTAAGGTCAAGGTTAAGGGTAAAGTCAAGGTTAAGGTTACACTAAGGGAAAATTCAAGGTTAAGGTTAGGTTAATGTCAAGGGTAAAGTCAAGGTTAAGGTAAAGATAAGGTTAAGGTTGGGTTAAGGTTACGGTTAGGTTAAGATTTAAATTAGGTTAAGGTTAATGTTAAGGGTTTGGTCAAGGTTAGGGTTATTTTAAGGTTAATGTTAAGGGTCTGGTCAAGGTTAGGGTTAGGTTATAGTTAAGGTCAAGGTTAAGGTTAAGGGTAAGGTTATAGTTAGGTTAAGGCTAAGGGTTTGGTCAAGATTAGGGTTGTGATATAGTTAAGGTTAAGGTTAAGGTTAGGTTAAGTTAAGGTTAAGGTCAAGGTTAAGGGTAAGGTTAAGGTTAAGATTACGTTAAGAGTATAGTTAAGGTAAGGTTACGTTAAGGGTAAAGTTAAGGTTAAGCTTAGGGTTAAGGTTAGCGTTAAAGTTACGGGAAGGTTAAGGTTAAATTTAATGTTAAGGTTAAGGGTTTGGTCAAGGTTAGGGTTAGGTTATAGTTAAGTTTAAGGTTAAGGTTAAGGTTAAGTTTAAGGGTAACTTTAAGCTTAAGGTTACAATTGTAGTCATGTTAAGGTTAAGGTTAGGGTAAGGTTAAGGGTCAAGGTTAACTTAACCTTAACCTTAACCTTAACTGTAACCTTAACCTTAACCTGACTAAACTAGTAACCTTGACCTAACCTTAACCTTAACCTAACCTTAAACTTAACCTTAACATTCCCATAACCATAACCTTAACCTTAACATTGACCTTACTCTTAAACTTAACCTTAACCTTACCCCATTAACCTAAACCTTAACCTTAACCTTAACATTAATAGTAACATTAACCTTAACCTTAACCTTGAACTTAAACTTAACCTTCGCCCTTAACCTTACCTTAACCTTAACCTAACCTTGACTTTAACTATAACATAACCCTAACCTTGGTAAGCTCAAGGTTAAGGTTAAGGTGATGGTTATGGGAAGGTTAAGTTTAAGGTTATGGTTAAGGCTAAGGTTAAGGTTAAGGGTTTGGTTAAGGTTAGGTTTAGGTTATTGTTAAGGACAAGGTTAAGGTTAGGTTATGGTTAAGGTTAAGGTTACAGGTTTAGTTAGGTTAAGTTTAAGGGTAAATTCAAGGTAAAGGTTAGGTTAAGGTTAAGGTTAGGGTTAAGGCTGAGGTTAAGGGGAGGGTGACCTTAACCTTCACCCTTAACCTTAACCTTAACCTTCACTATAACCTAACCTTAACCTTGACCTTAACTGTAACCTAACCTTGACCTTAACCTTAACCTTAACCTTAACCTTAGCCTTACCCTTAATGTTAACCTTAACCTAACCTTAACCTTACCCTTAACCTTGACCTTAACCTTAACTTAACCTAACCTTAACCTTAACCTTAACTATAACCTAACCCTAACCTTCACCGAACCCTTAACCTTAACCTTATCTTAACCTTAGCCTAATATTAACCTTAACTTAAACCTAACTATAACCTTCCCCTTAACCTTAACCTTGACCTTAACTATAACCTAACCCTAACCTTGACCAAACCCTTAACCTAATCTTGACCTTAACTTAACCGTAACGTTAACCTCAACTTAACCTTAACCTAACTGTAACCTTAACTTAACCTTAACCTTAGCCTAACCTTAACCTTAACCTTAACCTAACCTTAACCTTGAATTTACCCTTAACCTAACATTAAAATTAACCTTAACCTAATCCAAACCTTAACTTTACCCTTAACATTAACCTTAACCTTAACCTTAACCTAACCGTAACCTTAACCTAACCTTAGCCTAACCATAACCTTAACCTTAACCTTAACCTTAACCTAACCCTAACCTTAAATTTACCCTTAACCTAACCTTTAACTTAACCTTAACCTAACCCTAACCTTAACTTAACCCTTAACCTTAACCTTAACCTTAACCTAACCCTTAACCTTAACCTTACCTTGAACTTACCCTTAACCTAATCTTAACCTTAACCTTGACCTTAACCTTAACCTTAACCTTAACCTTTACCTAGCCTTAACCTTAACCTAACCTTGACATTAGCTATAACCTAACCCTAACCTTAACCTTCACCTTCACCTTAATTATAACATAACCTTAACCTTGACCAAACCCTTAATGTAACCTTAACCTTGACTTTACCCTTAACGTAACCTTAACCTTGACCTTAACCTTACCCTTAACATTAACCTTAACCTTAACTTTACCCTTAACCTTAACCTTAACCTTAACCTAACCTTAAGCTTAACCTTGACCTTGACCTGGACCTTGAACTTAACCTGACCTTAACTTTAACCTTAACCTTAACTTTACCCTTAAGGTTAACGTTAAGGTTTTGGTCAAGTTTAAGATTAGGTTAGGGTTTGGTCAAGGTTAGGGTTAGGTTAAGGTTAAGGTTTGGTCAAGGCTAGGGTTAGGTTATAGTTAAGGTCAAAGTTAGGTTAAGGTTAAGGTTAGGTAAAGGTTAAGGTTAAGGTTAATTTTAAGGGTTTGGTCAAGGTTAGGGTTAGGTTAAGGCTAAAGTTAAGGGTAAGGTTAGGTTAAGGTTAAGGTCAATGTTAAGGGTAAAGTTAAGGTCAAGGTTAGGGTTAGGTTATAGTTAAGGTTAAGGGTTTGGTCAAGGTTAGGGTTAGGTTAAGGTTAAGGTTAAGGTTAGGTTAGGATAAGGTGAAGGTTAAGGTTTGGTTAAGGTTAAGGTTAGGTTAAGTTAAGGTTAAAGTTAAGGTTAATGTTAGGTTAAGGGTAAAGTTAAAATTAAGGTTAGGGGAAGGTTAAGGTTAGGTTAAGGTGAGGGTTAGGTTATAGTTAAGGTTAAGGTTAGGTTAAGGGTAAGATAAGGTTAAGGTTAGGTTAAGGTCAAGGTCAAGGTTAAGGTTAAGGTTACAGTCAAGGTTAAGGGTAAATTTAAGGTAAATATTAGGGTTAGGTTATAGTTAAGGTTAAGGTTAGGTTAAGGGTAAAGTCAAGGTTAAGGTTAAGGTTAAGGGTTAAGGTTAAGGTTAAGGGTTTGGTCAAGGTTAGGGTTAGAGGCTTAACCATAACCTTAACCTTAACCTTAACCATAACCATAACCTTAACTTATCTTAACCTTAACTATAACCTAACCCTAACTTAGACCAAATCTTAACCTTAACCTTAACCTTCTCTTTACCCATAACCTTAACCCTAACCTTAATATTAACCTTACGCTTAACCTTAACCTTAACCTTGACTTTGAACTAGCCTTAACCTTAACCTTATCTTACCCTTAACCTTAACCTTAAACTTCCCATACCCTTAACCTTAACCTTAATAATAACCTTAACCTTAACCTTAACCTGACTAGATGCATAAACTTAAAGTTAACCTTAACCTAACCTTAACCTAATATTAATCCTAACCCTAACCTTAACCTTAACCTTACCTTTAACCTTACCCTTACCTTAAGCTTCAGGGTAAAGTTAGGGTTAGGGTTAAGGTTTGGGTTTAGTTAGGTTAAGGTTAAGGGTTTGGTTAAGGTTAGGGTTAGGGCTAGGTTATAGTTAAGGTTAAGGTTAGGTTAAGGGTAATGTCAAGGTTAAGGTTAAGGTGAAGGTTAAGGGTAAGGTTAAGGTTACGGTTAAGGTTAGGTTAGGTTAAGGTAAGGTTAAGGATAAGGTTAAGGTTATGGTTATGGGAAGGTTAGGTAAAGGTTAAGGTTATGGGAAGCTTAAGGTAAAAGTTAGGTTAAGGTAAGGTTAAGGTTAAGGTTAAGGTCAAGGTTACGGTCAAGGTCAGGTTAAGGTTAAGTTTAAGGTTAAGGGTAAAGTTAAGGACCTTAACCTTAACCTTACCCTTAACGTTAACCTTACCTTCAACCTTGACCTTAACCTAACCTTAACCTTAACCTTGACCACATTAACCTTAACCTTAACCTTAACCTTATCTTAACCTTATCTTAACCTTAACGTTAACCTTAAGGTAACTATAACCTTAACCTTGACCTTAACCTCAACCTAACCTTAACCTAACCTTGACCTTAAACTCAACCTAACCTTAACCTTAACCTAACCTAACCTTACATGGAGCAATTTATTTTACCAAGTTGGATCTTCGTTCAGGATATCATCAAATTAGAATGAAGACTGAAGATATTCCAAAAACAACATTTTGAACTCATGAGGGTCATTATGTATTTTTGGTCATGCCTTTTGGCCTTACCAATGCACCTTTTACATTTCAAGGGTTGATGAATTCCATTTTCAAACCCTTCCTTAGAAAATTTGTGCTAGTATTTTTTGATGATATACTAATCTACAACAGGTCTTGGAAGGATCATGTTGAACATGTTGACAGGGTGCTCAAACTATTGCAGGAGAAACAATTATATGCAAAAAATCCAAATGTTTCTTTGGAGTACAAGAGGTGGAATATATGGGTCATATTGTATCTCACGAGGGTGTTAAAGTAGACCCTAAGAAAATTAAAGCCATTAAGGAATGGAAAGTCCCCACAACCATAAAGAAGTTGCGAGGATTTCTCGGGTTAATAGGGTATTATCGCAAGTTTGTTAAGAATTATGGGAGAATAGCATCACCTCTAACAACATTATTGAAGAAAGATGCATTTTCATGGACTCCTGAAGCAACTAAGGCCTTTGAACATCTTAAAGAGGCAATGTGCCTAGCACCGGTCTTAGCTACGTCAGACTTCACAAAAACCTTTATTGTGGAATGTGATGCCTCAGAAAATGGAATTGGTGTGGTTTTAATGCAGGAAGGAAGACCCATTGCTTTTGAAAGTCGTCCAATCAAAGGAAAGTATTTACAGAAACCTATTTATGAGAAGGAAATGTTAGCAATACTGTATGCACTAAAGAAATGGCGAACTTACCTAATGGGAAGACACTTCAAGGTAAAAACTGATCATGATAGTCTTAAACACTTTTTGGAACAAAGAGTATCTTCAGAAGAGCAGCAAAAATGGGTCACAAAGATGTTGGGTTATGACTTTGAAATAATCTACAAAAAGGAAAGCTTAATGTTGTTGCAGATGCACTCTCAAGAAAGAATGAAGAGGTGGAAGCATTTCTTTGTGCCATTTCTATTATCCAACCAGATTGGATAACCGAAGCAAGAGATGAATGGAAGAAGGACAAAGATGTATGGACACTCATTCAAAAGTTGCAGCAAGATCCTAGTACATCTTATACATTTAGTTGGAAAAATGATTCCTTATGGTACAAAGATCGCTTATATCTTTGTAAGAATTCCCAACTAAAACAAAAGATTCTTCTCGAATTGCACACTTCTCCTTTAGGAGGACACTCAGGATTTTTAAAAACTTACCACAGGGTGAAGAAAGAATTTTTTTGGGATGGCCTTAAATCTGATATTCAAAATTTTGTGGCGAAATGTTTGGTTTTCCAGCAGAATAAAGTTGAGACAATTAAGACCCCAGGACTTCTACAACCTTTATCCATTCCAAGTCAACGTTGGGAGGAGATTTCAATGGATTTTATCACAGGTTTACCTAAGTCCGAAGGAAAGAGTGTCATCATGGTGGTAGTTGATAGAATTACTAAGTATGCACACTTTTGTGCATTATCTCATCCATTTAAAGCAAGTACAGTTGCTACTACATTTATGGACAGAATTCAAAAGCTACATGGAAGCCCAAGGGTTATTGTGAGCGAGAGAGATCCCATTTTTACTGGAAATTTTTGGACAGAGTTATTTTCTTGTTTGGGTACTCAATTAGCTCATAGCTCATCTTATCATCCTCAATCTGATGGTCAAACTGAGATAGTAAATAAATGTTTGGAAGGATATCTTCGTTGTTTTGTATCTGATAAACAAACACAATGGGTCAAGTGGTTACCTCTTGCTGAATGGTAGTATAACACTTCCTTCCATACTGCAGCAAAAATGACCCCATTTATGGCACTTTATGGATATCATCCACCATCCATCACATCATCTTTAAGAGAAAATTATAAGGTTCAAGCAGTGGAAGATCACATCGAGCATCAACAAGAAGTTCTCCAACTCTTAAAGGATAACCTGAATTTGGCACAAAATAAAATGAAACAATAGGCAGATCAACATCGCAGCGAGAGAAGTTTTGATGTAGGAGATTGGATATTTTTACGGCTACAACCATACAAACAAATGTCCCTCAAGCAAGCTAAGAAGGATAATAAATTATCACCAAAGTACTATGGTCCTTACAAGGTGTTGCAAAAGATTGGTTCTATGGCATACAAATTGGAGCTTCCTGCTTCTTCGCGAGTACATCCAGTTTTCCATGTTTCATGCTTAAAAAGGTTATAGGTGAAAATCTTCCAGTTCAAAAAATATTGCTAGAAATTTATGAGGAAGGAAAAATCATATTGGAACCTGAAGCAGTCATGGAAACAAGAACTCGACAGCTACGGAATCGATCAATTTCAGAGTATCTCATCAAGTGGAAGAACTTACCCACCGAAGATTCTACATGGGAGGATGAGAATTTTATGCAAAAGCACCCAGAGCTACTCAAGCATTGAGGACAACACTTTTTTGAAGGAGAGGGGCATGTTAGGTCCCTATATTACTAGTATAGTCCCTTATTGTTGTTAGTGTAACCCCCTTATTGTTATTATTGTACCCTTGGAACCCCCATTTTGTTATTATTGTGCCCTTAAATTATTATTGTTAGGTCGGCTAGGATTACATTGTGGCCCACTAGGATTACATTATGGCCCCATGGACTCCTATATATAGAAAGGAGGTTTTGTAAATTGTAGCATCCAAGAATTGTGCATTTATGTAATGTATTGGAGGTTGCCCCCTCGAAGTGGCTTATTTCTAAGGCGTTGATATCTCTTTTCTTCTATTTTTGAAGCTAGTTACACAACAAGCGTAACCTAAATAAACCCGTAACCTTAACATTAACCTTAAATATAACCTAACCCTATCCTTGACCAAATACTTAACCTTAACCTTAACTTGAACCTTAACCTAACCTTAACCTTGACCTTAACTATAACCTAACCCTAACCTTAACCAAATCATTAACCTTGAATTTTACCTTAACCTTAACTATAACCTAACCCTAACCTTGACCTTAACCTAACCTTAACCTTGACCTTAACTATAACCTAACCCTAACCTTGACCTTAACCTTAACTTAACCTTATCCTTAACCTTAACCTTCTCATAACCTTATCCTTAACCTTGACTTTACCCTTAACCTAACCTTGACCTTAAATTTAACCATAACCTAACCTTGACCTTAACCTTAACCTTCCCTTAACCTTAACCTTAACCTTAACCTTCTACTCTCTAAACTATTGCTAACAAGTAGAAAGTGGGGGGAGCTCAAAAGCATAAAACTTAATGGAAATAGTATGTTGAAGTATGCTCTGGTTAAACTTAAACTAAAAACACAAACGATGACAAACGATGGCTTGATGGCCTCTTATTATTAAACGTTCGAAATGGAGAGGAAATTTTACCCACTTGCCAAAGGGCCCCTAGACAATGGCTGTAGGTCCTGATGCAAGGATGTTGCCTTCCAAGCTTTGCCTATGATGCAGTATGACTCTCTCTCTCTGCTGTGGTGGACTAAGATGTTGGGTGGCCAACTATCGAGTCCTCTTTAGCTCCAGCTTCGGGTCACACACAATGTTGGTGTTGCTTGGGCTACTTTGGCTAGCATAATAGTGTCATCACACTTTATTCATATCTTGGTGGGTTTATATAGGTGAGCTTCAAATCCTCCTTCCCTCCCTTGGTACATGATGGATGGTGACCCAAGGGAGAGGTGTGATTCCATTGTGTGATAAAATATTCTTTTGTGTTCTCACATAGTGTCTAAGGAGGCACTGGTGGATATCCTTAGGAGACTTTCACATAAGGAGTAACCGTCCTTTGCTTGTTGTGGTCTCGGAAAGTGACTTTTTTCCATTTCTACGAATGCACACTTATCGGGTAAAAAGGAACGCAGAAAGCACTCTTCTCGAAGGATAAAGCGCACATTTGAGCATTTATGACTAGTTCAAATATGATTTTCTCAAAACCTTAGAGATTTTAAATACTTCTTGATTCCATTATGTATTCTTGTCTTATAAATCCTTGGGCTTGACATTAATTGATGTCGTCTTCTGCTGTACGATTTTCCAGTGTTAACACTAACCTTAACTTTAACCTTAACCTTAAGCTTAACATTAGCCTAACCATAACCTTAACCTTAACCTTAACCTAACCCTAACCTTAACTTTACCCTTAACCTAACCTTAACCTTAACCTTAACCTAACCCTAACCTTAACTTTACCCTTAACCTTAACATTAACCTTATCTTAACCTTAACCTTACCCTAACCTTAACCTTAACATTAACCTTAACCTGACTAAACCCAAAACCTTAACCTTACATTAACCTAACTTTAACCTTAACCTTCCCCTAAGGGTAAAGTTAATGTTAAGGTTAAGGGTAAGGTTAAGGTCAAGGTCAAGGTCAAGGTCAAGTTCAAGGTTAAGGTCAAGGTTAGGTTAAGGGTAAAGTTAAGATTAAGATGAAGGTTAAGGGTAAGGTTAAGGTTAAGGTTATGGGTTTAGTCAGGTTAAGGTTAATTTTAAGCATTTGGTAACGGTTAGGGCTAGGTTATAGTGAAGGTTAAGGTTAATTTAATGGTAAAGTCAAGGTTAAGTTTAGGGTAAGATCAAGGTTAAGGGTAAAGTCAAGGTTAAGGTTACAATAAGGGTAACTTCAAGGTTAAGGGTAAAGGAAAGGTTAAGGTAAATATAAGGTTAAGGTTGGGTTAACGTTACGGTTAGGTTAAGGTTAAGGTTACGGTTAAGTTAAGGTTAAGATTAGGTTAAGGTTAAGGTTAAGGTTAAGGTTAATGTTAAGGGTTTGGTCAAGGTTAGGGTTATTTTAAGGTTAATGTTAAGGGTTTTTTAAAGGTTAGGGTTAGGTTATAGTTAAGGTCAAGGTTAAGGTTAAGGGTAAGGTTAAGACTAGGTTAAGGTTAAGATTAGGTTAAGGGTATAGTTAAGGTTAAGGTTGGGTTAAGGGTAAAGTTAAGGTTAAGTTTAGGGTTGAGGTTAGCGTTAAAGTTACGAGAAGGTTAAGGTTAAGGGTTTGGTCAAGGTTAGGGTTAGGTTATATTTAAGGTTGAGGTTAAGGTTGAGGTTAAGGTTGAGGGTAAGTTTAAGGTTAAGGTTACAATTTTAGTCATGTTAAGGTTAAGGTTAAAGGTTTGGTCAAGGTTAGGGTTAGGTTAAGGTTAAGGTTATGTTAAGGGTAAAGTTAAGGTTAAGGTTATGTTAAGGTTAAGGTAAGGTTAGGGTAAGGTTAAGGGTTAAGGCTAACTTAACCTTAACCTTAACCTCAACCTTAACCTTAACCTTAACCTGACTAAACCCGTAACCTTTACCTAACCTTAACCTTAACCTTCCCATAACCATAACCTTAACCTTAACATTGACCTTACCCTTAACCATAACCTTACCCCATTAACCTAAACCTTAACCTTAACATTAACGTTAACATTAACCTTAACCTTCCCATAACATTAAACTTAACCTTAACCTTAACCTTAACATTAACCTTGAACTTAAACTTAACCTTCACCCTTAACTTTACCTTAACCTTAACCTAACCTTGACTATAACTATAACCTAACCCTAGCCTTGGTAATCTCAAGGTTAAGGTTAAGGTGATGGTTATGGGAAGGTTAAGGTTAAGGTTATGGTTATGGTTAAGGCTAAGGTTAAGGTTAAGGGTTTGGTTAAGGTTAGGTTTAGGTTATAGTTAAGGAAAAGGTTAAGGTTAATGTTAGGGGTTTAGTCAGGTTAAGGTTAAGGGTAAAGTCATGGTTAAGGTTAGGTTAAGGTTAAGGTTAGGGTTGGGGGAAGGTTAAGGTTAAGGTTAAGGTTTGGTTAAGGTTAAGGGTGAAGGTTAAGGTTACGAGTCTTAACCTCAACCTTGAACTTAACCTTAACCTTAACCTTCACTATAACAGAACCTTAACCTTGACCTTAATTATAACCTAACCTTGACCTTACCTTAACCTTAACCTTAACCTTACCCTTAATCGTAACCTTAACCTAACCTTAACCTTACCCTTAACCTTGACCTTAACCTTAACTTAATCTAACCTTAACCTTAACCTTAACTATAACCTAACCCCAACCTTCACCGAACCCTTAAACTTAACTTTATCTTAACCTTAACCTTAACCTAACTATAACCTTACCCTTAACCTTATCCTTGACCTTAACTATAACGTAACCCTAACCTTGACCAAACCCTTAACATTAACCTTAACCTAACCCTAACCTTCACCAAACCCTTAACATTATGCTTAAGCTTAAGCTTAACCTAATCTTAACCTTAACCTAACCTTAACCTTAACCCTAACCTTAGGCTAACCATAACCTTAACCTTAACCTTAACCTAACCCTAACCTTGACTTTACCCCTAACCTAACCTTAACCTTAACCTTAACCTAACCTGAACATTAACTTTTCCCTTAACATTAACCTTAACGTTAACCTTAACCTAATATTAACCTTGACCTAACCATAACCTTAACCTAACATTAAAATTAACCTTAACCTTAGCCTAACCATAATCTTAACCTTAACCTTAACAAAACCCTAACCTTAACTTAACCCTTAACGTAACCTTAACCTTAACCTAAACCTAACCTTAACCTAACCCTTAACCTTAACCTTAACCATAACCTAACCCTTAACCTTACCTTGAACTTACCCTTAACCTAATCTTAACCTTAACCTTGACCTTAACCTTAACCTTAACCCTTAACCTTAACCTTTACGTAACCTTAACCCTAACCTAACCTTGACATTAACTATAACCTAACCCTAACCTTAACCTTAACCTAACTTTAACCTTGACCTTAATTATAATCTAACCTTAACCTTGACCAAACCCTTAATGTAACCTTAACCTTGACTTTACCCTTAACGTAACCTTAACCTTAACCTTAACCTTAACCTTACCTTAACCTAATTTTAACCTTAACCTTAACCTTAACCTTAACTTTACCCTTAAGTTAACCTTAAGGGTTTAGTGAGGTTAAGGTTAAGTTAAGGTTAAGGTTAAGGTTAATGTTAAGGTTAGGTTAAGGTTAAGGTTAACGTTAAGGGTTTGGTCAAGGTTAGGGTTAGGTTATAGTTAAGGTTAAGGTTAGGGTCAAGGTTAACCTTAACCTAACCTTCCCCTAACCTTAACCCTAACCTTAGGTAAAGTTAAGGTTAAGGTTAAGGGTTTAAGGTTACATTAAGGTAAATTCAAGGTTAAGGTTAGGTTATGGGTAAATTTAATGTTAAGGTTAAGGTTTGGTGATGTTAACGTTAAGGTTAAGGTTAAGGTTAACCTTACCCTTATCTTAAACTTACCCTTAACCTTAACGTTAACCGTAACGTAACCCTAACCTTAACTTTACCTTTAACCTAACCTTAACCTTGAATTTACCCTTAACATAACGTTAACCTTAACCAAACCCTTAACAATAACCTTAACCTGAACCTTAACCTCACCCTTATCCATGACCTTAACTACAACCAAACCCTTAACCTTACCCTTAACCTTGACCTTAACCTAATCTTACCCTTAACCTTAACCTTAACCTTAAACTTCTCAAACCCTTAAGGTTAGGTTAAGGTCAAGGTTAAGGTTACGGTTAAGGTTAAGATTAGGTTAATTTTAGGTTAAGGTTTAGTCAAGGTTAGCGTTAGGTTAAGGTTAAAGTTAGGTTATAGTTTAGGTCAAAGGTAAAGTCAAGGTCAAGGTTACGTTAAGGGTAAATTCAAGGTTAAGGGTAAAGTTAAGGTTAGGTTAAGGTTAAGGTTATAGTTAAGGTTAGGTTAAGTTTAAGGTTAATTTAAGTTTAGGTTAAGGTTAAGGTTAGGGTAAGGTTAAGATTAAGGTTAAGGTTAAGGGTTTGGTCAAGGTTAGGGTTACGTTATAGTTAAGGTCAAGGTTAAGATTAGGTTATGGTTAAGCTTTAGGTGAGGTTAAGGTTAAGGTTAAGGTTAAGGTTTGGTCAAGGTTAGCGTCAGGTTATAGTTAAGGTCAAGGTTAGGTTAAGGTTAGGGTTAGGTAAAGGTTAAGGTTAAGGTTTGGTCAAGGTTAAGGTTAGGTTATAGTTAGGTCAAGGTTAGGTTAAGGTTAAGGTTAATTTTAAGGGTTTGGTCAGGTTAGGGTTAGGTTAAGGCTAAAATTAAGGGTAAGTTAGTTTAGGTTAAGGGTTTGGTAAAGGTTAGGGTTAGGTTAAGGTTAAGGTTAAGGTTAGGTTAGTATAAGGTTTGGTTAAGGTTAAGGTTAAGGTTAGGTTAAGATTAGGTTAAGTTTAAAGTTAAGGTTAAGGTTATGTTAAGGGTAAAGTTAAGGTTAAGGTTAGGGTTAAGGTTAGGGGAAGGTTAATGTTAGCTTAAGGTTAAGGTTAGGTTAAGTTGAGGGTTAGGTTATGGTTAAGGTGAAGTTTAGGTTAAGGGTAAGATAAGTTTAAGGTTAGGTTAAGGTCAAGGTGAAGGTTAAGGTTAAGGTTAGGTTAAGGGTAAAGTCAAGGTTAAGGTTAAGGGTAAGGGTAAGGTTAAGGTTAAGGGTTACAGGTTTATTCAGGTTAAGGTGAAGGTTAAGGGTAAGGTTAAGGTAAAGGTTAAGGTCAATTTTAAGGTTAAGGTTAAGTTAGGTTAAGGGCAAGGTTATAGTTAGGTTAAGGTTAAGGTTAAGGTTAAGGTTAGGTTAAGGTTAAGGGGAAGGTCAAGGTTAAGGGTAAGGGTAAGGGTAAAGTTAAGGTTAAGGTTAAGGGTTTATTATGGTTAAGGTTAAGGTTAAAGTTAATGTTAATGTTAAGGGGTTAAGGTTAGGTTAAGGTAAAGTCAAGGTTAAGGTTAAGGTTAAGGTTTAGTCAGGTTAAGTTTAAGGTTATTGTTAATGCTAACCCTACGATTACCTTAACCTTAACCCTAACCTTAAACATAACATTAACCTTAACGTTAACCTTAGCCTTAACCTTAATTTTAGCCTTAACCTTAACCTTAACATTAACCTTAACCTCAACCTAACCTTAACCTTGACCTTAAATATAACCTAACCCTAACCTTGAAAAAATAATTAAACTTAACCTTAACCTAACTAAACCCGTAAGAACTAACCCTAACCTTGAACAAACCCTTAACCTTAACCTTAACTTTACATTTAACCTAATCTTAAGCTTAAACTCACCATAACGATAACCTTAATTGTAACTTTACCCTTAACCTAACTCAACCTTAACCTACCTTTACTTCGCCCAACTCAAATTTACCTCAACCTAACTCAACTTAACTTTACCCTTAACCTAACCTTAACCTTGACCTTAACTATAACCTAACCCTAACCTTGACCAAGCCCTTAACCTTAACCTTACCCTTAACCTAACTTAACCTTATCTTAACCTTAACCTTCACTATAACCTAACCTTAATGTTGACCTTAACTATAACTTAACCCTAACCTTGACCAAACCCTTAACCTTAACGTTACCCCCTTAACCTAACCTTTACCTTCCCCTAACCTTAACTTTAACTTTAACCTAGCCTTAACCTTAACTTTACCTTAACCTTGACTTTACACTTAACCTAACCTTAACCTTAACCTTATCTTACCCTTAGCCTAACCTTAGGTTTTGGTCAAGGTTATTGTTAGGTTATAGTTAAAGTTAAGGGTAAGGTCAAGGTTAAGGTTAAGTTAGGTTAAGGTTAAGGTTAAGTTCAGGGTAAAGTTAAGGGCAAGGTTGAGGTTAGGTTAAGGGTAAGATAAGGTTAAGGTTAGGGTAAGGTTAAGGTTAATGTTAAAGTTAAGGGTTTGGTCAAGGTTAAGGTTAGGTTATAGTGAAGGTTAAGGTTAAGATAAGGTTAAGGTTCAGGTTAGGGTAAAGGTTAAGGTTAAGGTTAAGGTTAGGTTATAGTGAAGGTTAAGGTTAAGACCCATAACCTTAACCTTAACCTTAACCTTAACCTAACCTTAACCTTAACCTTAACCTTATCTCACCCTTAACCTTGAAATTTTCCTTAAACTTAACCTTACCTTTACCTTAACCTTGACCTTAACTTTCCGATAACCATAACCTTAACCTTGAATTAACCCTTAACCTAACCTTAACCTTAACCTAACCCTAACCTTGACCAAACCCTTAACCTTAACTATAACCTAACCTTAACCTTAGCCTTCCCATAACCACAACCTTAACCTTGACTTTCACTTTACCCTTAACCAAACCTTAACCTTGACCTTCCCCTAACCTTAACCCTAATATTACCCTAACCATAACCTTAACTTTACCCTTAACCTAATATTAACCTTAACCTAACATTAACCTTACCCTTAACCTTGACCTTAACCTTAACTTTAACAATAACCTAACCCTAACCTTTACAAAACTTTAACCTTAACCTTAACCTTAACCATAACCCTAACCTTAACCTTAACCTTAAATTTAACCTTAACCTTAACTATAACCTTACCCTAACCTTAACTGTAACCTTACCCTTAATCTTAACCTAACCTTAACATAACCTTCACCTTAACTTTACCCTTAACATTGACTTTAACCTTAAGCTTCCCCTAACCTTAACCTAAACCTTAACCTTAAACTTCCCCTAACCTTAACCTTAACCTTCCCATAACTTTAACCCTAACCTTAACTTTAACCTTAACCTTAAGGTTAAGGTTAAGTTTATGGTTATGGGAAGGTTAAGGTTAGGTTAAGGTTAAGATTAGGGTAAGGTTAAGGTTAAGGGTTTGGTCAAGGTTAGGGTTAGGTTATAGTTAAGGTCAAGGTTAAGGGTAAGGTTAAGGTTAAGGTTAAGGTTAGGTCAGGTTAAGGTAAGGTTAAGGTTACGGTTAAGGTCAAGGTCAAGGTTAAGGTTAAGGTTAATGTTAAAGGTTTGGTCAAGGTTAGGGCTAGGTTATAGTTAAGGTCAAGGTTAAGTTTAAGAGTAAGGTTATAGTTAGGTTAAGGTTAAGGTTAAGGTTAAAATTAGGTTAAATTAAGGTTAACGTTACAAGTTTAGTCAGGTTAAGATTAAGGTTAAGGTTATGGGTTTAGTCATGTTAAGGTTAAGGTTAAGGTTAAGGCTAAGGTTAAGGGTGTAAGGTTAAGGTTAAGGGTGAGATTAAGCCCTTAAAATTCCCATAACCATAACCTTAACCTTACCTTAACCTAACCTAACCTTAACCTTCACCTTACCTTAACCTAACTTTAACCTTAACCTTCCCCTAACCTTAACCCTAACCTTACCCTTAACCTTTAGCTTAACTTTAACCTAACCTTAACCTTAAATGTACCCTTAACCTAACCTTAACCTTAACCTTTACCTAACCCTAACCTTGACCTTGACCTTAACCATAACCTTAACCTTAACCAAATCCTTAACCTTCACATTAACCTTCAATAAACCCGTAAGGTTAAGGTTATGGGTTTAGTCAGGTTAAGGTTATGGTTAAGGGTTTGGTAAAGGTTTGGGTTAGGTTATAGTTAAGGTTAAGGTTAGGGTTAAGGTAAGGGTTAAGGTTATATTAAGGTTAAGGTTCCGACTCATAACCTTAACCTTAACCTTAACCTGACAAAACTCGTAACCTTAACCTTACCCTTACCTAGCCTTAACCTTAACCTAACATTAAACTAACTTTAGCCTTAACCTTAATGTTAACCTTAACCTTTACCTTAACATTAACCTTAACTTAACCTTAACTATAACCTAACCCTAACCTTGACCAAACCATTAACCTTAACCTTAACCTAACTAAACCCGTAACAACTAACCTTAACCTTGACCAAACCCTTCAACTTAACCTTAACTTTACATTTAACCTAATCTTAAGCTTAACCTCACCATAACCATAACCATAACCTTAACTATAACTTTACCTTAACCTTAACTTTAACCTTACCATTATCTAACCTTAACCTTAACCTAACCTTAACCTTATCTTTACCCTTAACCTAACCTTAACCTTAACTTTACCCTTAACCTAACCTTAACCTTGACCTTAACTATAACCTAACCCTAACCTTGACCAAACCCTTAAACTTAAGTTTACCCTTAACCTTAACCTAACTTAACCTTATCTTAACCTTAACCTTCACTATAACCTAACCTTAACCTTGACCTTAACTATAACTTAACCCTAACCTTGGCCATACCCTTAACCTTAACCTTAACGTTACCCCCTTAACGTAACCTTTACCTTCCCCTAACCCTAACCTTAACCTTAAGCTAGCCTTAACCTTAACTTTACCTTAACCTTGACTTTACCCTTAACCTAACCTTAACCTTAACCTTATCTTAGCCTTAGCCTAACCTTAGGGTTTGGTCAAGGTTAGGGATTTATAGTTAAAGTTAAGGTTAAGGTCAAGGTTAAGGTTAAGTTAGGTTAAGGTTAAGGTTTGGTTAAGGTTAAGGTTAAGGTTAAGTCCAGGGTAAAGTTAAGGGCAAGGTTGAGGTTAGGTTAAGGGTAAGATAAGGTTAAAGTTAGGGTAAGGTTAATTTTAATGTTAAGGGTTTGGTCAAGGTTAGGTTTAGGTTATATTTAAGGTCAAGGTTAAGGTTAGGTTGTAGTGAAGGTTAAGGTTAAGATAAGGTTAAGGTTAAGGTTAGGGTAAATTTTCAGGTTAAGGTTAAGGTTAAGGTTAGGTTATAGTGAAGGTTAAGATTAAGACCCGTAACCTTAACCTTAACCTTAACCTTGAATTTACCCTTAGCCTAACCTTAACCTTGATCTTAACCTTAACCTTATCTTAACCTTAACCTAATCCTAATATTAACCTTACCCTTAACCTAACTATAACCTTACCCTTACCATTAACCTTGACCTTAACTATAACCTAGCCCTAACCTTGACCAAACCCTTAACATTAGCCTTAAATTTAACCTTGACCTTGACCTTAACGTTAACCTTAACCTTAACCTTACCTTTAACCTTAAAATTAACCTTAAACTTAACCTTAACCTTACCCTAACCTTACCCTAAACTTAACCTTAACTTTACCCTTAACCTAATGTTAACATTGGAAAATCGTACAGCAGAAGATGACATCAATTAATATCGAGCCCAAGGATTTATAGGAAAGGAATACATTATGGAATCAAGAAGTATTTAAAATATCTAAGGTTTTGAGAAAATCAAATTTGAACTAGTCATAAATGCTCAAAGCGTGCATTCCTGTAAATGGAAAAAAGTCACTTTCTGGGACAACAACAAGTAAAGGACAGTTACTCCTTATGTGAAAGCCGCCTAAGGACAGCCACCAGTGCATCCTTAGACATTATGTGAGCACACAAAAGAATATTTGAGCACACAATGGAATCACACCTCTCCCTTGGGTTACCATCCATCATGTACCAAGGGAGGGAAGGAGGATTTGAAGCTCACCTATATAAACCCACCAAGAGATGAAGAAAGTGTGATCACAGTGTTATGCTGGCCAAAGCTGCCCAAGAAACACCAGCATTGTTTGTGACTTGGAGCTGGAGCTAAAGAGGACTCAATAGTTGGCCACCCAACATATTAGTCCACCAAAATAGAGAGAGAGAGTGAGACTGCATCAGAGGCAGAGCTTGGAAGGCAACATCCTTGCATCGGGACTATTGGGACTCAGAAATGTCGTATTTTCATCCACCTTTCCCTTCACTATACCTTACATTTCATCATCCCATTAACCTTTCATCATATCATTTTCATAAATACATTGTCGTTTCACCTTCTTATTTTCCACTTTATTCATTTTTGTATTATAAGTGAATTTAAGATTAAATATTAGAAAATATACATGTTTATATATATATCTCAAGAATGTGTGAGCTTTGTAATGTGTAGGAGATATGTGAAGGATTAATTCCAAGAGAACTACTCAAATAACATCTCCTCCTACATTTAAGGAGATAATTATTGAACCTATTCTAAGGAGAAGATCATGGAGGATTTGGTTGGCATATCTTATCCAAGATATGTGAGAGATATGTGGAGGATTTGAAGGGATCATATCTTGTAATAATGGGAAAGTAGTTGAGAGTGGTTGAGAGAATAGTGAATTTGTAATTATGAGATGCTTATCTTCTTCATGTATATAAGAGAATGCTCTCTCTTCATTTTCATAAGTTTTTGGAGTTTTGGGAGATAGTCTTGTAATTAGGAGAATGGGATTCTTAGCTTTGATTCATATTCTTTATTGTTACGCTTTCATGATTTGTCATTTGATTCTTGTAATGTAATTTGAGATATCTTTATTTTTGTGAGCTCACATATTTTGTTTTTCATTCAACTCTTTACATGTTGTATTGATTTTCCCTTATGCAATTTCCTGCTTTCCTAGTTAGTGTTTCAATGCTTTTCTAGATTAATTTCCTGCTTTCCTAGTTAGTGTTTCAATGCCTTCCTAGATTAATTTGATTTCAGTAATTTAGATTAGATTAGTTCCACTTCGGTCCTGCATATATAGTGCATGTGCCTCGTAATCCTACGAACCTCAGATTGACAAATTAAATAGTTGGGCAAGTACTACAACAGAATTAAATGACAATATTTTCACCCAACATTTTGGCGTCATTTCCCGGGAGGCACGATGGACTGAAGTTTAGTTTATTTTTCATGCAAGTGTGTTTAGACATGTTCCTAACTCCGAGGTGTCAAGGCAGTAAGATGTGGGGAACAACCTACGCATCGCGTTCGAGATACTGTAACGGGCTCATCCTCATATGGGTCAGGGCATGTAGGGTGTATTTATATTTATGCAAAGTGTGAATTTCAATTTCTACAAGTGTGTTTGATTTCCACAACTGTGAAGAGGTTTTTTTTAAGATTTTGACTAATTTGTGTTTATGAATTCATTCATCATTTTTTTTTTTATTTCATGGTTCATGGTTATAATTGAAGAATTCGATTACTAAATTAATGATTAGTCCTTGTAAGAGGGTTTAATTGAGTATTGAATTCAATATTATCTCTGTGGTCTCTATTTTTAATGAATTCAATTTTTAGTGTGCTGATGTGAAAGAGATTTTGTGAACTAAAACCTTGTAAAAGGATTAAAAACTCAGACAATTATTATCACTCTATTTTTAGAATGTTAGATCAGATTTAATTAAAGGAATGTTGAGTGCTTTTATTTACGCCAGTATTTTATTTTCATTTAAGCTTTTTAGATTTAAGTTTTGGGTGCAGTAAGAATCCTTTTTTCAACATGGTTTTACAATGAGTGTCAGCTTGGAACTACTCACTCAAATCCTAGCAGAAGTTGGGATCTCCTCTTCCCTGGAAAAGGAGATCTTGAAAAGAATTAAAGGTTCAAATACTCCCCAAGAAATAAACAAAGATTCAACATCTGAAGAATCCTGCATATCTGAT
Organism: Pinus albicaulis; assembly: GCA_034641835.2. Classification (NCBI taxonomy): domain Eukaryota; kingdom Viridiplantae; phylum Streptophyta; class Pinopsida; order Pinales; family Pinaceae; genus Pinus; species Pinus albicaulis. The sequence continues at coordinate 511,390,221 of CM076572.1, read as the reverse complement.
GGCGAACAATCATTCGAACAAGAGATCGGGGAAGAAGAAGAGGAGTTACAACATGATCTAAGTGAGAGAAATTGTGCCTATCAAAGTCTTATCGAACAATGGTTCCAGGTAAGTACTCGATTAGATTCGTCTTTTTATTTTTATTTAGTTGATTTGCAGATACAACAACTAGACTCATTCACTCTCGAATATTTTCATTTTTCATTTGAAAAATTTCTACTGAATATATTGTTGTTACTGCTACGTGAGTGGCTTCATTGGAAGTTTAATTACACGTAACTAATTTTAAAATTCTAATTAGTATAGAGTAGCTAGGCTTTCATTTTCAGTTTTTTCTTTCATTTACAGTTTTTCTTTTACATAGAATAAGTATGCTCTCCTCCATGCTTAGTGCGATCGTGAGGATCAGAAAATAGGAATGATTTAGACTAATTTCAAGAATAAATAAATTCATGTTTTGCAATATGCCTAATCGATTTTATTGTTAATTTGAAAATCATTTTTTTGCTGAAACTGTGTCTCACTTGCAATTGATTTTGTTTTCTGGCCATACTAAAACCTGCAACAAGCAATTAGATGATAAAACCTACAAAAACAATTAAATCTGAAATTTCCGAGGTTCATCATTTTTCTTGGGGCCAATAAAAGAACTGTGAGTTTCGTTGGACTTGCAAGTTTCTGTCTTCGTCTATTCATTTATGGCTAAGCTGTAGCAATGCCATCTCTCTGTCTAATGTTTCATAAACCTGCAACTAGCGACAATAAACCAAAATGATGAGAAACAAACAAATGAAAGCGCAATAAAGTAAAAGATAATTCTTATTTCTTTGTTTTCATATTTCGAAAGCTGGGATTTTCTCTTGTGATTAATTCTCACATTTAATTTGGGTTTCATAACAAAAACTAAGATACTATGTGGATGTTTGTTGAGAAATATGGGCCAAAATCCACAGGTTGTTACACTATCTTTAGCATCTCGAGATAATAGGAACAAAATCCCATCAGTATCACTGCCATATAACTATTTTTTATGGATTGGCCTTCCTAAATTTTCTGTTCGTCGGCATACTTTATTGAGTGATTTAAGCAAGGATACTCCCCGACAAAGCTTATGGAGGAGGAGGATTGGGATAATGCCATCGCTACATTTACGGAGAATCACTGGCTGACGGAGGAAACGACGCCAATTCTGATGAATGCTTTTCATTTGATAGCGATGTCACAGAGCTTGGATCTATCTGGGTTTTTTTCGAAGAAGAGGATGTTGCTGAAAGAAAAACGAGGTTTACGTTTATGTATCCCGCCATAGATATTATTCCCAGAATCGAAGAAACGGTCAGAGGAATGGAAAGCTTATGTTACTCCATATCGATCCGATGTCGAACAGGAATAGGCATCTATTGGTGGTGGCGGAGGTGTTTTGAAGTGGCGTCGTGTTTGCATATTGTAGAGTTCAGGAAATCCACCGGCGTACAGAGAGAAAAATGAGGTACGATGAGGTTGGTTACATGATAAGCTTCGATTTAGGTACTATTGACGATATGCATGAGCGATGAGGTACAATGACATTTGGAGATCCATCCAGTTATCCAGGGATCTTAGTTTGAAAATGATAACATGCTGAGAACCATCATATGAATGACTTCGTTTGCCCCTTTTAACTGTTTGTTAAGTCATTTTCTCTATAATGAATGTAACAACTCCTGCGTAATCAACCGCTTTGTAATTCTCTGCATAATTCTTGGTCTCGGTCCTCAGTCTCAAGTGTTATTTGTGTATATGTGCCTTAGTCAAAGGCCTATGTAAATATGGCATGTACAACCCCTACCCTTTAATACAAAATCCACCTCATCATAAAACCATACCTAAACCTAGTTTCCCTCTTGAGATCTGTCATCATAGCCTGATATGATCTGAAAAAATAAGTGTGTAAACAGATCATTGGAAATGACAATCATGCATGGGCCCATGGATATGTGCAACACTTCACACCAAGATGAAACAAAGAATTGTTTACAATTGTATTCCATCTACTACTATAAATAAATGCCATTCTATCTATGTCACACATCTCTCTCCTCTGGAGGGCGCACCTCTGCTACCTTTTCGACGGGCACTTCAACACACTGATAATAATGTTAATTTTGTTTCAGGCGATGCATTTGAGGTAATGCGTTTTTTTTTCTTTTATTTGATATATGCATCTGCGCTGCCACTCATGGAATACGTGTGAAGTGGAATACTTTGAAAATGCATTCAAGTGGTTAATTAACTATCATTCGTGTTGCTAAACAATTGACATCTTTACTAGCAATTCTCTTAAAATGATTTTTTTTTATTATATATATAGATAACTTTATACCGGTTTTTCTGAGCCCTGAATGTACTATGCAAGATAGGGAGAGGAAATTGCTGATACCTTTTTCAAACCAAGAGTTAGGCCATGAGTTGCATTTTATTTTGATATATCCTATTTTATAACATTTTGCTTTCAGGATTTTACGCCTAGAGCCGACATGCTGACACCAGGCACTCAAAGGAGATGTTTGACTCACAAAGGATTTTGCATCAGAACGAAACTGGAAATTGGCCCACGAGCTTTATGTCGATTATTATGCTTATGCTGGATTTTATGCCGCAAGCTGATTGTTTTCTCATGCTCACTATCTCCATTTTACACACTGCTTCATTACACTAATGTTCATGATGTCAGGATCATCTGCTTGATGATTGTTACTGGATACTTAGGAACGCTACAATTGAATGCTTTGAATATTCCACTCTATCTGATGATGTACAGGTCCATCTTGTAGAGAATTAAGTGAGATTATTGCAGCAAATCGATGTGAATCATACTTTGCCTAACTTCCAATTGATTGAATGAATTTAACAGTGCATCTAAGAAACCTATTTAACTTTCAGAACTTTAGTGACATGAATCAGCAAGAAACTGAAGATTTACTAGCGCCAAGACAGTATTGCTATACTTTGCAAGCCATGCCAAGGAATGGAGATCTGACTTTGATTTTTCCTGTTTTTATTTTTTATTTTTTCCTTTTCTTTTGGTGTGTATTATCAACATAAAAAAAAAAAACCATAACAATTATAAAACCATGAAAATTGCAAATGGACCTTTCAATAAATTCCTGAAAATAATACGAACACATGTTTTTACGCTTAACACTAATTTGTTTTCTTGAAGTCAATTTGACAGCCATTAATGATGAAACCAGTGCAGGTGACAGGTTAACACACACTTTCTTTCTTTTGCTCACATTTGTACTTATTCTTGCATCTTACGTTTTACAATGCTCTCACGAAGTTTTCATACAAGATTTGTACTAAGTTTTTTTTCAGGTTTCGGAAATGATCGCATTTTTCTGCTGAAGTGATTTTGAAAGATCACAGAACTTTTTGAGAAACATGCTTTGATAAACAGCTTGAAGGAGCTGTAACTCATCATAAACATCATGAATTTTGCTGTTATCCATAAACTTTTTACACCTCTTGATGTTTTCCATTACACAACGACCATGCTGATACACCAACATTTCCACTTTTTCCATTATCCATGCTGCGACACTGTAACATTTCTCCTTCAAAGCCGATTGACCATCCTGGTGTTGAAGCTCATTTTCCATTGCATTATCCTTCACGACTTCATGCACGCCTATTTTTCTAAATTGCATACATTCCTTTATCCTTTTCAGTTTATTTATTTTTTGCCTTCTAGTTTGCCTTCCGAATAAAACTTATTCCCTTTCCATGATTACATTGCCTTGTTTTCCTCACCATGCTGATCCACACAGCTTTCCCGTGAGTTCTTTCCATTTATAGTCCTACCAAATCTTTTTGTAAAAACTCACATTTACTGATGTGGGATTCATTAAGGCCCACCTTTCAACAAGTCTTACCCCATCGACCTCAGTACCTTATCTGGGATATAGAATAGAGTTCCTTTTGGGTACCTTGAGATTTGTATGCCTCAATGGCAAGTTCTCTCGCTGACAATAATGGGAATACATCAATGGCCCTTGATCGTCAGATCTTGAAAATGGCTTGACGTCAACCCCTCTATTTGCATTTCACAAGATGTACTCGGGTACCTTGGCACTCATTGGCATCAATGGTGAGTTTTCCTCGCATTGGTTAACGACATTCATCAATGGTCGGTAATCCAATGATTTCTCTTCATGCTAAATACCGACACATTCTTTCGCATGATTAGACTTGTACCATCAAGTTTTGTAGCAGGTGAAGACTATACACTTTTTCATGACTCCCTCAGCAGTTACATCAGCATGAATTCTGATCTATGAGAGTACCACAGTTCCACTTTCAACATTTATCTTTTCCATGATTTAGCATCAGCAGTTCATATTCCTTCATTTCCCAGGATCTAGTTACAGCAACATCAACATTCACAATTACATTTTCAGGATCCTGCTGCAGTAAAACCTTCCACGTCACATATTCTCTGATCTAGCAGTTACAGTAGTTGCAGCTACAACACCAGTCACATTTTCATGATCCAGCAGCAGAAGCAACTACATTCCTATTGCATAGTTCATCATTCTTGGGTAAGTGGAGGTATGTTGTTTTCTAATATTTAATCATACAATTCCTTATACGCTGACTTGAATATTTTGGAAAATTCCCTCACCATGCTCCATTTCCTTTCATGACCCATGCCAAGTTGCATGAGGACATGCAACCAATTTAGTTGGGGGTGGTGGGGGGACTATATTCACTACATATTCACTAACCATGATTTCATTTTTCCACCACTATCACTCCATTTTTTTTTATCTCATTTACCATTCACCAACATTTATTTTCCAACGATACTTTGTTGCACTTTGCTTCATACGCATTGATATACATATTGGCATGTTTCATGAATATTACAAAAGGGCTTTCTTATGCACAGTGATGTTTTCTTATGCACATTGATAGCTTATGATTTCCAGTGAGTGTTTACATTATTATTGCAGCAAGAGAACAAAAAATGAAATGAATGTTGTTAACACAAGAACCAACATTCTTTGTATTCATGGTTGTCACATAAGAACCAACCATAAGAAAATGTAATTTGCTACTCATGTATTTCACATACCCTAGAAACATTCATTATTCAAAAGAAATCATCATGTAAAGCCAAAGTTCAGATGCCGAATGTTCTTAAAGAGATCCATGCATGGTTGCATGAGGACATGCAACAAGTTCAGTTGGGGGGGATGTTGGCACTTAGAAATGTCGTATTTTCATCCAACTTTCCCTTCACTATTCCTTACATTTCATCATCCCATTAACCTTTCATCATATCATTTTAATAAATAAATTTGCGTTTCACCTTCTTATTTTCCACTTTATAAATTTTTGTATTATAAGTGAATTTATGATTAAATATTAGAAAATATACATGTTTATATATATATATATCTCAAGAATGTGTGATATTTGTAATGTGTAGGAGATATGTGAAGGATTAATTCCAAGAGACTTCTCAAATATCCCCTCCACCATTTTAAGGAGATAATTATTCAAGCCTATTCCTAAGGAGAAGATCATGGAGGATTTGGTTGGCATATCTTATCCAAGATATGTGAGAGATGTGTGGAGGATTTGAAGGGATCATATCTTGTAATAATGGGAAAGTAGTTGAGAGTGGTTGAGAGAATAGTGAATTTGTCATTATGAGATGGTTATCTTCTTCATGTATATAAGAGAATTTTCTCTCTTCATTTTCATAAGTTTTTTGAGTTTTGGGAGATAGTCTTATAATTAGGAGAAGGGGATTCTTAGCTTTGATTCATATTCTTTATTGTTACGCTTTCATGATTTGTCATTTGATTCTTGTAATGTAATTTGAGATAGCTTTATTTTTGTGAGCTCACATATGTTGTTTTTCATTCAAATCTTCACATGTTGTATTGCTTTTCCCTTATGCAATTTCCTGCTTTCCTAGTTAGTGTTTCAATGCTTTTCTAGATTAATTTCCTACTTTCATAGTTAGTGTTTCAATGCCTTCCTAGATTAATTTGATTTCAGTAATTTAGATTAGATTAGTTCCACTTCGGTCCTACATATATAGTGCATGTGCCTCGTAAGCCTACGAACCTTGGATTGACAAATTAAATAGTTGGGCAAGTACTACAACATAATTAAACGACAATATTTTCACCCAACAGGGACCTAAAGCCATTGCCTAGGGGCCCTTTGGAAAGTGGGTAAAATCTCTTCTCCATTTTGAATGTTTAATAAGAAGAGGCCATCGAGCCATTGTTTTCATTATTATCATTTGGAACTCTCTATATAGCTTCTGTATATTTGTGTTTTTTAGTTTTAGTTTAACGAGAGCATCCTTCAACATATTATTTCCATTAAGTTTTATGCTTTTGAGTTCCCCCCACTTTCTTCCCGTTACCAATAGTTTAGAGAATATAACACACTCTCTAAGCTTGTACGATTTTGTACACCCGTGCAACTAATACACAACAACACCTAACCTTAAAATTAACATAACCTTAAACTTATCTTAACCTTAACTTTGAGCAAACCTTAACCTTAACCTTAACATTACCCTTAACCTAACCTTAACCTTAACCTTAACCTTGACTTTACCCTTAACTTAATCTTAACCTTCACTATAACCTAACCTTAACCTTGACCCAATCCTTAACCTTAACCTTAACCCTAACCTTGACCTTAACCTTAAATTTAACTATAACCTAACCCTAACCTTGACCAAACCCTTAACATTAACCTTAATTTAACCTTAACCTTAACCTAACCTTAACCTTGACCTTAACTATAACCTAACCCTAACCTTGGCCAAACCCTTAACCTCAACCTTAACCTAACTAAACCCTTAAGGTTAGTGTAAAGTTAAAGTTAAGGTTAAGGTCAAGGTCAAGGTTAAGGTTAAGTTAGGTTAAGGTAAGGTTATAGTTAGGTTAAGTTCAAGGTTAGGTTAAGAATAAGTTTAAGGGGGTAAGCCTTAACCTTAACTTGAATAAATCCGTAACCTTAACCTAACCTTAACCTTAATTAAACCCTTAACCTTAACATTCCTCTAACCTTAAACATAACCTTACCCTTAACCTTCACCCTTAACCTTAACCTAACCCTAACCTTGACCTAAATCTTAACCTAACCTTAACTTTAATCTTACTTTTAACCTTACCTTAACCTTAACCTTAACCTAGCCTTAACCTTAACTTTACCCTTAACCTAACCCTAACCTTAAGGTTAAGGTTAAGGTTATGTTAAGGGTAATGTTAAGGTTATGGTTAGGGTAACGTTAGGGTAAGGTTAAGGTTAAGTTTATGGTTAAGGTAAGGTTAAGGTTAAGGTAAAAGTCAAGGTTAAGTTAGGTTAAGGTTAAGGTTAAGGGTTAGGTTATATAGTTAAGGTTAAGGTTAAGGTGACAGTTAGGTCAAGGTTAAGGGTTTAGTCAAGATAAGGTTAAGGTTAAGGGTTTGGTCAAGGTTAGGGTTAGGTTAAGGTTAAGGGTAAGGTCAAGGTTAAGGTTACAGTTAGGTTAAGGGTAAAGTTAAGGTTATGGTTAAAGTTAAGGTTAGGTTAAGGTTAGGTTATAGTTAAGGTCAAGGTTAGGTTAAGGTTAAGGTTAGGTAAAGGTTATAGGTAAGGTTAAGGTTAAGGTTAAGGTCAAGGTTAACCTTAAGCTAATCTTAACCTTAACCTTAACCCTAACCTTAACCTTAAATTTACCCTTAGGTTACGAGCTTAGTCAGGTTAAGGTTAAGGTTAAGGGTTTGGTCAAGGTGAAGGTTAATGGTAAGGTCAAGGTTAAGTGTAAAGTTAAGGTTAAGGTTAAGGTTACAGGTTTAGTAAGGTTAAGGTTAAGGTTAAGGTGGAGGTTAAGGGTAAGGTCAAGGTTAAGGGTAAATTTAAGGTTAAGGTGAAGGTTAAGGGTAAGGTTAAGGTTAAGGTTAAGGGTAAGGTTAATGTTAAGGTTAGGGTAAGGTTAAGGTTAAAGTTAGGTTAAGGTAAGGTTAAGGTTAAGGTTACAAGTTTAGTCAGGTTAAGGTTAAGGTTAAGGGTTTGGTCAAGGTTAGGGTTAGGTTATAGTTAAGGTTAATCTTAGGTTAAGGGTAAGATAATGTTAAGGTTAAGGTTAGGTTAAGGTCAAGGTCAAGGTTAAGGTTAAGGGTAAAGTCAAGGTTAATGTTAAGTTTAAAGTTAGGGTAAAGGTTCAGGTTCTGGTTCAGGTTAAGGTTAAGGTTAAGGTCAAGGGTTTGGTCAAGGTTAGGGCTAGGTTATCCCTTAAGGTTAGGGTAAAGTGAAAGTTAAGGTTAAGGTTAGGTTAAGGTTAAGGTTATGTTAAGGTTAAGGTTAATGTTAGGTTAAGGGTAAATTCAACGTTAAGGTTATGGTTATGGGAACGTTAAGGTTAAGGTTAAGGTTAAGTTAAGGGTAAGGTCAAGGTTAGGGTTAGGTTATAGTTAAGGTCAAGGTTAAGGTTAGGTTAAGGTTAAGGTCAAGGTTAGGGTTAGGTTATAGTTAAGGTTAAGGTAAAATTCAAGGTTAAGGATTTGGTCAAGGTTTGGGTTAAGTTATAGTTAAGGTCAAGGTTAAGGTTAGGTTAAGGTTAAGGTTAAGGTTAAGGTTAAGGTTAAGGTTAAGTGTTTGGTCAAGGTTAGGGTTAGGCTATATTTAAGGTTAAAGTTAAGGTTAAGGTTACAGGTTTAGTTAGGTTAAGCTTAAGGTTAAGGGTTTGGTCAAGGTTAAGGTTAAGGGTTTGGTCAAGGTTAGGGTTAGGTTATAGTTAAGGTTAAGGTTAATGTTAAGGTTAGGATAAAGTTAAAGATAAATTCAAGGTTACGTTAAGGTTAAGGTTAACATTAAGGGTTTGGTGAAGGTTAACCTAACTAAACCCTAACCCTAACCCTAACCCTAACCTTAACCAACCCCTAACCTTAACCCTAACCCTAACCTTAACCAAACCCTTAAAATTAACCTAACTAAACCCAAACCTTAACCCCTAACCCTAACCTAACCCTAACCCTAACCTTAACCAAACCCTTAACATTAACCTAACTAAATCCAAACCTTAACCTTAACCTTAACTTAAATTTTAAGGTTAAGGTAAGGGTAGGGTTAAGGTTAGGGTTAATATAAGGTTAACGTTAGGTTAAGGTTAAGGTTAAGGTTATGAATTTAGTCAGGTTAAGGTTCAAGTTAAGGTTAAGATTAAGGTTAATGTTAAGGGTATGGGAAGTTTAAGGTTAAGGTTAAGGGTAAGATAAGGTTAAGGTTAAGGTTAAAGTTAAGGCTAGGTTAAGGTCAAGTTCAAGGTTAAGGTCAAGGTTAATTTAAGATTAAGGTTAAGCGGAAGGTTAAATTTAAGGTTAGGGTTAAGTTTATGGGTAAATTTAAGGTTAAGGTTAAGGTTAAGGCTTGGTCAAGGTTAGGGTTAGGTTATAGTTAAAGTTAAGATAAGGTTAAGGTTATGGTTATGTTTAAGGTTAAGGTTATGGTTATGGTTAAGCCTCTAACCCTAACCTTGACCAAACCCTTAACCTTAACCTTAACCCTTAACCTTAACCTTAACCTGAACCTTTACCCTAAACTTACCCTCACCTTAACATTAACCTTAACCTAACCTTAAACTTAACTTTAGCTTAACTTTTACTTTACCCTTAACCTAACCTTAACCTTAACCTTAACCTAACTATAACATTACCCTTAACATTAACCTTGACGTTAACCTTAACCTAACCTTAATCTTAACCTTCACCATAACCTTATCTTTACCCTTAACCTTAACCTAAACCTTAACCTAACCCTAACCTTAGCTTTACCCTTAACCTAACCCTAACCTAACCCTAACCTTGACCAAACCCTTAACCGTAACCTTAACCTAACCCTTGAACTTAACCTTCCCATAACCTTAACTATAACATAACCTTATCTTAACCTTAACCTAACCTTAACCTTGAATTTACCCTTAAAGTAACCTTAACCTTACCCTTACCCTTATCTTAACCTTAACCTAACCTAATATTAACCTTAACCTTAACTTGACCTTAACCTTGACCTTAACTATAACCTAACCCTAACATTAACCTAACTTTATGCGTAAATTTAACCTTAAGTTTAGGGTTAAGGTTAAGGTTAAGGTTGAGGTTAGGTTAATGTTAAGGGTACAGGTAAGGTTAGGGTAAGGTTATGATTAGGGGAAGGGTAAGGTTAAGGGTAAAGTCAAGGTTAAGTTTACGTTAAGGGTAAGGTTAATGTTAAGGTTTGTTGAATATTAGGGTTAGGTTATAGTTAAGGTTAAGGTTAAGTTTAAGGTTAAGTGTAAGGTTAAGGTTACGGGTTTATTCAGGTTAAGGTTGTGGTTAAGGTTACGAGTCTAGTCAGGTTAAGGGTAAGGTCAAGGTCAAGGTTACGTTAACGGTTTGGTCAAGGTTAAGGTTTGGTTAAGGTGAGGGTTAGGTTATAGTTAAGTTCAAGGTCAAGTTTAAGGTTAAGGTGAAGGTTAAGGTGCAGGTCAATGTTAAGGTTAATGTTAAGGGTTTGGTCATGGTGAGGGTAAGGTTATAGTTAAGGTCAAGCTTAAGGTTAGGTTATAGTTAAGGTTAAGGTTAAAGTTATGGGAAGGTTAAGGTTAAGGTTATGGTTACGGTTTGAGTCAGGTTAAGGTTAAGTTAAGGGTAAAGTCAAGGTTAATGTTAAGTTTATGGGTAATGTCAAGGTTAATGGTAAAGTTAAGGTTAAGGTGAAGGTGAAGGGTAAGGTTAAGGTTAAGGTTAAGATAAGGTTAAGGGTAAGGCTAAGTTTAAGTTTAAGGGTAAAGTTAAGGTTAAAGGTAAAATTAAGGTTAAGGTTATGGGTAAGGTTAAGGATAAGTTTAAGGTCAAGGTTAAGGTTAAAGTTAAGGTCAAGGTCAAGGGTAAGGTTCAGTGAGGTTAAGGTAAGGTTAAGGTTATGGTTAGGATTAGGGTAATGTTAGGGTTAGGTTATAGTTAAGATTAAGGTTAAGGTTAAGGGTAAAGTTAAGGTCAAGGTTAGAGTTAGGTTATAATTAAGGTTAAGGTTAGGTTAAGGGTAAAGTCAAGCTTAAGGTTAAGGTTAAGGTTATGGGTTTAGTAAGGGTATGGTTAGTTTAAGGTTAAGGGTGAAGTTTAAGGTTATGGGTCTTAACCTTAACCTTACCCTTAACTTTAACCTTCACTATAACCTAACCTTAACATTGACCTTAACTATAACCTAACCTTGACCTTAACCTTAAGCTTACCTTTACCTTAACCTTAACCTTAACCTTAACATTAACATTACACTTAATCTTAACCTTAACCTAACCTTCCCATAACCTTTACCTTAACCTAACTTTAACCTTAACCTTCCCCTAACCTTTACCTTAACCTTAACCTAACCTTAACCTGAACATTACCCTACCCTTAACCTAACATTAACCTTAACTTTACCCATAACCTTAACCTTACCCTTAACCTACCCTTAAGCTTGACCTTGACCAGACCGTTAACCTAAGCTTAACCTTAGCCTAACCTAACCTTAACCTTACCTTAACGTTAGAATTCCCATAACCTTAACCTTAAACTTAACCATAACTTAACCTTAAACTTGACTTTAACTTTAACGTAACCTTAACCTTAACCTTAACATTAACCTTAACCTTCCCATAACCATAACCTTAACCTTAACCTTAAATTTACCCTTAGCCTAACCTTAACCTTAACATTAACCTTAACCTTATCTTAACCTTAACCTAACTTTAACCTTGATTTTACCCTTAACGTAACCTTAACCTTAAGGGTAAAGTTAATTTAACCTTACCCTTAACCTTATCTTCACCTTAACCTAACCTAATATTAACCTTAAACCCTAACTTAACCTTACCTTAACCATAACCTTATCTTAACATTACCTTAACCTTAACCTTCCCACTCCCTTAACCTTAACCCAACCTTAACCTTACCCTTAACCTAACTTTAACCTTGAATTTACCCTTAACATAACCTTAGCCTTAACTTTAACTTTACTAAACCCATACCCTTAACCTTATCTTAACCTTAACCTTAACCTTTACTTAACCTTAAGGCTTAGGTTGAGGTTAAGGTTATGGAAAGGTTAAGGTTAACCTTGACTTTACCCTTAACATAACCTTAACCTTAACTATAACCTAACCCTAAACTTGACCTTAACTTTACCCTTAACGTTGACATTAACCTTAACCTTAACCTTGACCTTGACATTAACCTAACCAAAACCTTAAACTTAACCTTAACCTAACCTTAACCATAACCGTAACCTTAACTTAACCTTAAGATTAACTTTACAATTAACCTAACCGTAACCTTGAGCAAACCCTTAACCTTAACCTTAGCCTTAGCCTTAACCTTAACCTAACTAAACCCGTAACCTTAACCTTACCCTAATCTTAACCTTAACCTTGACTTTACCCTTAACCTAACCTTAACATTAACTTTAACCTTAACCTAATGTAACCTTAACCTTCACCTTCACCTTAACCTTAACTGTAACCTAACCCTAACCTTACCCTAACCATAACATAAACTATAACCTAATGCTAACCTTAACCTTACCCTTAACCTTATCTTAACCTTAACCTTCACTATAACCTAACCTTAACCTTAAGGTAAATGTTATGGTTAAGGGTAAAGTCAAGGTTAATTTTAGGTTAAGGTTCAAGTTACGAGTTTAGTCAGGTTAAGGTTATGTTAAGGTAAAGGTTATGGTTAAGGTTAGGGTTAAGGGTAAAGTAAAGGTTAAGGTTAGGTTAAGGTTAAGGTTAAGGGTTTAGTCAAGGTTAGGGTTAGGTTATATTTAAGTTCAAGGTTAAGGTTAGGTAAAGTTTAAGTTAAGGTTAATGTTAAGGGTTTGTTTAAGGTTAAGGTTATGGTTAAGGTTAAGGTTAAGGTTAGGTAAAGTTCAATGTTAAGGGTAGGTTATAGTGAAGGTTAAGGTTAAGACCCGTAACTTTAAACCTTAACCTTAACCTAACCTTAAACTTAACCTTATCTTAACCTTGACCTTAACCTTAACCTAACCTAACCTTAACCTTAACTTTACCCTTAACCTTACCTTAACCATAACCTTATCCTGACCTTAACCTTAACCTTACACTTAACCTTATTTTAACCTTAACTTAACCATAACCTTAACCTTGACCTTAACTATAATCTAACCCTAACCTTGACCAAACCCTTAACATTAACCTTAACATTAACCTTAACCCTAACCTTACCCTAACCATAACCTATGGTTAAGGTTAAGGCTAATGTTGGGTAATGGTTAATACTAAGGGTAGGTTATAGTGAAGGTTAAGGTTAAGACCCGTAACCTTAAACCTTAACCTTAACCTAACCTTAAACTTAACCTTATCTTAACCTTGACCTTGACCTTAACCTTATCCTAACCTAACCTAACCTTAACCTTAACTTTACTCTTAACCTTACCTTAACCATAACCTTAACCTGACTTTAACCTTAACCTTACCCTTAACCTTACTTTAATCTTACCTTAACCATAAACTTAACCTTGACCTTAACCATAACCTAACCCTAACCTTGACCAAACCCTTAACATTAACCTTAACCTTAACCTAACCTTAACCTTAACTAAACCCTTAACCTTAACCCTAACCTTAACATTAACCTTAACCCTAACCTTACCCTAAACATAACCTTAACCTTACCCTAACATTTCCCTAACCATAACCTTAACTTTAGCCTTAACCTAACCTTAACCAAACCCATAACCTTAACCTTAACCTTAACCTAATCTTAACCAAACCCTTAACCTTAACCTGAACCTTAACCTAACCTTAACCTTGTCTTTACCATTAACCTAACCTTAACTTTAACTATAACCTAACCCTAACCTTGAACTTAACTTTACCCTTAACCTTGACCTTCACATTAACCTTAACCTTGACCTTGACCTTAACCTTACCTTAACCTTAACCTTAGCCTTAACCTTATCTTACCCTTAACCTAACCTTAACTATAACCTAACCCTAACATTGACTTTACCTTAACCTAACCTTAACCCCTTAACCTTAACCTTAACCTTCCCAAACCCTACCCCTAACCTAACCCTAACCTTCACCAAACCCTTAACCTTAACCTTAACCTTAGCTTTACCCTTAACCTAACCTTAATCTTAAACTTATCCTTAACCTTAACCAAATCCTCAACTTGAACCTTAAACTGAACCTTAACCCTAACGTAACCTTAACCTTTACTTTACCCTTAACTTTAGCCTGACTAAACCTGAAACCTTAACCTTAACCTTAATCTAAGCCTGACCTTAACTATAACCTAACCCTAACCTTAACTTGACTTTATCCTCAACATAACCTTAACCTTGACTTTACCTAACCAAAGTTAAGGTTAAGGTTACAGTTAAGATAAGGTTAAGGTTAAGGTTACAGGTTTAGTTAGGTTAAGGTTAAGGTTAGGTTAAGGTTAAGATTAAGGTTAAAAGTTTGGGAAGGTTAAGGTTAAGGTTAAGGGTAAGATAAGGCTTAGGTCAAGGTTAAGGTTAGGTTAAGGTCAAGTTCAAGGTTAAGGTTAAGGTTAAGGTCAAGGTTAAGGGTAAATTTAAGGTCCAAGTTAGGGTTAGGTTATAGTTAAGGTTAAGGTTAGGTTAAGGGTAAAGTCAAGGTTAAGGCTAAGGTGAAGGTTAAGGGTAAGGTTAAGGTTAAGGGTTACGCTTTGAATTTACCCTTAACTTAACCTAACCTTCACTATAACGTAACCCTAACCTTGAACAAACCCTTAACCTAACCTTAACCTTAACCTTCCCATAACCATAACCTTAATCTTAACCTTAACCTAACCTTAACCTTAACCTTAACCTTTACCTAAGCTTAACCTTAACCTTAACCTTGAACTTAATGGTAAGGTCAAGTTTAAGGTGATGGTTAAGGTTAAGCCTAGGTAAAGGTAAAGGTTAAGGTTAAGGTTAGGTTAATATAAATATTAAGGGTTTGGTTAAGGTTAAGGTTAAAGGGGTAAGGTTAAGAAGAAGGTTAAGGTTAAGGTTAAGGTAAAGTTAAGGTTAACGTTAGGTTAAGGTTAAGTTAAGAGTAAATTCAAGGTTAAGGTTAAGGTTAAGGTTATAGTTAATTCAAGGTCAAGGTTAAGGTTAAGGGTAAAGATAAGGTTATGGTTAACGTTACGTTAAGGGTAAAGTCAAGGTTAAGGTTAGGATAAGGTTAAGGTTAAGGTAAGGTTAAGATAAGGTTAAGTTAAGGTTATGGTTAAGGTAAGATTAAGTGTAAAGTTAAGGTTAAGGTAACGTTAAGGTTAAGATAAGTTTAAGGGTAAGGTTAACGTGAAGGTTAAGGTTAACGTGAAGGTTAAGGTTAAGGTTAAGGTCAATGGTAAGTTCAAGGTTAAGGTTAAGGATATGGTTGTGGGAAGGTTAAGGTTAATGTTAGGGGAAGGTTAAGGTTAAGGTTAGGGTCAAGGCTAGGAGAAGGTTAAGGTTAAGGTTAAGTTAAGGTTAAGGTTAAGGTTTGGAAAATGTTACGGTTAGGTTATGGTTAAGGGTAAAGTCAAGGTTAAGGTTATTGCTATGGGAAGGTTAAGGTTAAGGTTAGGTTAAGGGTAAAGTGAAGGTTAAGGTTAAGTTTAAGGTTATGGTTATGGGAAGGTTAATGTTAAGGTTAAGGTTAGGTTAAGGTTAATGTTAAGCTAAAGGTTAAGGTTATGGGTTTGGTCAAGGTTAGAGTTAGGTTATAGATAATTTAAATATTAGGTTAGGTTATAGCTAAAGTTAAGGTTAAGGTCAAGGTTAAGGTTAAGTTAAGGTTAAGGTTAAGGTTAAGTTCAAGGTCAAGGTCGAGGTTAAGCATAGGTTAAGGGTAAGGTTAAGGTTAGGGTTAGGTTATTATAGTTAAGGTTATGGTTAGGGTAAGGTTAGGGTTAGGTTATAGTTAAGGTTAAGGTTATGTTTAAGGTTAAGGATAGGTTAATATTATGGTTATGGGAAGGTTAAGTTTAAGGTTAAGGTTAGGTTAAGCTTAAGGTTAATGTTAAAGTTAAGCTTAAGCTTAAGCTTAAGGTTATGGTTATGAGAAGGTAAAGGTTAAGGTTAAGGTTAAGGTTGGGTTAAGGTTAAGGTTAAGAAGGTTAAGGTTAAAGTTAAGGTTAATGTTAAGGGTTAAGGTTAAGGTTAAGAAGGTTAAGGTTAAAGTTAAGGTTAACCTTACCCTTAACCTTAACCTTAAATTCAACCCTAAACTTGACATTACCCTTAACTTAATATTAACCTTCACTATAACCTAACCCTAACCTTGACCAATTCCTTAACCTAAACCTTAACCTTAACCTTACCCTTAACGTTATATGTACTAAACCTGTAACCTTAACCTTAACTACAACCTAACCCTAACCTTGACCAAACCCTTAACCTTAACCTTGACCAAACCCTTAACCTTAACCTTAACCTCACTAAACCCGTAACCTTAACCTTAAACTTGACCTTAACTATAACATAACCCTAACCTTGACCAAACCTTTAACATTAACCTCAACCTTAACCTTAAATTTCCCCTAACCTTAAACTTAACATTAACCTTAATCTTAACCCATAACCTTAACCTTACCCCCTTAACCTTAATCTTAACCTTAACTAAAACCTAAACCATAACCTTGACCAAATTCTTAACCTTAACCTTAACCTGAACCTTTACCCTAAACTTAACCCTAACCTTAACCTTAACCTTAACCTTAATCTTAACAATAACCTAACCCTAACATTGATCAAACCCTTAACCTTAATATTACCCTTGACCTAACCTTAAAGTTAACTATAACCTAACCCTAACCTTGACCAAACCCTTAACCTTAACCTTAACCTGACTAAGCACGTAACCTTAAACTTAACCTTACCTTAACCTTAACCTTGCCTTAACCTAACTTTAAACTTAACCTTCCCCTAACCTTAACCCTAACCTTACCCCTAACCCTAACCTTGACCAAGCCCTTAACCTTAACCTTAACCTAACCTTAACCAAACCCTTAACCTTAAACTTAACCTTACGCTTAACCTTCACCTTAATATTAACCTTAAACTGACTAAACCCGTAACCCTTGACCTTAACCTTACCCTTAACCTTCACCTTAACCTTAAACTTGACTTTACCCTTAACCTAACCTTAACCTCAAATATAACATAAACCTAACCTTGACCTTAACTTTACCCTTAACCTTGACTTTAACCTTAACCTTAACATTGACCTTGACCTTAACATAACCTTAACCTTAACCTTATCTTACCCTTAACCTAACCCTAACTTTAACTATAACCTAACCCTAACCTTAACCTAACCTTAACCTTAACCTTCCCCTAACGTTAACCCTAACCTTAACCTTAACTTTACCCTTAACCTAACCTTAACCTTAACTTTAACCTTAACTTAACCTAACCTTAACCAAACCCTTAACCTTGACTTTAATCTTAACTGTAACCTTAACCTTAACCTGACTGAACCTGTAACCTTAAAATTAACCTAACCTTAACCTTGACCTTATCCTAATCTAACCTTAACCTTAACCTTAACCTAACCCTAACCTTGATCAAACCCTTAACCTTAATTATAACCTAACCTTAACCTAACCTAACCTTAACTATAACCTACCCCTAACCTTGACCTTAACATTACCCTTAACCTTGGCCTTAACCTTAACGTTTACTTTACCCTTAACCTAACCTTAACCTTCACCTTAACTATAACCTAACCCTAACCTTGACCAAACCTTAACCTTAAGATTAACCTAATCTTAACCTTAAATAACTGTAATCTTAACCTTAACCTTATCCTTAGCCTAACCATAACCTTAACTTTAACCTAACCCTAACCTTAAGTTTACCCTTAACCTAACCTTAACCTTAACCTAACACTAACCTTAACTTTACCCTTGACCTAACCTTAACCTTAACCTTATCTTAACCTTTAACTTACCCTAACCATAACCTTAACCTTAATCTTAACCTGACTAAACCCGTAACCTTAACCTTACATTAACCTAACTTTAACCTTAACCTTTCCCTAACCTTAACCTTAACCTTAACCTTACCCTAACCTTACCCTAACAATAACCGTAACTTTACCTATAACCTTCCCCTTAACCTAACCTTAACCTTGACCTTGACCAAACCCTTAACCTAACCTTAACCTTAAGGGTAAATTCAAGGTTAAGCTTATGGTTATGGGAAGGTTAAGGTTAAGGTTATAGTTAAGGTTAAGGTTAAGATAAGGTTAATGTTAAAGCTAGGTTAAGGGTAAAGTTAAGGTTAAGTTTAAGGTTAGGTTAAGGTTAAGGGTAAGGTTATTGTTAGGTTAAGGTTAAGGTTAAGGTTAATATAAGGTTAAGGATAAGGATAAGGTTAAGGTCAAGGTTAAGGTTAGGTTAAGGTTAAGATAAGGTTAAGGTTAAGGTTAAGGTTAAGGTTAGGTTAAGTGTAAGGTTAATGTTAGGTTAAGGGTAAAGTCAAGGTTAAGGTTAGGTTAAGGTTAAGGTTGAGGTCAAAGTTAGGGTTAGGTTAAGGTTAAGGTTAGGTTAAGGGTAAATTTAAGGTTATGGTTAGGATAATGTTAGGGTTAGGTTATAATTAAGGTTAAGGTTAGGTTACGGGTTAAGGGTAAGGTTAGGGTAAGGTTAAGGTTAGGATTAAGGTTAAGATTAGGTTAAAAGTAAAGTTAAGATTAAGGTAAAGGTAAGGTTAAGATTAGGTTAAGGGTAAAGTTAAGCTTAAGGCTAGGGTTAAGGTTAAGGTTAAGGTTAGGCTCACGTTATAGTTAAGGTAAAGGTTAAGGGTAAGGTTATAGTTAGGTTAACGTTAAGGGTAAGGTTAGGTTAAGGTTAAGATAAGGTTAAGTTACGGTTAAAGTTACGGGTTTAGTCAGGTTAAGGTTAAGGTTAAGGGTTTGGTTAAGGTTAGGTTAAGGTTAAGATTAAGTTAAGGTTAAGTTAAGGGTAAGGGTAAGGTTAAGGTAACGGTTAAGGTTTGGTCAATGTTAGGGTTAGGTTTTAGTCAAGGGTAAGGTTAAGTAAAGGTTAACCGTAACCTTAACCTGAACCTTACCCTTAACCTTACATTAACCATAACCTTAACCTAACCTTAACTTGACTAAACCCGTAACCTTAACCTTACCTTAACCTAACTTTAACCTTAACCTTAACCATAGCCTGACTAAAACCTTAACCTTACCCTAACCTTAACCTTCACCTTAACCTTAACCTTCCCATAACCATAACATTAACCTTAACTTTACCTTTAACCTTAACCTTACCTTAGGGTTAAGGTTAGGGTTAAGGATAAGGTTAAGGTTAAGGTTAAGGGTTTGGTTAAGTTTAAGGTTAAGGTTAAGGTTAAGGGTAACGTTAAGTTTAAGGTTAATGTTAAAGTTAGGCTAAGGGTAATGTTAAGGTTAAGGTTAAGCTTAGGATTAAGCTTAAGGGTTTGGGAAGGTTAAGGTTAAGGTTAAGGTTAGGTTATAGTTAAGGTCAAGGTTAAGGTTAAGATAAGGTTAAGGGCATGGGCTTAGTAAGGTTAAAGTTAAAGTTAAGGTAAAGGTAAATGTTAAGGTTAAGGTTAAGACTAAGGGTAAGGTTAACCTTAACCTTAACCTTCACTTTAACCTGACTAAAGCCATAACCTTAACCTTAACCTAGCCTTAATCTTGACCTTAACTATAACCTAACCCTAACCTTGACCAAACCCTTAACATTAACCTTAACCTTAACCTTAACGATAACCTTAACCTTAACCTTCTCTTAACCTTAAGCTAACCTTCACCTTAACCCTTAACCTTACCCTTAACCTAAGCTTAACCTTACCCTAACCTTACCCTTAGCCTTAACCTTAACATAACCTTAACCTGAACCTTACCCTTAACTTTGACTTTAACCTTAACCTTCCCCTAAACTTAAACCTAACGTTAACCTTAACTTTAACCTTAACCTTGCCCTAAACTTAACCCTAACCTTAACCTTAACCTTAACTATAACGTCACCCTAACCTTGACCAAACCTTAACCTTAAGGTTAAGGGTTAAGGTTAAAGTGAAGGTTAACGTTAAGGTTAGGTTATAGTGAAGGTTAAGGGTAAAATTAAGGTTAAGGTCAAGGTAAAGGTTTGGTCAGGTTAAGGTAAGGTTAAGATAAGATTAAGGGTATGGGTTTAGTAAGGTTAAAGTCAATTTTAAGGTTACGTTAAGGGTCAAGTCAAGGTTAAGGTTAAGGTCAAGGTTAAGGTTAGGTTAAGGTTAAGTAAAGGTTATGGTTAGGGTAAGGTTAGGGTTAGGTTATAGTTAAGGTTACGAGTTTAGTCAGGTCAAGGTTAAGGGTAAAGTCAAGGTTAAGGTTAGGTTAAGGTTCAGGTTAGGGTTAAGGGAAGGTTAAGGTTAAGGTTAAGGTTAAGGTTAAGGTTAGGTTAAGGTTAAGGTTGAAGGTTAAGGTTAAGGTTAAGGGTAAAGTCAAGGTTAAGGTTAGGGTTAAGGTTCAGGTTCAGGTTAAGGTTATGGGAAGGTTAGGGTTAAGGTTAAGAGGTTAAGGGTTAGGTTAAGGCTAGGTTATATTTAAGGTTAAGGTTAAGGATAAAGTTAAGGTCAAGGTTAGGGTTAGGTTATTCGTTAAGGTTAATGTAAGGTTAAGGGTAAATTCAAGGTAAAGGTTAAGGTTAAGGTTACGGGTTTAGTAAGGTTAAGGTTAAGGTTAAGGTTAGGTTAAGATTAGGGGTGAAGGTTAAGGTTACGGGTCTTAACCTTAACCTTAACCTAACCTCAACCTTGACTTTACCCTTAACCCTAGCCTTCAAAAAACCCTTGACATTAACCTTGACCAAACCATTAACCCTTAACCTTAACCTTGACCTTGACCTTACCTTTAACCTTATCTTAACCTTAACCTAACCTTAACCTTAACTTTAACCTTAACCTAACCCTAACCTTGACCTTAACCTTAACCTAACCTTAACCTAACATTAACCAAGCCCTTAACGTTAACCTTAACCTGACTAAACCTGTAACCTTAACCTTGACCTAACCTTAACCTTGACCTAACCCTAACCTTGTCCAAACCCTTAACCTTAACTTTAACCTTCCCCTAACCTTAACCCTAACCTTAACCCTACCTTAACCTTATCCTTGACCTTATCCTTGACGTTACCCTTAACCTTCACCCTTAACCTTACCTAAACCTTAACCTAACCTTAAACTTAACCTTAACCTTATGGCTAAGGCTAAGGTAAAGGTAAGGTTAAACTTAACCTAACCTTAACCTATACCTTGACTTTAAATATAACCTTAACCTGAATAAACCCGTAACCATAAACTTGACCTTGACCTTACACTTAATGTTAAAATTATCCTTAACTATACCCTAACCCTAAATTTGAACAAACCCTTAACCTTAAACTTAACCTTAACCATAACCTTAACCTTAACCTTACCATAGCCATACCCTTAACCTTAACCTTAACATGACCAAACCCTTAACCTTAACCTTAAACTTTACCCTATCCTTACCTTAACCTTAACCTTAACCTTAAGTTTACCCTTAACCTAACCTTAACCTTAACGTTATCTTAACCTTAACCTAACCTTAACCTAACTATAACCTTACCCTTAACATTAGCCTTAAACTAACCTTAACCTTAACCTTACCCTAACCTTACCCTAATCATAACGTTAACTTTACCCTTAACCTAACCTAACCTTCATCTTAACCTTGAATTTAACCTTAACCTTCCCCTAACCTTAACCTTAACCTTATCCTTTCCCATAACCTTAACCTTGACTTTACCCTTAACCTAACCTTAAGGGGAAAGTCAAGGTTATGGTTAGGTTAAGGTATAGTCAAGGTTAAGGTTAAGGTTAGGCTAAGGGTAAAGTTAAGGTTAAGGTTAAGGTTTGGTCAAGGTTAGGGTTAGGTTATAGTTAAGGTTAAGATAAGCTTAAGGTTAGGTTAAGGTTAAGGATAAGATTATGGGTAAAGTTAAGGTTAAGGTTAGGGTAAAGGTTAAGGGTAAGGTTAAGGTTACTATTAAGGTTAGTGAATGTTAAGGTTAAGGTTAAGTTTAAGGTTAAGGTTAATATTAAGAATAAGGTTAAGGTTAAGGTTAATGTTAAAGGTTTGGTCAAGGTTAGGGTTAGGTTATAGCTAAGGTCAACGTTAAGGTTAGGTTAAGTTTAAGGTTACAGGTTTAGTCAGGTTAAGGTTAAGGTTACGGTTAAGGTTAAATTCAAGGTTAAGGTTTTGGTCATGTTTAGCATTAGGTTATAGTTAAGGTCAAGGTTAAGGTTAGGTTATGGTTAAGTTTAAGGTTAAGGTTACGGGAAGGTTAAGGTTAATGCTAAGGTTAAGTTAAGGTTAAGGTTAAGGTTTGGTCAAGGGGTTAAGATTAGGTTAAGGTCAAGGTTAAGCATACGGGTTTAGTGAGGCTAAGTTTAAGGTTAAGTTTAAGGTTAAGGTTAAGGTCAAGGTCAAGGTTAGGGTTAGGTTATAGTTAAGGTCAAATTTAGGTTAAGGTTAAGATTAGGTAAATGTTAAGGTTAAGGTAAGGTTAAGGGTGAAGGTTAAGGGTAAGATCAAGGTTAAGGTTAAGGTTAGGTTAAGGTTAAGGTAAGGTAAATTTAAGGTTAAGGTTAAGGTTAATGTTATGGGAAGGTTGAGGTTTAGGTTAAGGTTAAGGTTAAGGGGGTAAGATTAAGGTTAAGGTTAAGGGTAAGGTCAATGTTGAACTTAAGGTTATGGTTATGGGAAGGTTAAGTGTAATATTCCTAATTGGCTATGGCAAATTGGAATATTTGATTTTGCTCAATTTTGCCATCTTTAGTTTATTCATAAATAAAAGGGTGATTAAAGAATACATAACTCACTTTAGAAATAAAAGTTCACTCCCTAGTATCACAACGTTGTAACTTAAGTGATCCATGGTGGCCAAGAGACCACACAGAGAGGGGGCCCACGTAGACACATGGAGGGACTGCGCAGGCCAAGAGGGAGCACGTGGCAATGTTGGAGGAGGTGAGCATTAGGGTTGAGAGGGGCTCATGCTATATAGAGGGGAGAGCCTCCTCATTTTTTTCATTCGTTGTTGATGATATTGAGCTGGTTGTTTTGACTTCTTGAGCACGCTGGCTATTTAGCATGTCTGCAACACTGTTTAGTGCGTTGAGTGTCTTCGATTGGAGATCTCGCCCTTAGCCCTGGGGGACTTTGAGTGACTGCTCAAGCAAGGTAGTTTCTTCAGCATTTGTGGGAGGATTTTTGTTTGGGTTTTGTTGCGGAGCTGTGCATTTAGAGACTGCACAGTCATTGAGAGGGAGGACGCAGTCCATTATGGACGAGCTCCGGATTGAGTTTCTTGCAGGGGTTTTGAGTCTAGAGATCGAGTAGAGGATCATAATTTTCCTTTGGGAGGATTTTGGTTGAGTTTGAGGCCATATTTTAGTTGTTCCTATTCAGCCTCTGTGCAGAGCCTTGGAGGGCAGCATAATTCCCCGAGGGGATGATTTTCGGGGGTCAGCCATTTCAGATATGATTTCTGGGTTTTGCTGTGGTTGATGAGTAGAGGTGGATTATAGATTTTCAGCTCATTCCAGTGAGGGGATTGGCTCCAAGACATCAGTTCAGTTCAGCAGTAGCAGCTACACGACAATTTTCTAGCAGCTGGGATGCAGTTCAGGGAGCAGCCATTTCTTGATATTATGAGAGTATTTATTCACTTTCCTTGAGAAAGATTAGGTGCCATCACTCTGATCACCCATTGTACTTCATTATATTTCTCAGTATAATAAAATGGCTTAGCATTCTCTCTCTATATTTATGGATGATTTGTCGTACATTCTATCTATGATATTGTATGTCTGCTTTACTGTTATATTTATGTATTTTCAAGCATTATAGTTCTATACCACTTGGTGTGTTAATTTCATACTCTTAGACAGAGTCTGGAAAGGGCCAGGTAGCCTCTAGATCTCACTCTCTTCACAGAGGTGAAATATCTGGTAAACACCCTCCCAATCCATCTCTGGTTGGAGTTTGTTTGTGTTTTAGAGATATCCTCGAAACGGGATATTACAATGGTATCAGAGCATAGTTCTGGCTCAACCTATGGAGCTAGTTGTCTATGACACTGGGGAAGAGGCCATACATTTTTACAGAGGCAGAAAGTACAAAGATTGTGAGCGTAGGTTGGAAAACACCTACGAAGAGGGAGAATGTGTTCAGGTGGTGGACACAAAACAGGAGGAGCCTGTGACAGACATAGAGTAGGAGGAACCTATGTTAGATTCAGAGCAGAGAGAGCTGATGGCAGATGATAGTGAGGCAAAACAGTTTGGGGAGGCACTCTTCAAATCAGTGCAGGATCTAGCGAGACAAATTGAGGTGATGGGTCAAAGATTCACCTCTATAGAGGCTAGACAGCGTGAGACCCCACGGGTTTTCCAGGTAGGTGAGGGATCAGGTACATCTCACCATTTTTCGGAGCATGGTGCTATGCAACGTGATACTACTCAGCAGATGGCTTCACATGCACCTACACGCTCTACCATGCCCACTTTCTTGGGAGCAGACATAGGGTCACGAGCCCAGCAGGAGGCAGAGTCCGGGCATATGAGTGATCATTTTGTAGAGTATCAGGCCTATGGGTAGGAGTTCATGGATGCTCTATCGTTCAGAGACTTTGTTTAGCTTCAGTGGGATAGTAGACCCCGTGACCATCATAGAGGGCACTGAAATTATCATGACGGAGATACCCACCACACAGCTAGCATATTGTACTTGCCTACGTTTGATGGTTCATCAAATAGTTCGATGAAGTCTTGGGTGGAGAAGCTAAATATCTATTTCCAGCTTAACCATATGTCGGAGGCAGAGGCCATCAAGGTGGCGACATTAAATTTAGATAGTGAGGCCCGGGACTGGTGGTTCCATGGGATGGATACACTCGGACATTCTACAGTGACCACATATGCTGAGTTTACCAGGAGGTTGATAGAGAGATTTGACCGGAGGGATCCGGAATAGCATTTTGTTGAGCTGACGAGGCCCAAACAAACCGGGAGCCCAAAGACATAGATTGCAGACTTCTTGAGGATTTCAGTGATGGTGCTAGATCTATCCGCGGCCCAGATGATCTATATGTTTGTGGAGGGGTTAACAGAGCCACTTCGGGGTCTAGTCAGATCTACTAGACCAACCACACTCCAGGATGCTATTAGCAGGACTCGAGATTTACAGGATGAATTTTCTAGGACTCGAACACCTTACACCTAGAGACAGGGTTTCCAGCCCAAGGGGAAGGATGTGAGGATTCCGCCCCCAAAGGGGAATCTAGGATGGGCACAGATAGATGATGATGCCAGGAGGGAGCTAAAGAAGAAGCGGTTGTGCTTTACCTATCAGGAGCCGTGGGCACCGAGACATAGATGTGCTGCTGGAAAAGCACACTTCATTGAGGTCTTCTCTGAGAGTAGCGAGGAAGAGGATGAGGAGGATGAAATGGAGGCAGGAGACAGTCAGACAGGCCAGGATCAGTTGCCACCACCACCACCTCCAGGAGCAGGAGGTGCAGCTTTTGCACCCACAGGGGGGACCCTTGCAGCATTGTGAGGAGTTCCTAAGTATTTGACGCTGCGCGTAAGGGGGACAGTACGTGGGCAACGAGTATCAGTTTTGGTTGATAGTGGGGCAACCCACAACTTCATCAATGCACATATGGTTGAGCGGAGAGGGATACTGACCGAGAGCTTTGATGTATTTTTTAGTTTTAGTCCCAGGAGCTCAGACGATGCAGTGTGCCTGGTATGTTCCAGAGTTGGCGGTGACGATGGGTACCTACACCGTGACCGAACACTTTTTCATGGTCAACATACCAGATACCAATTTGGTATTGGGTGTTCAGTGTCTGATTACTTTGGGAAAGGTCACCACAAATTGGGAGGCATTGGAGATGGAGTGGGATGATAAAAAGACCAGGAAGCATGAGAAGATCCGCGGGATGCACACTTACCCACCTCAAACTATTTCGGCTCACCGGATGGAGGCAAATTTCCATAATGGAGACATAGAGTGGGTGATTGAGTTGCGGGCATCAGAGGTAGGGACTACCGGTCAGGCCATTCATCCTAATATACAAGCCATCCTTGACAGGTATGACACAGTGTTCGGGGATATACCACCAGGACGACCACCAAATCAGGGGTTTGAGCACACTATTGAGTTGGAGCAAGGTATTCAGGTAGTAATTACCACACCCTATAGGCATCCCAAAGCCTATTGGGATGAGATTGAGTGAGCCATCCAGGATTTGCTGGCTCTTGGGCACATCCGGCCGAGCACGAGTCCTTTTGCTTCTTCTGTGGTGTTGGTGAAGAAGAAGGACGACACTTTGAGGATGTGTATTGACTACAGGGCCCTGAACAAGAAGACCCTGAAGAATAGGTACCCTATACCTAGGATCAATGAGTTGATGGATGAGTTGAGAGGAGCCCAATTCTTCTCAAAGATTGATTTGAGATTGGGGTACCATCAGATTCGCGTGAGGGAATAGGAAATTCCCAAGACTGCCTTTAGATGTCACTATGGGCACTTTGAGTTTTTGGTGATGCCCTTCAAGCTAACCAATGCAAGAGCGACATTCTAGTCTTGCATGAATCACATCTTTTGTAGTCACTTGAGGAAGTTTTTGTTGGTGTTCTTTGATGATATCCTCATTTACAACAGGACTTGGGAGGAGCATCTCCACCACACTGAGGCAGTGTTGCGCATTTTGGAGGAGCAGCAGTTCTATGCCAAGCTCTCCAAGTGTGAGTTTGGGTTGTTAGAGATGTTGTACTTGGGGCATATCATAGGGGTGGACAGAGTGAGAGTCCACGAGGAGAAGATCGGGGCCATCAGAGATTGGCTGGAGCCGAGGAATGTGACAAAAATTTGAGGATTCATTGGCATTTGTACTTATTACAGGAAGTTCATCAAGATTTTCTCACAGCTTTCTGCACCCCTTACATATTTGACGAAGAAGGGGGCATTCAGTTGGTCGGATACAGTGCATCGAGCCTTTGATAGGCTCAAGGAGGTGATGAGAAGCTGCCCAGTGCTTGCATTGCTAGATTTTACGCAGCCATTTGTTTTGGAGTGTGATGTGTCAGGAGAGGGGATTGGCGCAGTATTGATGTAGGGAGGTCACCCTATAGCCTTTGAGAGTTAGAAGCTCCTTCCACATGAGAGGTTGTATTCTATATACGACAAGGAGATGCTGGCCATTATGCATGCATTGGCCAAATTCCGACAGTATTTGGTGGGGAACATGTTCAGGGTGAGGACTGATCACAACAACCTTAGGTTCTTTTTGGAGCAGAAGAAGCTACAGGAGAGGCAACATAAGTGGATCAGTAAGATCCAGGCATATGAATTTGACATTGAATATGTCAAGGGTAAGAAAAATGTGGTAGCATATGCCCTTTCACGTAGACCAGCCACGTTGTCTCTTATGAGCTTGGAGACAGACTGGAGAGCTCGACTTTTAGTTGAGTACTCCAAGGACAAATTTGCATGTGAGGTTCTGGATGGACAGGTGGTAGATGACAGGTATAGGGTAGTCGATGAGATCATCTACTACAAGGACTGGATCTTCTTGACTGAGGGATCTCAGCTAAAGAATAATATAGTTTAGGCATCACATGATTCACCATTGGCCAGCCATCAGGGGTTTACCAAAACCTGCAGGGCCATTAGAGAGAGGTTCTCATGGAAGGGCCTCAAGGAGGACGTACTCCAACACATCAGGGAGTGCGATGTTTTCCAAAGGAAAAGGGGGAGATGAGCCATCCTGCAGGATTATTACAACCTCTTCCCATTCCGGAGGGGAAATGGGAGAGTATTTCGATGGACTTCATCACAGGGTTGCCCATGGTGCAAGGCAAGGATTGTATCTTTGTCGTCGTTGTTCGGTTGATAAAGTATGCACATTTTTTCATCATATCCAGACACTGCACAGCAGCATAGGTGGCCAAGCTATTCTTCAAAGAGGTTTTCAGGTTACATGGTCTTCCTAAGAGCATCATTAGTGACAGGGACAACCGCTTCATGGGTGGATTTTGGCAGGAGCTTTTCTGGTTGGTGGGGACAAAGTTGACACCAAGTACCAATTATCACCCACAAATGGATGGGCAGATAGAGATAGTTAACAAGTGGCTAGAGGGCTACTAACGCAACTATGTCAGTGGATAGCAACGAGCATGGCTGAAGTGGTTGTATCTGGGGGAGTATTGCTTCAACACTACACATCACATGTCCATTGGTATGTCACCATTCTATGCTTTGTATGGGTATGATTCTTTATCTTTTGTTGATGTGATTTTTGGTGTTAGTAAGGCTCCAAGAGCCAAGATTTGGATCTAAGAGAGTCAAGATATTCTCCGAGCTCTCAAGGAAAATATGGCTACAACACAAAACCAACAGAAGTTGTATGCTGACAGGGGTCAGGTGGAGAGACAGTTTGAGGTAGGGGACTTGGTCTACCTACAATTGCAACCATACCGACAGTCGTCACTGAAGCAGAAGGGATTTAAAAAGCTCAAGCCCTGCTTTTACGGGCCATACAGGGTGATACACCAGATTGGACAGGTTGCATATGAGTTGGAGATGCCCCAAGGCAGCAAGATTCATAAATTTTTTCATGTATCATGCCTGAAGAAGGCACTAGGGCAGCAGGTGACAGTGACAGATAAGCTACCACCCACGGATGATGAGGGGCATTTGGTGTTGTAGCCAGAGGCTATTATTGATACCAGGGAGAGGAAACTACGGAGCAAGACAGTCTAGGAATTCTTGGTGAGGTGGAAGAATTTTCCAGATGAGGATACCACTTGGGAGAGTGAGAAAATTTTACAGCATCCATCACTTCAGTTGCTTGAGAACAAGCAACATTTTGCCGGGGGAGACTGTAATATTCCTAATTAGCTATGGCTAATTGGAATATTTTATTTTTCTCAAGTTTGCCATCTATAGTTTATTCATAAATAAAAAGGTGAGTAAAGAAGACATAAATCACTATAGAAATAAAAATTCACTCCCTAGTCGCACAACGTTGTATCTTAAGTGAGCCATGGGGGCTAAGAGACCACGCAAAGAGGGGGCCCACATAGACACATGGAGGGACTGCGCAGGCCAAGAGGGAGCACATGGCAACGTTGGAGGAGGTGAGAATTAGGGTTGAGAGGGGTTCATGCTATATAGAGGGGAGAGCCTCCTCATTTTTTTCATTCGTTGTTGATGATATTGAGCTGGTCGTTTTCACTTCTTGAGCACGCTAGTTGTTTAGCCTGTTTGTAGCACTGTTTAGTGCATTGAGTGTCTCCAATCAGAGATCTCACCCTTAGCCTCAGGGGAATTTGAGTGCCTGCTTGGGAAAGTTATTTTCTTCAGTGTTTGTGGGAGGATTGGTGTTTGGGTTTTGTTGTGGAGCTGTGCATTTAGAGACTACGCAGTGATTGAGAGGGAGGACATAGTCTATTCCGGAGGAACTCTAGATTGAGTTTCTTGAGGGGGTTTTGAGCCTAGATATCGAGCATAGGATCAGCCTTTTCCTTCAGGAGGATTTTGGTGGAGTTTGAGGCCGTATTTAAGTTGTTCCTATTCAGCCTCTGTGCATAGCCTTGGAGGGCAGCGTAATTCCCCAAGGGGGTGATTTTCGGGGGTCAGCCATTTCAGATATGATTTCTGGGTTTTGCTGTGGTTGATGAGTAGAGGTGGATTCCAGATTGTCAGCTCATTCTAGTGAAGGGATTAGCCCCAAGACATCATTTTAGTTCAGCAGTAACAGCCACATGGTATTTTTCCAGCAGCTGGGACTCAGTTCAGAGAGTAGCCATTTCTTGATATTCTGAGAGTATTTCTTCACTTGCCTTGAGAAAGATTAGGTGCCATCACTCTAATCACCTATTGTACTTCATTATATTTCTCAGTATAATAAAATGGATTAGCATTCTCTCTCTATATTTTTGGATGATTTGTCGTACATTCTAAATATGCTATTGTATGTCTACTTTACTGTTATCTTTATGTATTTTCGGGCATTCTAGTTCTATACCACTTGGTGTGTTTATTTCATACCCTTAGATAGATTCTTGAAAGGGTTAGGTAGCCTCCAAATCTCACTCTCTTCATAGAGGTGAAATATTTGGTAAACGCCCTCCCAGTCCATCTTTGGTTGGAGTTTGTTTGTATTTTAGAGATATCCTCGAAACAGGATATTACATTAAGGTCAAGGTTAAGGTTAAGTTAAGGTTAAGGTTAGAGGAAAGTTAAGGTTAAGGTTAAGGTTAGGTTAAGGTTAAAATTATGTTAAGGTTAAGGTTAAGGTTAAAGGTTTGGTCAAGGTTAGGGTTAGGTTAGGGTTAAGGTTAAGGTTAGGTTATATTTAAGGTTAAGTTTAGGTTAAGGTAAAGTTAAAGTTAAGGTTAAGGGTAAAGTTAAGGTTATGGTTAAGGTAAGGTTAAGGCTAAGGGTTTGGTCAAGGTTATAATTAGGTTATAGTTAAGGTTAAGGTCAAGTTCAAGGTTAACCTTAACCTAACCTTAACCTTGACTTTTCCCTTAACCTAACCTTAACCTTAACCTAACCTTAAAATTATGATAAAATAACTTATCCTTAACCTTGACCTTAACCTTAACTATAACCTAACCCTAACCTTACCCTAACCATAACCTTAACTATAACCTAACTCTAACCTTAACCTTACACTTAACCTTATCTTAACCTTAACTTTGACCAAACCATTAACCTAACTTAACCTCAACCTAACATTACCCTTAACCTTCACCCTTAACCTTAACCTTAACCTTCCCATAGCCTTAACCTTAACCTTGACTTTAACTATAACCTAACCCTAACCTTACCTTAACCCTAACCTTAACCTTAACCTTCCCATAACCTTACCCCTAACCTTAACCTTAACGTTATCCTTATCTTAACCTTTACCTAACCCTAACCTTAAACTTAACACTAATGTTAACCTTAACCTTAAGCATAACCTAACCTTAACCTTAACCTTATCCTATCTTAGCCTTAACCTAACCCTAACCCTAACCTTAACCTTAACCTTAACCCTGACATCCTTGACCAAACCCTTAACATTAACCTTAACCTTAACCTTAGCCTAACCATAACCTCAACCTTAACCTTAACCTAACCGTAACCTTAACTTTACCTTTAACCTAACCTTAACCTTAACCTTAACATAACCCTAACCTTAACTTTACACTTAACCTAACCTTAACCTTAAACTTAACCTAAGTTTAACATTGACTTTACCCTTAACGTAACCTTAACCTTAACCTTAACCTAACATTAACCTTGACCTTAACTATAAAATTAACCTGACTAAACCCGTAACCTTAACCTTAACCTTACCTTGACCTTAACTATAATCTACCCCTAACCTTAACCAAACCCTTAACCTTAACCTTAACTTTACCCTTAATCTTAACTTGCATAAACTTGTAACCTTAAGTTTTTGGTCAAGTTAAGGTTAAGGTTAAGGGTTTGGTCAAGGTTAAGGTTAAGGGTTTGGTCAAGGTTAGGGTTAAGGGTAAAGTCAAGGTTAAGGTTAGGTTAAGGTTAAGATTAGGTTAAGGGTAAGTTTATGTTTAGAGTTTTAATCAGGTTAAGGTTAAGGTTAGGTTACGGTTAAGGTTAAGGTTAAGGTTATGGGAAGGTTAAGGTTTAAATTAAGGTTAAGTTTAAGGTTAAGGGTATGGTTAAGGTTAAGGTTAGGTTATGGGTAAAGTTAAGGTTAAGGTTAGGGTAAGTTTAGGGTAAGGTCAAGGTTAAGGTTAATGTTAAGGTTAAGGGTAAGGTTAAGGTTAAGGGTTTGGTCAAGGTTAGGGTTATGTTATAGTTAAGGTTAAGGTTAGGTTAAGGGTAAAGTTAAGGTTAAGATTAGGTTAAGGTTAAGATAAGGTTAACATTAACCTTAACATTAACCTTAACCTTAAACTTAACCTTAACCTTTAACCTTACCGTAACATTAACGTTAACCTTAACATAACATTAACCTTGACCTTGACCTTAACCTTAACATTAACCTTAACCTTACCCTTAACCTAACCTTAACCTTAACCTTAACAATAACCTTGACTTTACCCTTAAACTAATCGTAACCTCAACCTTAACCTTAACCTTATATTACCCTTAACCTAACCTT
This sequence comes from Pinus albicaulis, assembly GCA_034641835.2. NCBI lineage: Eukaryota > Viridiplantae > Streptophyta > Pinopsida > Pinales > Pinaceae > Pinus > Pinus albicaulis. The sequence continues at coordinate 511,357,981 of CM076572.1, read as the reverse complement.
AACCTTAACTATGACCTAACCCTAACCTTGACCACACCATTAACCTTAACCAAATCTTAACCTTAAACTTAATATTATAACCTTCCCATAACCTTAACCTCAACCTTAACCTTAACCTAACCTTAACCTTAACTATAACTTAACCCTAACCATAACCTAAGGGTTTGGTCAAGGTTAGGGTTACGTTAAGGTTAAGGGTAACATTAAGGTTAAGGTTAGGATAAGGGTAAGTTAAGGTTAAGGTTAAGGTTAGGTTAAAAGTTAAGGAGGTTAGGTTAAGGGTAAAGTCAAGGTTATGGTTAACGGTAAGGTTAAGGTTAAGGTTAATGTTAAGGGTTTGGTTAAGGTTAAGGTTAATATTAGGTTAAGGGTAAAGTTAAGGTTAATGTTAAGGATTTGTTCAAGTTTATGGTTGGGTTATAGTTAAGGTCAAGGTTAAGGTTAGGTTATTGTTTGGTCAATTTAGTGTGTCCAAAATTGCTACATTAATTTGTCAATCCGGGATTCATAAGCTGGCGAAGTGTGGCGCACTATATGTGCAAGATAACCTATCTTTTACTTTTTGTCGTTTTTGGTTTTTTTCTTTTTATATTGGCTAGTTTCCTAATGTGATATCGAAATTCTAAAAGAAAAGTATGGATATAAATTTTCAAGGCAATGATGTCCTTTATAATGATTTCCCAAACTTCAAACTTAAAAAGGATTTTAAAATATGCAATGACAAAATTAATTCCTAAAAGGAAATGAAAATGTGCCACTATTCTAGTTAAACAAACAGTGAACTATTGATCATGAAAACCATTACCCTTGCTGCTGTCTAAACACAAAAGAAACTGTACTCAAAGAAATCCAAAGATTACAAGAAAAGTAAAGCTAAAATCAAATTACATCAACTCATATTCTGACCCCTCACCATTAGTCTCGCTATGGCTTTCGGAGGTAATCATAAACAACTTGAGCAATCCGATATCTAATTTGCAGAAAAATAAACTAATATCAAATTAAACACTCATACTTCAATCCCTCACCATTAGTCTCGCTATGGCTTTCGGAGGTAACTGATAATGACATGAGCAATTTAATATCTAACTTGCAGAAAAATAAACTAATATCAAACTACACACTCATACTTCAATCCCTCACCATTAGTCTCGATATGGCTTTCGGAGGTAACTGATAATGACATGAGAAATTTAATATCTAACTTGCAGAAAAATAAACTAATATCAAACTACACACTCATACTTCAATCCCTCACTGTTAGTCTCGCTATGGCTTTCGAGGTAACTGATAATGACATGAACAGTTTAATATCTAACTTTCAAAAAAATAAACTAATATCAAACTACACACTCATACTTCAATCCCTCACCATTAGTTTTTCTATGGCTTTCGGAGGTAACTGATAATGATTCCATGTCATTAGTCATTATAAAATGATGTGAAAATGCCTAGGCTGCCTATTGTAATCTGGAACAAAAACATTGATCAGTTAACAACAATATAAAGCATGAAATATTATGGACATAAGTAAAACGTAAAACATGAAAGATTATGGACAAAGATGAAACATAAATCCCATGAAAGATGTAATATATATACACATGAATGACTATGGCACAATGAACGTAAGGAAATGAAGCATGAAACTATACATTAATACACAAAACCTCGGCGTGTGCAGGGGCCCTCTGCACAATCCTCAGGAAGTAGCTATCAAACACGAATTGTGATTATGAACAGAGTCTTCTTATATATTCAAAATGCGGTCATAACAGAGAAATAATGTCACAGCATAGTGGTAACGTAATTACATTACAGAGCTAACTATTATGTGTATGAGAACGCATTATTTATAACAGAGGGTGATATACCTAATTCCCTAAATTCTGCGCTGATAGAAGACACGTGAACAACCACGTCCAGAAATCTAGCATCATGGCTGCTGTGAAGATTAAATCTATGGAAAGTGGCTATTGGATTCGGCTTATGGAGCCATTTACAGGTGTTGATATGTCTCCCGTGATTTAGAAATGGCCACGCAAGTCTTCACGTGATGAAAAACAGAGTTATGTCACCGTGGGACTCTTCGGTTGACCACCACTTGGCTACCTTTGACTACAACCTTCTTAGGTGAATTCAACTGAGCCAATAGGACTCGATCCATGTCCATGTCATTTCCAACTTGCCCATGTGGCTCAATTTGCCTGAAGACACCTGCAATATAGACTTTAACAAAATGGCTGCGGAAAGTTGCAGCAGCTGCGAAAAGTGACAAGATTTCGCAGCTCAATGAGAAAAAATCTAATTCAAACAGCAGACACAAAACATAGTTAAAAACCACTTTAAATGCTCTTTTATAATTAATATGCAATGATATTGATGACTTAGAAGGTCCAGGTGAATGGAAAAGGCTTAGAAAGGTGTATAAGAAAGATGCAAGTTTGGGACTCAACATACCCCCACTGTGAAGGTGTTGCATGTCCTCATGCAACCAAAATTTTGATAATCCTTCTTCAATTCATATGCCTTGATACCTCTCCCAGTACATCCAGTCCTCTTCTCCTCTTCCTTGGTGCTGCTAACATCCTATGCTTCTTCATTAAGCATCTGAATTTAAGATTAATCAGTGCTCTACTTATCTTCTGGCATTTCTTCTTCAATTTCCTGTTCTTTTTCTGCCACAGTCCCAGATGTAGCATGGTATTGTCATGAATGATCTTGTCCAATTTTATTTGTTCCTTTAATGCCTAATTTTCATTTTTTATGTGTCTATTTAAAACCTCCAACTCAAAGACTTCTTGTTTCAATGATTGGACTAGATCTTCTTGTGCTGTGTGAGGCTGAGTGGATGAGGTGCTGGGGCTCGTGGTTGTCTTTTCTAAGGATTCTATGTAATCGTACACCTCTTGCTGCTTTGGATCTATCTCAGGTGTCGTTTTCCTTGGGCTATCCCCAAAATGCTGTGGAGGAGAATTGTCTTCAAAATCTGGCTGAAAAGGGCTCATTTCAACGTCTTGAGGACTAGCTTCAATGTTTGACTGAGAAAGAGATGGAATATGGCCAGCTGGAGTTTGTTCAGGTGTTACTTCTCCCAAATCAATAAAATGAGGTCCTTTTGGCTGTGTTTTCTTCCACTTTCCTTTAAGCCTGGAACTTCTTCTTACATAATGTGGAATACTGTCTTTTTCCTTTTATTTTTCTTTTCCCCTCTTTTTGGCCATAGATGACTGTTCCTGAAGGTGAACTCATCTCTCAGATAACACTTGATGATATTCTTCTGAGGAAAGGGTTTGATGCACAGCCTCAATGCTTTTTTTCTCTTTTGATTTTATTGGCTTTTTATCCTCAGTCTTTTCCTTCTTTCTTTTTGACAATCTTTCCTCTCTACTAGTTCTTTCAACTGTGTTAGTAGGAGTGCTTTGAGTTTTATCATTTTTTCTCTTTCTTCTACTTCTTTTTGATGTACTTCCTTCAGAAATTTCTTGAGGTTCTTCAAAGAAATTTCTAACTAAAAATTGCTCCCAGGTGTCCCTTTTCTCCTTTAATTGTTTTTCTACCAAAATTTTCACGAGACCATGGTGATACAAATGTGGTTCTACGTCCCCTAGATGCTTCTGGATGGTTACAGACATCTTCTTCAAACTGTTTAATAAAAAGTATGGCAGATTGAGGGCCTGGTTGTCTAGAAAATTCATCAACAATCGGGTATGATACATATACATTGATCCAAAACGTCCCTCACAGGTGATAAAATTTTGAATGACCAACAGTAGGCTGGCCCACTCTTCTTTTAAAGCATGAACAGGAATTCCCTTTTTAAAAATAGTTACATCCATACCTGGGTTACGTAGGATCACTCTCCAGGCTTCATCACTAATGCTCTTGTTCTTGAACCAACGTTCACCTTCTTGAGGAGTCCTGTAGCAGCTGCTATGGATGCCTCATTCACCGTAAATTTGAGGTCCCCAATTTCTACCTCCAGACCATTGAAAGACCTTGCAAAAGCTTTTGTCACCTCTTTATGGTAGCCTCTAAAATTTTGAATAAACCAAAGCCACTTTTCCTTTTTCAATATATCTCTGACTTGCGGGTATCCTTCCATAAATTTGGGTCCCTCTGGTTCTGTTCTCAACAACTGACCCATCCTTTCTTCTGTACTTTAAAACTTGTCTACGTGAAGAGGGTTTTAACAGAGGTAAAACGGCAGAAATGATCAGGGTTTTTGAAGGAGGCTAGTGACTGTAAGCGGATATCAGAGAATAGGTACACAGAATGAAGCGGAACAAAGAATAAAATGGGGTGAAAGCTTATGTGAGCATGATGGAAATGCAGCCGTGAGATCAATAGAACAGTAGGGGGAGTAAAACACATCCGACAATATTTAAAATTGGGTGGCTGCAGAGTAGATGCAAGCACGTTTATGTAACGGCTACGGATTTTGTGTGGCTAAAAGAAGCCGTAGTAAAATCAACTATGTTTCTTAACTACAGGTGGAGTATCAACGTATAGCTGAACACTAATGAGGACCGGAGGCTTGATTATGAGGCTGTTTAGAAATGAATGCAAGGATTGTGGCAGAATCGTATAGAGATCGTGGGATGGCTACGGAGTTATCAATGCAATCATTGCATATAATGGAGCTATGGTTTATAACTATGTAAAAATGTGCTTGAATGGCATTTGAAATAAATTTTTACTCTTACCTTGGAATTCTTGCCATTTTTCATTGGTCTTCAATTAGTTGCTCCTCATTGATGTCTTTGAATGCCCCATGTCTTCATAATATGTCTTCATACCTGCAATTGATTTTATGATTGTTGAACTAACATCTGGCTGTACAATGTTTTTTTTTTTTTAAAACAGAGTGGTAGCTGCAGAAACTGCTTCTGGCTGCGGAAACTGGTGTCAGCTGTGGAAACTGACACAACAATTATTTGGGTGAATGGAGATGGATAGATGATAACTGTCTGAATGAAAATGGTCATGAAAGAAAATTTTATTGATGAAATTAAATGAAATAGATGAAATGGAGTAAAGTGAAATGAAGTGGAGTGTAATGAAGTGGAATGAAATGGAGTGGGTTGTCATAAAGCTTGTGAAATAAGAGAGAGAGATTTTTTTTTTTTGGAAAATATAGGGTGTCAGGTGTTCCTGATTTTCACCCTACATTCTCTGTATAAGACTGCCAATCAGTGATTGGTTTTCAGTCTTATACTTTTTTTTTTTTTTTTTGCTTGAAACTGAAAAGAACAAAGGCTAGGCTAATGGAGAAGAAGGATTCTTCTTCACTAGCCTTATTGCAGAATTATCTTGAAACATTTTGCCAAATTCCTCTTTTGAGAGTGGCTTATGATAGATCTTTAATTTGTGGCCATTAAAAATAAGAGGAGTTTGAAATTCATCAATGGTCTTGATTCTTACCGCTCCATTGTTGAAGATCTTGTCAATCTCATATGGGCCAAGCCAATGAGTCTGAAATTTTCCTTTAAAATCTTTAAACTTGGAGTCAAATAGAAATTCACAATCTCCTTCTTGAAACTTCTTCTCTTTGATATATTTGTCATGCCATTTAGCTCTTTGATATTGAACTAGATCAATTCTTATAATTGCCTCTTGTCTGATCTCATCTAGCTCATTCAACTGCTCCATTCTATGCTTTTGAGCTTCTGATAGATCCATCCCCAACTGAACTGTTATCTTGAAGGTTTTGACTTGGAATTCAATGGGGAGCAGGACTTCTTTCCCATAAACAAGTTCATAGGGAGAATGTCCTATTGTATTCCTCCATGTAGTTCTGTGGGCCCACAAGGCTTCAGGAAGCCTTTCTGCCCAATCTCTTCTGTGTAGATGAACAGTTTTGGTGATGATACTTTCAAGAACTTTGTTTGTAGACTCCACTTGACCATTTTCTTGCGGATGGTAAGGAGTAGATCTTCTGTGCTTGATTTTGTATTCTTCCATCAGCTTCTCCACCAAGTTGGATGTGAATTGGCTTCCCTGATCTGTCACAATTTCTCTTGGAACACCAAAGCGAGTAAAAATATCCTCATAAAGAAAATTAACAACTGAATTTTCAGTAGCAGACACTAATGCTTTAGCTTCTACCCATTTAGTAACATAATCAGTACAAACAAATATATACTTCTTTTGCTTAGATGGTGGGTTAATAGGTCCAATGAAATCTAAAGCCCATTTCTCAAAGGGTTCGATGAGTACCTATGGTTGCAATGGCATTTCATTTGAAAGGGTAGGTTTCCCTACTATTTGGTAGCTGTCACACCTTTTGACATACTGTTTTGCATCTTTGAAGAGGGAAGGCCAATAATATCCTAAAGAGAGGATTTTATAGGCTGCCCTTTTGTCAGCAAAGTGTCTGTCGCATGGTTCATCATGACATGCCTTGAGGATATCAGGCATTTCATCTTCCCTGACACATCTTCTGATCACAAGATCTGGCCCTGTTTTAAACAATTCGTTAGAAATCCATGAATATTTTGAACTCTCCTGAATAATCTTTCTTTCTTCACTTGGAAATAAATGTGGAGGTAGTTTCCTTGTAACCAAATAGTTAGCAATATCTGCATACCAAGGAGTCTTAATAGTTACTGCAAACAAGTATTCATCAGGAAACTTATCCTCTACAGGAGAATCTTCTTTAGTATTCTGAATCCTAGACAAGAAATCAGCTACCGTATTTTGTTTCCCTGGTCTATCCAACAAAGTAATATTGAATTCCTGCAAAAGTAAGAGACATCTTGTCACTTTTCCATTAGTAACAAGTTTTTTCATTAGATATCTAATCGCAGAATGATCAGTATGAATAAAAGTTCCATAGCCTGTTATATAATGTCTGAACTTATTGATTGCATGAACAACAGCTAAAAACTCTTTTTCAGTTACAGTATAGTTCAACTCTGTGGGAGTCAAATTTTTACTGGTATAGTAAATGGCATAAGGGACTAAATCCTTTTGACCCAAAACAGCTCCTAGAGCTGTATCTAAAGCATCTGTAGAAATATGAAAAGGAAGTTTCCAATTTGGTCCTCTCAAGATAGGTGCTTCAGATATTCTTGTTTTCAAAGTTTCAAAGGCTGATTGACAATCAGGATCCCATTTGAATTCACAGTCTTTTGTAAGCAGTTTGAAGAGTGGAGATGCTATTTTAGTGAAGTTTTCTATAAATCTTCTATAGTATCCAATAAATCCTAGAAAACTTCTAACATCTCTTTGACAATTTGGAATAGGCAACTTGGAGATGACTTCAACTTTTGATCTATCAACCTTAATCCCATCTCCTGAAATATGATGCCCCAAAACAATCCCTTCAGTAAACATCATAAAGCATTTTTCATGGCTTAATGAAAGGTTTGTTTCTTTACATCTTATAAGAACTTTTTCCAATTTTTCTAATGCCTCTTCAAATGAATTACCATAAACTGTAAAATCATCCATATAAACCTCTACACAATCATGGATTAGATCAGAAAAAATTCCTAGTACTGCTCTTTGGAATGTTGTGGGTGCATTACATAACCCAAAAGGAAGCACTCTATAGGCAAAAGTTCCCCATGGAGAGGTAAATGTGGTCTTATCTTGATCTTCAGGTGCTACCTGAATTTGATTATAGCCACTAAAACCATCCAAGAATTAAAAGTACTTTTTGCCTGCTAATGTATCTAATACCTTATCGATAAAAGGCAAAGGAAAGTGATCCTTCAAAGTTGCTTTGTTCAATTCCCTGTAATCAATGCATACCCTCCATTTACCATTCTTTTTAGGTACTATAACCAAAGGAGAAACCCATCGGCTATCCGAAATTGGATAAATGAAGTTTACATTGAGAAGTTTTTGGAGCTCTTCTTTCACTATCTCCCTAAGATTTGGATTCATCCTTCTTTGAGGTTGTCTGATTGGTCTACTGCTTTCCTCAATATAGATATGATGGATGCAAGTCTTAGGATCAATACCCTTCATGTCAGTATACTCCCATGCAAATGCAGTAGAATGTTTTTGCAAGATTCCGGTTAGTTCTTCTTGTTGTGACTTCTCCAAATGTTTGTTGATATTCAATGTTTTTTTCTGGAAAAATCTCAATAGCAGAATTACCAAACTCTTCCATAGAGTAAAGAGACATTTGTCTTGATGATAAATATTCTATGTCGGATTCCAACTGAAATTGTGTGGGGTCATATTCTGAAGATGTCTCAAAATTTTCTAATGTGTTCAGAATTTGACTATCCTCACTGATTTCAGAAATGGTAAAGACAGGTTGTATAGTGTCCTCATCATCAACCCATTCATTGTCTCCTACTTCTGTGATTGCTTTTGCCGGAGGATACAAATTGAATTTCTTTGTCGAATTACCATTAGAAATGTACATATCCCCAAATCTACAACTAATAAAAGCATCAGCTGTGGCTAGCCAAGGTCTTCCTAAGATAAGTGGGTGCCCTCCTAGATTACTCTTGGGAGTCAAAATCATAAAATCTACCGGATATTCCCAAGAATATAAGGAGACTGAAATATCTTCTAATACACCATCTGGTTTAATAATTGATCGATCTGCAAGTTGCAGTAAAGTAGGTGTAAAAAGAAGGTTAGGAAGTTTAAGCTGGTCCATAGTCTGTCTACTCATAATGTTGATAGCAGCCCCTAAGTCAATCAATGTGTTTGGAATTTCTATCCCATTTATATGTGTCTTGAAAATTGGACTACCTGGATCTACATACTTCTGCATGGTAATTTTTCCCATCATGATATCTGCAATTTTTCCTACCAGGTGGATTCTTCTTGTTGCCTAACTATGATTCTTCTTGTTTTTGCTAGAATAGGAATCTCTCTAATGGATTGTAACAAGGGAATCTTGATACAAACATTTTTTAATTCATCCAGAAAATCATAGTTAGGCAACAAGATTTGTTTTTCCACCCCTTTATCAATTTGTAATCTTTTAGGGAAAGGAGGTGTGGATGAAGATGCAGGTTGCTCAACTATAGGAGTTGTGGGTGTTAACTTTTCTTTATCTTTTTGAATGTTCGAGTTTTGAAGAGATGTTTCCTTAGAATTCTTATTGGCTTTAAGAGAGTCCTCCTCAGAGGTATCTTGCTCTTGGACATCTATAGAAGGTTTTTCTAAAACTCTACCAGACCTGAGTTGTACATCATTGAGAGGAACAATCATATAGGTAGGAAATTGTTGTCCTTCTATCATGTAAGTATTCTGAGGATTTTTATTGTTAGGATTTGGCAATGGATGAGCTGGAAGTTGATTTTTATTTTGTTGGTATGGAAGCATGAGTTGAGGATTTGGATTCTGCTGAGAAGGTTTTTGTTGTGGAAATGGCAATGAAAGTTGTGGATTTGGGTTTGGAAGTTGTGGAGCTTGTTGATTTTGAAAAAATGGAGGATACTGATAAAATTGAACAAATCTCCCATAAGGATTTTGCATCCCTTGTATCCATCGATGATATGGATTTTGATGTTGGGGCCAAGGTTGTTGCAAAGAATTCCAATTTGGTGGGGGTTGAGAATTCATAGGGTTGTTAAACCCTTGAGTTTGTTGCCCCTGCCAAGGTCTTCTTACAACAAAACAGAGAGATTCTACTGAATTTGGGTCTTCTTGAAAGACATCTTTGAGTCCAGGAATTGAAGGACAATCCTTGGTCTCATGATTCTCTGAGCAAATCATACATGTTTCTAAAACTTTTGCATCCAAGGGACATTCCCTTAAAGCATGTTTCTTCCTACATTTCAGACAAAAGATGGCTAGAGCATCAGTTTCTGCTTTCTTCTTGTTTTGAATTTTAAGGGCGTCTAGTTGTTCACTAAGGCTCCCTAAGATATCAGTTTTGAACTCATCAAGCATATTTCCGATCTCTGCCCTACTTACTGATCTAGTTGCAAATTTTTTTTCCCTGATAAGAGAAGGATCTCTAGGCCCTTTTCCTGTTTTAGATTTTCCCCTTGAGAGATGGACACATAGTTCTGTTATGTCACGAAGTGGAAGTTGAGAAATGTCTCCTTTCCCCATCATGTTTAAAATATCTATCCATTCATCTCTGATGGATTTTAATATAAGGGCTTTCAAATTTTATTCATATAAGTTTCTCATCTTTGCTCTTTTTAAGTTGTATTGAAATCTTTCAAGTAAATCTTCCAAATTTTCATCTTCTTTTTGCACCATTTTGAATACCTCATCCTTGTGATTGGTGGGCATATAATAGTCCAAGTATCTATCCAAAAAATTTTGTTTCATATCATTCCAAGTCCTAATAGATTGGGTGGCTAATCCCATGAACCATTTCAAAGTGGCTCCCTTCAATGTTGAAGGAAACAGTTTGAGTTTTTGAGAGTCTTCCATATAGTCATAGGTTCGGCACATGACTTCAAACTCAAACAGAAATGTTTCAGGATCCTCACTTCGCAATCCATAAAAGTTAGGGAGGACAGATGGTGAGATTTTTTTCATCATTGTATGAGTTTCCTCATCAACTATAGGGAATCCAAACAAGTTGTCTCCTTCCCTATTTCTTCCATTATTACCTTCACCATTGTTTTCTCCATTGTTTCCTTCTCCTCTACCTCTACCTCTACCTCCGAATCCATCTATTATTTTCTCTACCATGATAGTTTCTTTAGAGTCCTCAAAGTCCTTTGGTTCTTCTATCAAGGGAGGATGAGAGGGAGTCTCTTCCTTTTCTTCTTCAGGTGATTCTACTTCTTTGATTACAATATACTCTCCTGTAGAAGTAAATAAAGGGTCCTTTTCTAAATGAGATTTAGTAGGTGGTATAGGAGAATCCTCTAATTCAGCTGCTCCTTGAATTCCAAGAATCTTAAGGCTAGGGGTAGATGGTGGTGAATCTTGTCTATGCCTTGAAGAAGATGGATTTGTGAAAATTGAACTCTTGGATTTAGCTATAAACCTTCCCCTAGAATCTCTTGCTCTATGCATGTCATTTTTATTTTCATTTTTTTTTTAAAGTTGGGCTAATAATTCTCTTTCTGATCTTCCAGTTCACACTAGGTGCAAGAAGAGAGCATACTTAAGAAATTATTGAACCAATAACTCTCTTTTCTGATCCTCCAGATCACACTAGGTGCAATAGGAGAGCATACTTCAAGAAGTTATCAAGTTATCCCTTCTTTTTATTGTTTTTTTTTAAAGAAATTGGCTACCTAGTTACACTTCCCTGGAAATGGCGCCAAAATATTTGGTCAATTTAGTGTGTCCTAAATTGCTACATTAATTTGTCAATCCGGGATTCATAAGCTAACGAAGTGTGGCGCACTATATGTGCAAGATAACCTATCTCTTACTTTTTGTCATTTTTGGTTTTTTCCTTTTTATCTTGGCTGGTTTCCTAATGTGAGATGGAAATTTTAAAAGACAAGTATGGATATAAATGTTCAAGGCAATGATGTCCTTTATAATGATTTCCCAAACTTCAAACTTAAAAAGGATTTTAAAATATGCAATGACAAAATTAATTCCTAAAAGGAAATGAAAATGTGCCACTATTATAGTTAAACAAACAGTGAACTATTGATCATGAAAACCATTACCCTTGTTGCTGTCTAAACATAAAAGAAACTGTACTCAAAGAAAAGATTGCAAGTAAAGTAAAACTAAAATCAAATTACGTCAACTCATATTCTGACCCCTCACCATTAGTCTCGCTATGGCTTTCGGAGGTAATCATAAACAACTTGAGCAATCTGATATGTAATTTGCAGAAAAATAAACTAATATCAAATTACACACTCATACTTCAATCCCTCACCATTAGTATCGCTATGGCTTTCGAAGGTAACTGATAATGACATGAGCAATTTAATATCTAACTTGCAGAAAAATAAACTAATATCAAACTACACACTCATACTTCAATTCCTCACCATTAGTCTCGCTATGGCTTTCGGAGGTAACTGATAATGACATGAGCAGTTTAATATCTAACTTGCAGAAAAATAAACTAATATCAAACTACACACTCATTCTTCAATCCCTCACCATTAGTCTCGCTATGGCTTTCGAAGGTAACTGATAATGACATGAGAAATTTAATATCTAACTTGCAAAAAAATAAACTAATATCAAACTAAACACTCATACTTCAATCCCTCACCATTAGTCTTGCTATGGCTTTCGGAGGTAACTGATAATGACATGAGCAGTTTAATATCTAATCTAACTAGTAAAGCAAATGTACAAAACTGAAATGAATAAAACAGTGCTGGAATTAAAAACTAAGAAAAAGAAATCAGCAGAAGGACAAGATTGATTCCATGTCATTAGTCATTATAAAATGATGTGTAAATGCTCGGGTTGCCTATTGTAATCTGGAACAAAAACACTGATCAGTTAACAACAATATAAAGCATGAAAGATTATGGACAGAAGTAAAACGTAAAGCATGAAAGATTATGGACAAAGATGAAACATAAATACCATGAAAGATGTAATATATATACACGTGAATGACTATGGCACAATGAACATAAGGAAATGAAGCATGAAACTATACAGTAATACACAAAACCTCGGCGTGTGCAGGGGCCCTCTGCACAATCCTCAGGAAGTAGCTATCAAACACGAATTGTGCTTATGAATAGAGTCTTCTTATATATTCAAAATGCGGTCATAACAAAGAAATAATGTCACAGCACAGTGGTAACGCAATTACATTACAGAGCTAACTCTTATGCGTATGAGAATGCATTATTTATAACAGAGGGTGATATAACTAATTCCCTAAAGTCTGCGCTGATAGAAGACACGTGAACAACCACGTCCAGAAATCTAGCATCATGGCTGCCGTGAAGATTAAATCTATGGAAAGTGGTTGTTGGATTCGGCTTATGGAGCTGTTTACAGGTGTTGATATGTCTCCCGTGATTTAGAAATGGCCACACAAGTCTTCACGTGATGAAAAATAGAGTTCTGTCACCGTGGGACTCTTTGGTTGACCACCACTTGGCTACCTTTGACCACAACCTTCTTAGGTGAATTCGACTGAGCCAATAGGACTCGATCCATGTCCATGTCATTTCCAACTTACCCATGTGGCTTGATTTGCCTGAAGACACCTGCAATATAGAATTTAACAAAATGGCTGCGGAAAGTTGCAGCAGCTGCGGAAAGTGACAAGATTCTGCAGCTCAATGAGCAAAATTCTAATTCAAACAGTAGACACAAAACATAGTTAAAAACCACTTTAAATTCTCTTTTATAATTAATATGCAATGATATTGATGACTTAGAAGGTCCAGGTGAATGGAAAAGGTCTATAAAGGTGTATAAGAAAGATGCAAGTTTGGGACTCAACAGTTATAGTGAAGGTTAAGGTTAAGACCTGTAACCTTAACCTTCCCCTAACCTTAACCTTAACTATAACCTAACCCTAACCTTGACCAAACCCTTAACCTTAACCTTAAATTTTCCCTTAACCTAAGTTTCTGGTTAAGGTAAGGTTAAGATAAGTTTAAGGGTAAGGTTAAGGTTAGGTTAATGTTATGGTTAAGGTAAGGTTAAGGGTATAGTTAAGGTTAGTTTATAGTTAAGGTTAAGGTTAAGTTTATGGTTAAGGTTAAGGGTTTTTTCAAGGTTAGGGTTAGGTTATAGTTAAGGTTAAGGTTAGGTTAAGCCTAAGGTTAAGGGTAAGATAAGGTTAAGGTCATGGTCAAGGTTAAGGTTAAGGTAAGGTTAAGGTTACGGCTAGGTAAAGGTTAAGTAAGGTTAAAGTAAGGTTAAGGTTACGGTTGGGTAGGTTAAGGGTATGGTCAAGGTTAGGGTTAGGTTAAGGTTAAGGGTAAGGTTAACGTTAAGGTTATGGTTAAGGTTAAGGTTACGGTTAGGTCAGGTTAAGGTAAGGTTAAGGTTATGGTTAGGTCAAGGTTAAGTTGGGTTAAGGTAAGGTTAAGGTTAATCGTTTAGTCAGGTTAAGGTTAAGGTTAGGTCAAGGTTAGGTTAAGGTTATGGTTACGGTTAGGTTAAGGTTAAGGTTAGGGTTAAAGTTAAGTCAAGGTTAACGGTTTAGTTAGATTAAGGATAAGGTTAAGTGATTGGTCAAGGTTAGGGTTAGGTTAACATTAAGGGTGAAGGTTAAGGTTAAGGTTAAGTTTAAGGTGAAGGTTAAGGTTTAAGGTTATGGGTCTTAACCTTGAATTTCATTATAACCTACCCTTAACATTAACCTTTACCTAACCTTAACCTTAACCTTAACCATAACCTTAACCTTAACCTTGACCTTAACATTAACCTTAACCTTGAACTTGACCTTAACCTTAACCTTAACCTTACCCATAACCTTAACCTTAACTTTACCCTTAACTTTGAGCTTACCCTTAACCTTCACTACAACCTAACCTTAACATTAACCTTAACCCTTAACCTTAAGGTTAAGGTTTGGTCAAGGTTAGGGTTAGGTTATAGTTAAGGTTAAGGTTAAGGTTAGGGTTAAAGTTAGGGTAAGGTTAAGGTTAAGGTTAGGGTTAAAGTTAGGGGAAGGTTAAGGTTAAAGTCAAGGTTAAGGGTAATTTAAGGTTACGGTTAAGTTAAGGTTAAGGGTAAGGTTAAGGGTAAGGTTAAGATAAGGTTAATGGTAAGGTTAAGGTTATAGCTAAGGTTAAGGGTAAGGTCACAGTTAAGGTGAAGGTTATGGTTATGAGAAAGTTAAGGTTAAGGTTAAGGTTATGTTAAGGTGAAGGTTAGGTAAAGGTTAATGTTAAGGTTAAGGTTAGGTTAAGGTTTGGTCAAGGTTAGGGTTAGGTTAAGGTTAAGGTTAAGGTTAGGGTTAGGTAAAGGTTTGGTCAAGGTTAGGGTAAAGTCAAGGTTAAGGTTACGTTAAGGTTAAGGTTAAGGTTAGGTTAAGGTTAAGGGTAAGGGTAGGGTTAAGGTTTGGGTAAGGTTAACATTAGGTTAAGGGTAAGGTTAAGGATAAGGTTATGGTTAAGGGTAAAGTCAAGGTTTAGGTTACGTTAAGGGTAAAGTAAAGTTTAAGGTTAGGGTTATGTTATAGGAAAGGTCAAGGTTAAGGTTAAGGTTAAGGTTACGGGTTTAGTTAGGTTAAGGTTAAGGTTATGGTTAAGGTAAATTTCAATGTCAAGGGTTCGGCTAAGGTTAAGGTTAGGTTAAGGGTAAAGTTAAAGTTAAGGTTAAGGTTAAGGTTAGGGTTAAGGTTAGGTTGAAGGTTAAGATTAGGTTAGGTTAAGATTAAGATAAGGTTAAGGTTAAGGTCAAGGTTAGGTTAAGGGAAAGATAAGGTTATGGTTAGGGTAAGGTTAGGGTTATGTTAAGGTTAAGGTTAAGGTTAAGGGTTTAGTCAGGTTAAAGTTAGGTTAAGGTTGAGGTTAATGTTAGGTTAAGGGTAAAGATAAGGTTAAGGTTAGGGTTACGATTATGGGAAGGTTAAGGTTATGGTTGTGGGAATGTTAAGGATAAGGTTAAAATTAAGGGTAAGGTTAAGGTTAAGGTGAAGGTTAATGTTAAAATTAAGTTTAAGGTTAAAGTTAAGGTTAAGGTTAAGATTAGGTTAAGGGTAAGTTTAAGGTTAAGGTTAAGGTTTGGGTATAGTTAGGTTAAGGTTAGGGTTAGGTTTAGGTTACAGTTAAGGTTATGGTTAGGTTAGGGTTAAAGTTATAGTTAACCTTGACTTTACAATTAACCTTAACCTTAACCAAACCTTTAACATTGACCTTAACTTAATGTTAACCTTAACCTTCCCCTAACCTTAACCTTAACCTTAACCTTAACCTTAGCCTTACCCTAACCTTAACATTAATTTTACCCATAACCTTTACCTTAGCCTTACCCTAACCTTAACATTAATTTTACCCATAACCTTTACCTTACCCTTAACCTAACCTTAACCTTGACCTTGACCAAACCCTTAACCAAACCTTAACCTTAGCCTAACCTAACCTTAACCTTAACCTTCCCATAACCTTCATATTAACCTTAACCATAACTTAAGCTTAACCTTAAATTTACCCTTAACGTAACCTTAACCTTAACCTTAACATTCCCATAACCTTAACCTTAACCTTAACTTTCCCATAACCATAACCATAGCCTTAACCTTAACTTTACCCTTAACCTAATCTTAACCTTAACCTTAAATTTACCTTAACCTAACCTTAACCTTAACCTTACCCTTAAACTTATCTTAACATTACCTTAATATTAACCTTACCATGAACCTTATCTTAACCTTAACCTTAACCTTCCCAAACCCTTAAAATTAACCTTAACCTAACCTCAACCTTACCCTCAACCTAACCTTAACCTTTACTTTACCCTTAACGTAACCTTAACCTTAACTTTAACCTTACCAAACCCATACCCTTAACCTTATGTTAACCTTAACCCTTACTTAACCTTGACTTTAATCTTAACATAACCTTAACCTTAACTATAACCTTGACGTTAAATTTAGCCTTAACGTTAACCTTTACCTTGACCTTGACCATAACCTAACCTTAACCTTAACCTAAACTTAACCTAACCTTAATCATAATCGTAACCTTAACCTAACCTTAACCTTAACTTTACAAATAACCTAACCCTAACCTTGACCAAACCCTTAACCTTAACCTTATGACTAGTTCAAATCTGACTAGTTCAAATCTGATTGTCTCAAAACCTTAGATATTTTAAATACTTCTTGATTCCATAAAGTATTCCTGTCCTGTAAATCCTTGGGCTCGACATTAATTGATGTCGTCTTCTACTGTATGATTTTCTAATGTTAACACCCTTAACCTAACTTAACCTAAACCTTGACCTTGACCTTAAGCTTAACCTTACCCTTAACCATCACCTTAACCTTAACCTTAACCCTAACCTAACTAAACCCATAACCTTAAACCTTTACCTTACCCTTAACCTTCACCTTAACCTTAACCTTGACTTTACCATTAACCCAACCTTAACCTTAACTATAACGTAACCCTAAACTTGACCTTAAATTTACCCTTAACCTTAACATTAACCTTGACCTTAACCTTAACCTTAACTTTAACCATAACCTTAACTTTACCCTTAATCTAATCGTAACCTTAACCTTAACCATAACCTTAACCTTAACCTTGATTTTACCCTTAACCTAATGTTAACCTTAACCTAACCTTATCCTTAACTTTACCTTAACCTTGACTTTACCCTTAACCTAGCCTTAACCTTAACCTTAACTTGACTAAACACTTAAGGTTAGGGTAAATTTAGGTTAAGGTCAATGTCAATGTTAAGGTTAATTTAGGTTAAGGTAAGGTTATAGTTAGGTTAAGGTTAAGGTTAAGGTTAGGTTAAGGTTAAGATAAGGTTAAGGTTAAGGTTAAGGTTAAGGTTAGGTTAAGGGTAAATTTGAGGTTAAGGTTAAGTGTAAGGTTAAGGTTACGTTAAGGTAAAGGTTATTTTTAAGGTTAGGTTTAAGGGTAAATTCAAGGTTAAGGTTACGTTAAGGTTCCAGTTACAGGTTTAGTCAATTCAAGGTTACGTTAAGGTAAAGGTTAAGGTTAAGGTTACGTTAAGGTAAAGGTTATGGTTAAGGTTAGGGTTAAGGGTAAAGTCAAGGTTAAAGTTAGGTTAAGGTTAAGGTTAAGGTTAATTTTAAGGGTTTGGTTAAGGTTAAGGTTATAGTTAAGGTCAAAGTTAAGGTTAACCATAGCCTTGAACTTAACCATAACCCTTACTTAACCTTGAATTTACCCTTAAATTAACCTTAACCTTAACTATAACCTAACCCTAACCTTGACCTTAAATTTACAATTAACCTTGACCTTAACTTTAACCTTAACCTAACCTTAACCTTATCCTAACCTTAACTTTAACCAAAACCTTAACTTTACCCTTAATCTAACCGTAACCTCAACCTTAACCATGAAATTAACCTTAACCTTGACTTTACCCTTAACCTAACCTTAAGCTTAACCTAACCTTAACCCCGAATTTACCCTTAACCTAACCTTGACCTTAACCTGACTAAACGCTTAAGGTTAGGGTAAATTTAAAGTTAAGGTTAAGGTCAATGTCAATGTTAAGGTTAAGTTAGGTTAAGGTAAGGTTATAGTTAGTTTAAGGTTAAGGTTAGGTTAAGGTTAAGATAAGGTTAAGGTTAGGTTAACGGTAAAGTCGAGGTTAAGGTAAAGGTTAAGGTTAAGGGTAAGGCTAAGGTAAGGGTGAGGTTAAGGTTACGTTAAGGTAAAGGTTATGGTTAAGGTTAGGGTCAGGGGTAAATTCAAGATTAAGGTTACGGGTTTAGTCAGGTTAAGGTTACGTTAAGGTAAAGGTTAAGGTTAAGTTTAGGTTAAGGTAAAGGTTGTGGTTAAGGTTAGGGTTAAGGGTAAAGTCAAGGTTAAGGTTAGGTTAAGGTTAAGGTTAAGGTTAAGGGTTAGGTTATAGTTAAGGTCAAGGTTAAGGTTATGTTAAGGTTAGGTTAAGGTTTAGATTAAGGTTAAGGTTAATGTTAAGGGTTTGGTTAAGGTTAAGGTTATAATTAAGGTCAAGGTTAAGGTTAAGGTTATGGTTAAGGTTAAGGTTAAGGTTAGGTAAAGGTTAATGTTAAGGGTAGTGTTGAAGAGGTAAATTCCCTCTGCTGACAGAGGTGATCCCACTAGCCCAGATTGAGTCTAGCAACGATCAAGTCACGCAATGACATTGGTTCCTAGTTACCAAAAGACATAGATTGTGATAAGTAGCCTACCTAAAATCCCATGCAGTTGTCATTGATGAAAATATGGCATTTCCCATCCCTCTCTTGACATATCACGATCCTTCCGTTCAACACATCCGAACACCTGTACACATGCAAGGAAACAACGACATAAAACGTAAAATCTAAAGCATGTAACCATATATCAGTCAGAGAGGATATAATTCATTGCATTACATAAATAAATGAACACATGAATGGAACAAAAATAAGATTCTCTTATATTATAAATGACAAAAGGGAGACTACAACCAAATGCTATGACGCTATGATCTTCCTTTGGCGGAGTTGACAGTGGAGTGTGTCTCAACAAAGCCTGTCGGGGATCTGGAAAAATCTCTCTCTCTTCGGCTTGGCTTTCAAAGCTTGCCCGGCTATAGTTTCCTTTCTACAAGTTCAACTATAACATGTTCAAACCTTTAGCTATTCAGCTAGTTCAACCTTCAGCTATTTAGCTTGTTCAACCATCACATCAATGGAAGATGGCTATATTTATAGAGGAGAGGAGGAGGATGGGATCCCTACAATAGTGGAAGGGAGGCCTTATCCCTTGGGAGGTTTCCCCACAAGGTGGAAATAAGAGGCCAAAGGAGGAAGGCCATGGTTATTCAGTCGAACCACTTCCTATGACTCATCCATGAAGTTTTTGTAACCGAAACATCGCCTCTTTTTTAAAAAAAATTCCATAAGTAGATTGGCGTGGGTGCTTAATTGGGACAGATCGCCAGTTGGCACAGGCTCAATGTTGATTTTTTCCCATTGGCACCAGGGCATAACGGGCTACTAGCGCCAAGGAAAAAACAGGTGTTTTTAGTGGTCTGCTCATGAAATGATCAACAGAAGGAATGTTGTCCTCATGGAAAAGGATGCCTTAACTAAACCCTTAACCCTAACCTTAACCTTAACATTAACCTTAACCCTAACCATAACCTTAACCTTACCCTAACCTTACACTAACCATAACCTTAACTTTAACCTTAACCTAACCTTAACCAAAACCTTAACCTTAACCTAACCCAACCTTACCCTAACCTAACCTTAACCTTAACCTAACCCTAACCTTGACCTTAACTTTACCCTTAACCTTGACCTTAACCTTAACATTAACCATGACCTTGACCTTAAACTAACCATAAATTTAACGTTAACCTTATGTTACCCTTAACCTAACCTTAACTTGAACTATAACCTAACCCTAACCTTGACTTGACCTTAACCTAACCTTAACCCCTTAACCTTAACCTTAACCTTCCCATAACTATAACATTAACCTTTACTTTACCCTTAACCTTAACCTTAACCTGACTAAACCCGTAACCTTAACCTCGATATTAACTACAACCTAACCCTAACCTTAACCAAACTTTAACCTTAACCTTAACTTAACCTTAACCTTAACCTTCCCATAACCTTAACCTTATCCTTAACCATAACCTAACCTTAACCTTGACGTTAACTATAAGCTAACCCTAACCTTGACCAAACCCTTAACCTTAACCTTAATCTTAACCTTTACCTAACTTTACCATAACCTTAACCCTAACCATAATCTCATATTTACCCTTAACCTAACCTTAACAATAACCTTAACCTAACCTCAACCTTAACCTTAACCCTAACCTTAACCTTAACCTAACCTTAATCTTGACTTTACCCTTAACCTCAACCTTAACCCGACTAAACACGTAACCTTAACCTTAACCTTAACATAACCTTAACCTTGACCTTAACTATAACCTAACCCTAACCTTAACCTTGACTTTACCCTTAACGTAACCTTAACCTTGACTTTACCTAACCAAAATTAAGGTTAAGGTTAAGGTTAACGTTAACGTTAAGATAAGGTTAAGGTAAGGTTAAGCTTATGCTTAAGGTTACGGGTTTAGTCAGGTTAAGGTTAAGGTTAAGGTTAAGGTTAGGTTAAGGTTAAGGGTTTGGGAAGGTTAAGGTTAAGGTTAAGGTTAGGTTAAAGTTAAGGGTTTGCGAAGGTTAAGGTTAAGGTTAATGGTAAGATAAGGTTAAGGTTAAGTTTAAGGTTGAGGTTAGGTTAAGGTCAAGGTCAAGGTTAAGGGTAAAGTTAAGGTCAAGGTTAGGGTTAGTTTATATTTAAGGTTAAGGTTAGGCTAAGGGTAAATTCAAGGTTAACCTTAACCCTAACCATAACCTTAACCTTAACCTAAATCTTGACCTTGACCTTAAGGGTAAGGTTTGTTCAAGGTTAGGGTTAGGTTATAGTTAAGTTTAAGGTTAAGGTTAGGGTTAAGGTTAGGGGAAGACTATAGTTAATGTCAACGTTAAGGTTAGGTTAAGGTTAAGATTAAGGTTAAGGTTAAGGTTAAGTTAAGGTTAATGTTAAGGGTTTGGTTAAGGTTAAGATTAAAGTTAAGGTTAAGGTTAAGGAGTTAAGTTTAGGTTAAGGTAAATTCAAGGTTTAGGTTAAGGTTAAGGTTAAGGTTAAGGGGGTAAAGTTAAGGTGAATATTAAGGTTAAGGTTAAGTTAAGGTTAAGGGTAGGTTAAGGTTAAGTTAAGGGAAATTCAAGGTTAAGGTTAACGTTAAGGTGAAGGATAAGGTTATAGTTAAGTTAAGGTTAGTGTTAAGGTTAAGGTTAAGGTTATGGTTAAGGATAAGGTTAAGGTTAAGGGTAAAGATAAGGTTATGGTTAAGGTTACGTTAAAGGTAAAGTTAGGGTTAAGGTTAAGGTTATGGTTAAGCTAAGGTTAAGATAAGGTTAAGGGTAAGGTTAAGGTTAAGGTTAGGTTAAATTTATGGTCAAGGCAAGGTTAAGGGTAAAGTTAAGGTTAAGATAAGTTCAAGGGTAAGGTCAACATTAAGGTTAAGGTTATGGTTATGGGAAGGTTAAGGTTATGGTTAGGGGAAGGTTAAGGTTAAGGTTAGGGGAATGTTAAGGTTAAGGTTAAGGTTAAGGTTTGGTGAAGGTTAGGGTTAGGTTATGGTTAAGTTAAAGGTTAGGTTAAGGGTAAATTCAAGGTTAAGATTATGGTTATGGGAAGGTTAAGGTTAAGGTTAAGGGGTTTAGGTTAGGTTAAGGGTAAAGTCAAGGTTAACGTTAAGGTGAATGTTAAGGTTAAGTTTAAGGTTAAGGTTAAGGTTAAGGTTAAGGTTAAGGTTAGGTTAAGGTCAAGGTCAAGGTCAAGGTCAAGGTCAAGGTTAAGGGTAAAGTTAAGGTCAAGGTTAGGGTTAGGTGATAGTTAAGGTTAAGGTTAGGTTAAGGGTAAATTCAAGGTTAACCTTAACCCTAACCATAATGTTAACCTTAAATTTTACCTAACCTTAACCTTAGCCTTAACCTTGACCTTAAGGGTAAGGTTTGGTCAAGGTTAGGGTTAGGTTATAGTTAAGGTTAAGGTTAGGGGAAGGCTATAGTTAAGGTCAACGTTAAGGTTAGGTTAAGGTTAAGGTTAGATTAAGTTAAGGTTAATGTTAAGGGTTTGGTTAAGGTTAAGAATAAGGTTAAGGTTATGGGTAAAGTTAAGGTTAAGGTTAAGAGGTTACAATTAGGTTAAGTTAAATTCAAGGTTTAGGTTAAGGTTAAGGTTAAGGGGTAAAGGTTAAGGTGAAGGTTAAGGTTAAGGTTAAGTTAAGGTTCAGGTTAGGTTAAGAGTAAAGTCAAGGGTAAAGTCAAGATTAAGGTTAAGGTTAAGGTGAAGGATAAGGTTAGAGTTAAGTTAAGGTTAAGGTTAAGGTTAAGGTTATGGCTAAGGTTAAGGTTAAGGTTAAGGGTAAGGGTAAATATAAGGTTATGGTTAAGGTTACGTTAAGGGTAAAGTCAAGGTTAAGGTTAGGATAAGGTTAAGGTTATGGTTATGGTTATGGTTAAGGTAAGGTTAAGATAAGGTTAAGGGTAAGGTTAAGTTTAAGGTTTGGTTAAGGTTATGGTTAAGGTAAGGTTAAGGGTAAAGTTAAGGTTAAGGTTGGGTTAAGGTTAAGATAAATTCAAGGGTAAGGTCAACGTTAAGGTTAAGGCTACGATTATGGGAAGGTTAATGTTAAGGTTATGGTTAGGGGAAGGTTAAGGTTAAGATTAATGTTAGGGTTAAGGTTAGGGGAATGTTAAGGTTAATGTTAAGGTTAAGGTTTGGTCAAGGTTAGGGTTAGGTTACATTAAGTTAAAGGTCAGGTTAAGGGTAAATTCAAGTTTAAGGTTATGGTTATGAGAAGGTTAAGGTTAAGGTTAAGGGGTTCAGGTTAGGTTAAGGGTAAAGTCAAGGTGAAGGTTAAGGTTAAGGTTATGGTTATGTGAAGGTTATTGTTAAGGTTAAGGTTAAGGTTAAGGTTAAGGGTTTGGTCAAGGTTAGGGCTGGGTTATATTTAAGGTGAAGGTTAGGTTAGGTTATAGTTAAAGTTAAGGTTAAAGTTAAGTTAAGGTTAAGGTCAAGGTCAAGGTCAGGGTTAAGGTTAAGGTTAGGTTAAGGGTAAGCTTAAGGTTACGGTTAGGTTATAGTTAATGTTATGGTTAGGGTAAAGGTATGGTTAGGTTATAGTTAAGTTTAAGGTTAAGGTTAAGGTTAAGGTTAGGTTAAGCTTAAGCTTAAGGTTAGGGTTAGGTTATAGTTAAGGTTAAGGTTAAGGGGTTAAGGTTAGGTTAACGGTAAATTCAAGGTTAAGGTTAAGGTGAAGGTTAAGATTAAGATTAAGGTTATGGTTATGTGAAGGTTAATGTTAAGGTTAAGGTTAGGTTAAGGTTAAGGTTAAGGTTAAGGTTAAGGGTTTGGTCAAGGTTAGGGTTAGTTTATACTTAAGGTCAAGGTTAGGTTAGGTTATAGTTAAAGTTAAGGTTAAGGTTAAGTTAAGGTTAAGGTTAAGTTAAGGTTAAGGTTAAGGTGAATGTTAAGGTCAAAGTCAAGGTTAAGGTTAAGGTTAGGTTAAGGGTAAGCTTAAGTTTACGGTTAGGTTATAGTTAATGTTATGGTTAGAGTAAAGGTAATGTTAGGTTATAGTTAATTGTAAGGTTAGGTTAAGGTTAAGGTTAAGGTTAAGGTTAGTTTAAAGTTAAGGTTAAGGTTAAGGTTAACCTTAACTTTACCCTTAACCTTGACCTTACCCTTAACCTTCACTATAAACAAAACTTAACCTTAAGGTTAGGGTAATGTTAAAGTTAAGGTTAAGGGTAAAGCTAAGGTTAGGGTTAGGTTAAGGTTAAAGTTATGGTTAGGCTAAGGTTAAGGTTAAGGTTTTGGTCAAGGTTAAGGTTATAGTTAAGGTTAAGGGTAAGGTTAGTTTAAGGTTAAGGTTAAGGGTTTGTTAAAGGTTAAGGTTAAGGGTAAAGGTTAGGGTAAGTTTAAGGTTATGTTAAGGTTATAGTTATAGTGAAGGTTAAGGTTAAGACCCGTAACCTTAACTTAACCTTGACCTTAAATATAACCTAACCATAACCTTAACCTTCATTATAACCTAAACTTAACCTTGACCTTAACCTTAAACTTCACTATAACCTGACCTTAACGTTGACCTTAACCCAAACCATAACCCTAACCTTGACCAAACCCTTAACCTTAACCTTATCCTGAACCTTTACCTTAACCTTAACCTTAACCTTAACCTTGAATTTACCCTTAACCTAACCTTAACCCTTATCTTAACTATAACCTAACCCTAACCTTGACCAAGCCCTTAACCTTAACCTTAACCTAACCTTAACCTTGACCTTAAATTTAACCTTACATTACCCTTAACCTAACTTTAACCTTAAATATAACCTTAACCTTAAGGTTATGGTTAAGATAATTTTAAGAGAAGGTTAAGGGTAAGGTTAAGGTATAGGTTAGGTTAAGGTTATGGTTAAGGGTAAATTTAAGGTTAAGGTTAGGTTAAGGTTAATTTGAGGTTAAGGGTAAGCTTAATGTCAAGGTCAAGGTTAAGGTTAAGGGTAAGGTTAGGGTAAAGGTTAGGGTAAGGTTAAGGTTATGTTAAGTTTACGGTTATAGTGAAGGTTAAAGTTACGACCCGTAACATTAACCTAAGCTTGACCTTAACTATAAACTAACCCTAACCTTAACCTTAACCTTAACCTTATCTTGACCTTAACTTTCACTATAACCTAACCTTATTCTTAACCTTAACCTAAACCATAACCATAACCTTGACCAAACCCTTAACCTTAACCTTAACCTTAATCTTTACCCTAACCTGAACCTTAACTTTAACCATGACTTTACCCTTAACATAACCTTAACCTTGACCTTAACTATAACCTATTCCTAACCTTGACCAAAAATTTAACCTTAACCTTGACCTAACCTTAACATTGACCTTAACTTTAACCTTATCTTACCCTTAACCTAACCTTAACCTTAAAAATAACCTAACCCTAACCTTAAATTAACCTAACCTTAACCTTGACCTTAACTATAACCTAACCCTAACCCTAACCAAACCCTTAACATTAACCTTAACCTAACCTTAACTATAACCTAACCCTAACCTTGACCAAACCTTAACCTTAACCTTAACTTTACCCTTAACCTAATCCTAACCTTAACCTAATCTTAAACTTGAATTTATCTTAACCTAACCTTAATCCCTTAACCTTAACCTTCCCATAAACATAACCTTAACCTTGATTTTACCCTTAACCTTAACCTTAACCTAACCCTAACCTTGACCAAACCCTTAACCTTAACTATAACCTAACGTTAACCTTAACCTCTCCATAACCATAACCTTAACCTTAACCTTAAATTTACCCTTAACCTAACCTTAACCTTAACCATAAACTTGACTTTACACTTAACCTTAACCTTATCCTTAACCTTAATCTTAGCCTAACCTTAACCTAAATAAATCTATAACTTGAACCTTAACCTAACCTTAACCTTCACTTTACCCTTAACCTAACCTCAACCTTAACCTTAACCTTGACTTTACCCTTAACGTAACCTTAACCTTAACCTCCCGTGATCAAACCCTTAACCTTAACCTTAACCTGACTAAACCCTTAAGGTTAGGATAAAGTTAAAGCTAATATTAAGGTTGGGTTAAGGTTAATGTTAGGTTAATGTTATGGTTAAGGTTACAGTGAGGTCAAGGTTAAGGGTTTAGTCATGTTAAGGTTAAGGCTAAGGGTTTGGTGAAGGTTAAGGGTAAATTTAATGTAAGGGTTAGGGTTAGGTTATAGTTAAGGTTAAGGTTAGGTTAAGGGTAAAGTCAAGGTTAAGGTTAAGGTGAAGGTTAGGGTTAGGGTTAAGGTTAAGGGTAAAGTCAAGGTTAATGTTAGGTTAAGGGTAAGGTTAAGGTTAAGGGTTTGGTTAATGTTAAGGTTAAGGTTAAGTTTAAGGTTAGGGTTAAGGATAAAGTCAAGGTTAAGGTGAATGTTAAGTTAAGGTCAAGTTAAGGTTAAGGTTAAGGTTTGGTAAGGGTTAGGGTTAGGTTATAGTTAAAGTTAAGGTTAAGGGTAAAGCTAAGGTTAAGGTTAGGTTAAGGGTAAATTTAAGGTTAAGGTTAAGGTTAACGTAACGTTAGGGTAAAGGTTAAGGTTAGGTTAAGGTTAAGATAAGGTTAAGGGTAAGATAAGGTTAAGCTTATGTTAAGGGTAAAGTCAAGGTTAATTTTAGGTTAAGGTTAAGGTTAAGGTTAGGTTAAGGGTATAGTTAAGGTTAAGGTTACGGGTAAGGTTAGGGTTAGGTTATACTTAAGGTTAAAGTTAAGGTGAAGTTTAACGTTGGTTAAGGTTAAGGTTAAGGTTAGGTTAAGGTTAAGATAAGGTTAAGGTTAAGGTTAACGTTAATGATCTTACCCTTAACCTTATCTTAACCTTAACCTTAAACTTAACCTTAACCTAACCTAACCTTAACCTTAACCAAACCCTTAACCTTAACCTTAACCATAACCTTAACCTTAACCTTCCCATTACCATAACCTTAACCTTAACCTTGACCTTACCCTTAACCTTAACCTTAACCTTACCCCTTTATCCTTAACCTTAACCTTAACCTTAACCTTAACCTGAATAAACCCGTAACCTTAACCTTAACCTTAACCTGACTAAACCCGTAACCCTTAAACTTATCTTAACCTTACCATAACCTAATCTTAACCTTAACCTTATCCTAAACCTAACCTTAACCTTAAATTTAACCTTAACCTAACCTTAACCTTAACTTTAACTATAGCTCAACCTAACCTTAACCTAACTTAACCTTGAACTAATCGTAACCTTAACTTTCCCTAAACCTAACCTAACCTTAACCTTAACCTTAACCATAACCTTGACCATAACCTTAACCTTACCCTTAACCTTCACCCTTATCCTAACCAAACCCTAACCTTAATCTAACCTTATCCTTGACCTTAAGCTAACCTTAACCTTAACCTTATCTCACCCTTAACCTTGACCTTGTCCTTAACCTTAACCTTACCTTTACCTTAACCT
The DNA here is from genome assembly GCA_034641835.2 of Pinus albicaulis. Lineage (NCBI taxonomy): Eukaryota > Viridiplantae > Streptophyta > Pinopsida > Pinales > Pinaceae > Pinus > Pinus albicaulis. The sequence goes on along the minus strand of CM076572.1, from coordinate 511,330,878 downwards.
TAACCTTAACCTTCCGATAACGATAACCTTAACCTTGAATTTACCCTTAACCTAACCTTAACCTTAACCTAACCCTAACCTTGAAAAAACCCTTAACCTTAACTATAACCTAACCTTAACCTTAGCCTTCCCATAACCACAACCTTAACCTTGACTTTGACTTTACCCTTAACCAAACCTTAACCTTGACCTTCCCCTAACCTTAACCCTAATCTTACCCTAACCATAACCTTAACTTTGCCCTTAACCTAATATTAACCTTAACCTAACCTTAACCTTGAACTTAACCTTAACTTTAATAATAACCTAACCCTAACCTTTACAAAGCCTTAACCTTAGCCTTACCCTTACCTTAACTATAACCTTACCCTAACCTTAACCCTAACCTTACCCTTAATCTTAACCTAACGTTAAAATAACCTTCACCTTAACTTTACCCTTAACCTTGAATTTAACCTTAAGCTTCCCCTAACCTTAACCTTAACCTTAACCTTAAACTTTCCCTAACCTTAACCTTAACCTTAACCTTCCCCTAACCTTAACCCTAACCTTAACTTTAACCTTAACCTTAAGGTTAAGGTTAAGTTTATGGTTATGGGAAGGTTAAGGTTAGGTTAAGGTTAAGATTAGGGTAAGGTTAAGGTTAAGGGTTTGGTCAAGGTTAGGGTTAGGTTATATTTAAGGTCAAGGTTAAGGGTAAGGTTAAGGTTAAGGTTAGGTTAGGTTAAGGTAAGGGTAAGGTTACAGTTAAGGTTAAGGTCAAGGTTATGGTTAAGTAAAGGTTAAGGTTATGGTTAATGTTAAGGGTTTGGTCAAGGTTAGGGTTAGGTTATAGTTAAGGTCAAGGTTAAGTTTAAGGGTAAGGTTATGTTGAGATTGCAACAAGATGATGATCTTAGTGAAAAGAGTCGCCTTCACTAAGTGGGCCCACAGGCTATTTTTGGCGCAAGTCTATTTTTAGACATGTCGATCATATTCTATGAGTTGGAGGATGCTATTTGTGGATGGTTGTTCAAGTTGGAAAAATAGATGGACTTCTATTTTTAGACATATTGGGCGGAATCTATTTTTAGATTGCTAGTCTAAAAATAGATATGTCGAATATTATTAGCTCTTAATAATATTTGGACTATAAACGTTATCTTATTCTCTTGGAGCACTTCAGTTAAGTGCACAGATGTGGCACATAAGCTGACAGAAGGAATTACGCTATTCCTGAGGGTTAAGTGGAGATATTGCATGGAGAATTCTGTTAGAACTCATGTGACAGAGTTTGGTGGAGTTGTAGAAGTAGTTGGTGGAGTTGTGTTCAGTTTGACTCACTTAGACACATTTGAGCTAGTTGTATCTAGTCTAACTGATTGATACACTAATGAGAGTGGTGTGAATAAATTATTAATTAATTCAATAATTATTAACTCATTAATCAACTAAAGAATACATCAATTAACTACAGTGCATGGACAGTTTCAGTGGAGACCCGTGGAGAGGTAGGTGAAAGAGAAAGTGTGACTATCAGTTATGACTATAGTGTTGCATGAGTTTGCACCACACATTGATGGAGATTCCAATGAGGATTGCGTGAGCAAGGCTGGACCAATTCAAGTTCATTCAGAGCCCATATTCAGCAGGGATTGCGCAGTAGAGGCAGGCTAGCAGGTGGCAAAGATAGGTGCATGGGATTTGCTAGATCAGACCTGATTAGTGTGTAGCGATTGGAGATTGTACTGAGAGCTTATGATAAGATTTGTATGATGATTGTTACATGATCTCTATGAAATATATTATACAGATAGTTGGGGGTTTTCAGCTTTATGCTTTCCCATAAAGCACTGTGTGAATGTGTGTGAATTTTTATGGTTTTAATGTGTGCATGCAATTGATTTAATTTCCACATATGATGATCAATGGTGGAATAGATTCTGTATTATGCATGAAGTAAAATAGTGTACGATCAGGAGAATATTAGACATATAACATATCAGTTATATAATTTCTACATGGTATCAGAGCAATATTGATCATTGGAGAAATTGCAAAGCATTGAAGCGGTTGAGTTTTGTGCTGGTGGAATTCGAATTTGCAGCAGTGTTTTCTTGGTGTCGAAGTTGAGATGTCTTTCAACGGATTTTGATTGGAGTATGCCCTTGAGGGCAGCTCAAATTATATTGCATGGAAGGACATGATGGAGGCGGTGATGGAGGATAATGGGTTGAAGGAGTTCATATATGCAGAAATTCCAAAACCTGCTTCTAGCGATGCTGCCGCACTTGACGCATGGCAAAAGAAGACAGCAAAGTGTTGAAGGATTCTGTTGGAAGGTGTGAAGGATCACATAGTGTCCAGCCTTCATGGTAAAGCTTCTCAATTCTTGATGTGGAAATCGTTGACAGAATTTTTCCAAAGTAAGAGCGACCAGAGGAAGTTGGCGCTCGAAGACAAACTCAGGAAAATAAAAATGGAGAAGGGTGAAAGTATACCCAAGTACCTCACAAAGTTTTTCCAATGCAGGGATGAGCTGGGAAGTGTGGGGGTTATTGTAGATGAAGAGGAATTGGTGAGCTTCGCTCTCCTTGGGCTTTCGAAGAATTGGCATTCCTATGAGGACTCTGTCAATGGTCGGGAGAAACTGCCAGGATGGGAGCGACTTTGGTCAGATCTTATGCAGAAGGAGATAAGGCGGAGTACCAGGGACAAATATTCATTGAAGAATGAAGATGAATAAAATTTTCCTTTGGCTGCTAAATCAAGGAAGGGGAAGAGCAAGAAAAATATTTCTCAATCCGGTGCAAAAGGCAAGAAGCAGGACATGTCCAAGGTGAAGCACTTTCACTGTCACCAACACGGACATTACACCACTAATTTTCCATAGAAGAAGAAAAATAAGCAGGTTGTTGGATCTGCAGCTGGAGAGGCCTTAGCCTCGCAGTTTGAGCTGGATTGTTCGCTGATCGCATGCTTGGTCTCAAGTGTGATGGGTTCAGTGTGGTTTCTTGACAGTGGTGCATCTTTTCACATGACAGGAGATCGAGATTTGTTTACTGATCTGGATGAGAAAGATCTTGGAGTGCACATCAAGATGGGCGATGATGGTAGATACAATGCGACCGGTATCGGTACAATTTCCTTTGAGAGGGAGTCCAATAAACCTTTCATCTTGAAGGATGTCATGCATGTTCCAGGATTGAAGAAGAATCTGATCTCTGTGGCGATTTTGGAAGACAAGGGATATGATGTTGTCTTTAGCGAGGGAAAGGATTTCCTGCATAGTAAGGCAACTGGTGAAACCCGGAGGATAGGGGTTTGAGTTAAGAACCTTTATCAGTTGCAGGTAGATGGCTGCACAGCAATGGAAGGAAAGGCAGAAGGAGTGTTGAGCTGGGATGAGGGCGAGCTATGGCACAGGAGATTGGGTCATCTTCACCATGGTGCTTTGAAAATTTTGCAGCAGATTTCTACCGGGCTTCCCAAAGGTACACTTGCGCAGTCAGATCAGTGCAAGGGTTGTACTTTGGGAAAATTTGTGAAATCCACCTTTCATGAGAAGGATATTCGTGCCATGAAGATCCTTGAGAGAATTCACACAGACATGTGTGGACCTTTCTCAGTAGCTTCGATAGCAAAGCACAGGTATTATGTGATCTTTGTTGATGATTTTTCTTGTAAGTGCTGGATCTTCTTCATGAAGAAGTAGAGCGAGACATACTCAAAGTTCTGTGAGTTCAAGGCACTGGGTGAGACATAATCGAGGAAGCAGGTGAAGTCTCTTAGGAGCGATAATGGTGGTGAATTCATCTCTGGCGAATTCAAGGACTTTTGCAGCACAAAAGGAATTCGAAGAGAGCTCATAGCACCTCATAACCCACAACAGAATGGGGTCACGGAGTGAAAGAACAGAATGATCGTGGCTACTGCATAGGTAATGTTACATGTTCAGGGCCTTCCCATAAACTTGTGGGTTTAGGCATGCAATACTACGATTTATGTGCAAAACTGTTGTCCTCATAGGATACTTGGCATGAGTACACCCAAGGAGGCATTTTCTGGTAAGAGGCATGATATTTCTCATTTGAATATTTTTGGCTCACTTGTTTACATTCATGTGACGAAGGATGCCAGGAAGAAGCTGGAGCCGACTGCATAGGTTGGGATATTTGTGGGGTACATAGATACACCCCACAAATATTGTGTGTATTTTCCAGACAGTTGAAATAATGTTGTGCGACGGGATATCAAATTTCATGAGGAGAAAGCCATGAAGTGCTCGCTTGAGAGGGAGCCGCACTTGCATGCATATGAGGAGCTATTAGTTCCTAAGGATGAGCCTTAAGATGTGGATCAACCACAAGAGGAGGTTCATGGAGTGGAAGAAACCACTCATGCAGCACCAACCATTAGAGGGCTGAAGCGCACTACAGAAGCTGAGTGATTGAATCAAGATGCAGAGAATATTGTAGGAGCACCTACATCACATCGCAGACAGAGACAATCACTTGACCGATATACTGGATACATGGCTCTAATGAGCAAGTGTATCGTGACAGAGCGATCCTCTTTAGAGGAATCAGTGGAGGACCCTGCATGGGTAGATGCCATGGTGGAAGAGTATGATTCGATTGTCAGAAAAAATGCATCGGAGATTGTCCCAAGGCCAGAAGGGAAATCAGTGGTAGGTTCGAGATGGATCTACAAAGTGAAGCAAGCAGTTGATGGGAGCGTCGATAAGTACAAGGCAAGATTTGTTGCCCGGGGCTTCTCACAGATTGAGGGGATCGACTATGAGGAAACCTTTGCACTTGTCGCAAGGTATTCTTCCATACGGAGCATCCTAGCTCTCTCAGCACAGATGGGATGGCACATTCATTAGATGGATGTGAAGACTATTTTCCTCAATGGAGTCATTGAGGAGGAGGTGTACATAGAGCAGCCCGAAGGTTTCGAGATCTTCAGCAGCGAGTCGCATGTGTGCAGGCTCAAAAGAGCACTGTATGGGTTGAAACAATCACCTCATGCTTGGTACACATGGATAGACAGTTATTTCACCAGTCTTGGATTCACCAAGAGTGAGGCGGATTCGAACCTATACCAAATTGTGGTGGAGGGTAAGTTGCTGATCATTGTACTTTATGTAGATGATTTGATTTTGATGGGTGATGAACAGTTGATACTCTCATGCAAGGATGATCTTGCAAAAGAGTTTGAGATGAAGGACTTGGGCCTCCTTCATTATTTCCTGGGATTGGAAATTTGGCAGCGTAGTGATGGACTATTTGTGTCTCAAAGGCAAGTATGCTTGGGAGATACTAGAGAAGTTAAAAATGCATGGTTGCAAGCCTATCGACACTCCTATTCCTGGTGGTTGGAGGAAAGAGGATGCTACATTGGTAGAGGTAGTGGATGCCACTATTTACCGACAGTTGGTGGGGGTCACTTATGTATCTAGTCAATACATGACTTGACATATGCTATGCTATTAACCAACTTTCACAAGCTATGGTTAAGCCTACCAAGCTCTTTTGGAAGGTGGGGAAGCATGTATTGAGATATCTCGAAGGCACATCGAGATATGGATTATGGTATAGACAGTCGGATGAGGTGAAGCTGCATGGCTTCATGGATGTAGATTGGGCAGGGAGCCCAATGGACAGAAAGAGCACATCTGGAGGGTTTTTTAGTATTGGGTCGACAACAGTTTCTTGGTACATCAGGAAGCAGAGATCCATGGCACTAAGTTCAGTGGAGGTCGAGTACATGGCAGCGAGTTTGGCTGCATGCGAGGCTATATGGATGAGGAAGATCCTAGTCGAGTTGTTCGGTTCACACTTAGATCCTACTGTGATAATTAGAGTTGCATCAAAATCTTGGTTAATCCAGTATTTCATGATAGATCTAAAAACATTGACATCAGGTATCATCATATCAAATATTGTGTGCAGTGTAAGATCATGTTACTTTCTTACATTCCTACGGAGGATCAGGATGCTGATATCTTGACGAAGGCGCTCACCAAGAGAAAATTCGAATACCACAGAGGTAGGATCGGGGTGGAAGATAATCCCTATCTTATTGAGAGGGAGTGTTGAGATTGCAACAAAATGATGAGCTTAGTGAAAAGAGTCGCCTTCACTAAGTGGGCCCATAGCCTATTTTTGGCACAAGTCTATTTTTAGACTATGTCTATTTTTAGACTTGTCGATCATATTCTATGAGTTGCAGGATGATATTTGTGGATGGTTGGTCAAGTTGGAAAGATAGATGGACTTATATTTTTAGACATATTGGGCAGAATCTATTTTTAGATTGCCAATCTAAAAATAGATATGTCGAATATTATTAGCTCTTAATAATATGTGGACTATAAACATTATCTTATTCTCTTGGAGCACTTCAGTTAAGTGCACAGATGTGGCATAGGAGCTGATAGAAGGAATTGCGATATTCCTGAGGGTTAAGTGGAGCTATTGCATGGAGAATTATTTAGAACTCATGTGACAGAGTTTGGTGGAGTTGTAGAAGTATTTGGTGGAGTTGTTTTTAGTTTAACTCAGTTAGACACAGTTGAGCTAGTTGTATCTAGTCTAATTGATTGACACACTAGTGAGAGTGGTGTGAATTAATTATTAATTAATTCACTAATTATTAACTCATTAATCAACTAAAGAATACATCAGTTAACTATAGTGCATGGACAGTTTCAGTGGAGACCAGTGGAGAGGTAGGTGAAAGAGCAAGTAGACTATCAGTTGTGACCATAGTGTTAGCCACCTATAAAATTTGTTATATCAAAAGCTGGCTAAATCATTTTTTGAGTCTTCAAGAAACAAGTTTTATTGCAAAAAAATTGTTATCTCTTGAAGCCTTATGAAAAAATCATACCCTCTGTTTAACCTTCACTGCTGTTTCCCTTTCGAAATGTTGAAAATCTACTATTTTCATAAAGAGAAGACTGCTGCAAAAATCCCATTTTCCCCCTCCTCCACTCAAAAATAACCTTCATTTTATTCCCTTTTTTCCCCATAAAATTCCCCTATTTTTCATTTATTCCCCTTTCCCCTTCATGAAAATCCATTTGATAAGGTTTGAAACTCACTTTTAAACCTTACTGAAACCCCCAAATCCATAAAAAAATCCTGAAAATTTCATAAAAAATAAGTACTTTTGACTATGGGTTTAAGCCCCTTTGGGCTAAGTCCTAAACCACTTCCCCACATGTTCCCATGCCCTAGAACAGGGTGCTAGACACATTAGGTGCTTATCGCATCGGAAATGATCAACGAGCACAAGATTATGTGTTATGTGAGACCTTCGATCCGATGAGCCCCTTTATACTTAACCCCCGATTCTTTGTTTCATTTGCGTAACCTTGGGCCCACAATCGGGCGCTAAAAAAATTGAATAAAGCATTCTCGGTCACTTTTTCTGTTTGTAAATACATAAAACCCCTTTTTCCTATGGTTTTAACTAAACGCACCGGTGAAATGTTTTTTAATGGAAAGACCGTTGATTTGTTTCCCCGATCAACGGTCCATAGACTCTCGCATCGGAGATTTGTTAATGGGTAGATTGAAAAGCCCGCTCCTTCCTCCCAATTCTGATTGGCACCCTTATATATGACCCTGATCCCTTTCACTTCTTCATATATCCACAGGCCCCGCAATCAGGCGCCTAACCTTATATAACCCCTCCCCAAATACAAAAAACCTTTGTATTTCGAAATTTTTTTATTCCAATATATTATAAAGGGTTCCGTTGTTTATTGGTCGAAGCCTATCCTCCGCCATTGATTTCTGACCAATCAAATGGTCTGCACACTCTCACATCGGGGGATTCCATTGGGCACACCTAATATTTTATTCGCAATCTCCAATTGGCGATTCCCCGATGAGTTCTCCACCGTCGATCTGATCTGTAGATCGACGGTCCAGAATCAATCGCTTTGACCCTCCCATGTCCATTTCCCTCACCGATTGCGAAGCTTCGATTGCATCTAAGCCATCCATGTGTCAACATCTGACGGTCCAGATCAATCCTTCCTACCTTGGTTAAATTCATGCACCCCCGCTTTATAATGTTTTCCAAGCAGATCTCAGTCGTTGATCTCTGTAGATCAACGGCTCATATTAAAACTTTCTCCACCTTGTATATTATTTCGTTAATGTCTAAGATCAATCTGAGCTGTCCATTTCATTCATCCAATGGCCCATATTAACCCTAACGAGCCCGACCCCTGTGGGTCCTGCCTCCCTCCAGACTTAATATTAGTTGTCCATCTTTGATCCAATGGCTCAGAACAAAACCACCCTGCCTGCTATGACCCGTGCATCATATCAATATCGCGCCCGCTCCCCACCGTTCAATCCGAGGCCCTAGATCTAACGGTTGATGCACTACTACATTTGGTGGAAATTTCGACACTTGGTTCTGACGCTTTTGACCAAATTTCGGAAATTTCCCCAAATTTTTTCCATCTCGCCCGAAACCGTCGCTATACCGACGTTTATAGAAAATTGTCGCAATATCGACACTTAGAAAAGTGTTGCCATTGCGACGTTTGGAGGAAGACGTCGCAATTGTGACACTATGGCCCAAAGCGTCGCTATTGCAACGACTGCCTCCAAATGTCGCAAGTGCGACACAATGTCTAGGTGTCGCAATTGCGACGTTTGGAGGCACCTGTCGCAATAGTGACGATTTTTCCGCCATCGGTATAACGACACTTATATGCACGCTACATAAAAATACAAAACTTATATGCGCGCTACATAAAAATAATTTTATTTTTTCATATCTGTCGCAATAGCTACATTAACGTCTGATATCACGCGTGCACTCGCCCTCCGCTCTTGCAGAACAGTATTCGCCCTTAGCATTTTCCCTCAGCTCTTGTAGAACAAAATTTTCCCTTAGCATTCGCCCTCAGCGTTCACCCTCAGCTCTTGCAGAATAGCATTTTCCCTCAGCTCTTGCAAAATGGTAAGTTCTTACTGCAGGCCCTTCCTCCTATAGTAGGGTTGACTGTATTTGGGTTTTTTTGGTCAATTCCATTGGATTGTGTTAGGCTGTAGGGTTCTCTCCAAATGTCAAGAATCAAGATTCAGTACCCTCTATTATCTTCATCACCCAATACAAGATTTAAATTTTTCCCAAAGAAACGCTTATTAATTTGGCAGCCATTATTTCTCCCTGCTTTAAAAACCCTACATTTGAATGAAAACAAGCATTCCATTTCAACTAAAAAAATCTATTAGTGTTCAAATGTACATGTGTGCTACATTAACGTCTGATATCACATGCGCATTCACCCTCCGCTCTTGCAGAACAACATTCGCCCTCAACATTCGCCCTCAGCTCTTTCAGAACAGAATTTGCCCTCAACTCTTGTAGAACAGCATTCGCCCTCAGCATTCGCCCTCAGCTCTTGCAGAACAGCATTCGCCCTCAGCATTCGCCCTCAGCTCTTGCAGAACATCATTCACCCTGCATTCGCCCTCAGCTCTTGCAGAACAACATTGGCCCTCAGCTCTTGCAGAACAACATTCACCCTCAGCTCTTGCAAAATGGTAAGTTCTTACTACAGGCCCTTCCTCCTATAGTAGGGTTGACTCTATTTTGGTTTTTTTGGTCAATTCCATTGGATTGTGTTAGGATGTAGGGTTCTCTCTAGATGTCAAGAATCAAGATTCAATACCCTCTATTATCTTCATCACCCAATACAAGATTTAAATTTTTCCCAAAGAAACGCTTATTAATTTGGCAGCCATTATTTCTCCATGCTTTAAAAACCCTACATTTAAATGAAAACAAGCATTGCATTTCAACTACAAAAATCTATTAGTGTTCAAATGTACATGTGTGCATCACTTGTGTAGGGTATTCCTTTTCGAATTTCACATTATCCAAGAATGTGTGCAGTATAGTTCATATTTATTGTGATTTAGATTATCTTGAAAAAGGAAAGGTAAATTATTTCCCATGGAAAAAGAAGGTTTTCCCTTTTTACTACTGGAAATGGTACAACAAAGTTCCATTTCTACCCTAAACTCCTATGAAACAGGAACCAAATAAAGGCCATGTCCTCAATGGACATCATTTGGCTTTGAAAATGGCCATTGCACCGTGTTGTTTCTTATATTACATCACGATAGTTTCTTAGGTCATTTTTTGTTTCTTGAGATGAAAAGCAACCAAAGAAATTGTGAAGATCCTTTTAAGAAATAAATGACCATTTCTCAATCATATCTCAACTATTTTTTATTTTATTCAGTGGTTTCTTACTTTGAGAGAAATTTGACACTTTTATAAGGAATATAACATAAAAACACAAAATGGGAAGGAATTGATGAGGTAGATGACCTTAGTTGTTGTCAATTAAGAATTGATAATACACGATGCATGTTCTGTACTATAAACTAGATTCCTTCCTGGAGTTAGGACACAGAGTATTGAATCAAAGTTGTAGTTTCTAACTTCTTGTATTGGTTCATCAATCTTGAAATTCATACATTGCATGTCTTCATTGCTTCATGTTTGAATAATTTTCATCATATCGTACAATAGGAAATTAGGAATTATGATTATTATTACTTTATGGATCTGTTAAGTTACTTTTAAGTTTGCATGGTTTAGTGTGAAATTATTCTAGTATGCCCCTAGGCCCAGGTGAAGGAATGCCAAGGACTGAGAACCCTAGTTTTTAAATGGTATTGTTTCTTATACCCAAAAACCCTCAACATCACTTCTTATTAGTTCTTAACAATAGTGTTGTAAACAATTTGAGAATTTATATAGCAAAATATCGCACTTCTCAAGATAAAGTCATAAAGCTAAAGTGTGATACCATGTGTAATTCAATAGCCCCATTGTCACCTCACCAACCTCTTTTCACTTCGGGCTAGCTCTCCTCCAACTCAAGGGGGGTTCTCCCTAGTAGATGTTAGGGTTCTAATGGCCCAACCAAACCAAGTCAAGAGCCCCCCAACTCTCTATGTTTACTACTATTAATCAAAATATTGAACAATAGGGTCAGACATGCATCCTGAAGATAAAATTGCCAGGGTATTTTTGGGTAATTTCAAAGGGAAAGTCCCCAAACACATATAATCAAGGAATTATAACTTGATTTCAAACATTAAATATCAAAAAAATCATTTAAAGGATATTGAAAGGAAAAAGGTGATCGAAGATAGAAAGTGCCTTACTTAAATGCTCTAAGGATTTTTCAATAGTTGCTCCAAAAGCTTCACTTCAAGGCCCTTCAAGATCGTCTCCAACAATGCTATACCATTAGCTTCAACAATGTTGCTCCAAAAATTTCCTCAAGGTCTTCACAAGAATTTTACTAGAAGTTGCTCCAACAATATATTCAATAAGGTCTTCATTGTCAACTCGTCTCTTGTTTGGGTGCCTTAATGTGCAATGACATGTTTCCAGGACTGAATTCAATGCAAGGCATATTTGAAACTCTAACTATGTCTTCTGGTGTCCTATTAGAAATTATTTCAGTTTTCATTTTGTGTTTTCAAGTTAGATATTGTTTTCAATTTTTTACATTTATAATTTTATTGCAATGTGGCAGACTGATCAGAGCAGTGCAGGAACAACCCCGAGACGGGATGATCGCGGAAAGAGGCCAGCAGAAGAACATGTAAAGTGCCAGCATTGCTCTATCTTCAGGTATTTTAGTTATTTACATAATTGAAATAATATTAATTTTGTTCAAATATGCAGACACCTAGCCATGTACGCCTGATGATTCCCTCTTTGAGGAAGAGCTTTCTTCATCCCTATCTCCAGTGTTCTTGTTGCGAAAAAAGGCACGAGATGCAAGGTCGGAATTTAATACTTTGATAGATGCAACTCAAACACCTAAAATAGAAGAGAGGATAAAAAATATTATGAGCTAGATAGAAAGATATCAGGTAATAATAAAAATTCAAAAGGATATTTTTTTCGTTCTGCATGAGATGAATTGTGATAGTTAGATTTTTAATTTTTACATTGACTAAACTAACAAAAATTTCTTTTGTATATAGCGTTTTCTGGCACTTGCTGAACCCGGTGTTGGTGGTAGTGGGACACAAGGGCAAGATATTGCCCAACAACCCTCTCGTACACCTTCTACTCCTTTAGGTGCCAGCCAAGAAACACACCCTGCCCAAGCAAACACCCAGCCAACTGCTGAACGTGTTGGCAATGATAAGGCTGATATGGCCAACTAAATTATTGCGTTTCCTGGAGCTACATGTGTCAGCTCCACAGGGACCATTAATGGCACGTTGTTGGTGAACGATGAAGGTGTCCCTATAAAGCATGTACAACTCCCAAGTAAATTTTAATATTTTAACTATTTCATTTACTTTATCTAAAACATATTTATCATGATTTTTATTTTTAAATTAATGATAATATCTTTCTTTCTTTTTCTGTGTAGGAAACAATGAGTTCTACAGGTTTCTGGAGAGCCATGCATTGGTAATTTTTGGCCCAACCATACGCACAAGGTGGAATTCCTAGAATTCGAACTTGAAAAAAGAACTTCTAGATTATCTAGAAGCCCTTTTTGGGGTCGGCACATTTGACAGAACAACGGTGGCTCGGGTAGCTGAAAAATATTTGAAATATACCAAGGACACCTATAGGACACAATTGAAATTTAACCATAGAGAGTGAGTGGAGAGCATTCATCCATGATGGAAAAGAGAAAATGGCAAAGAAAGAAGGAAAAACGCCAACTGGACCCGCAAGGTAAATTGCAACTTTAATTTGATAGCTTTAACTTTCTCTATATCTAAAATAAAAGTGTGCTACTTCATATCTGACTTCAATCTTTTGATGCTAGGTTTCCTGACACCTCAAAGGCAACCAAAACTAGAATTTAAAAAAAGGGCCATCACAAGCTAGGCCAGGGCGACTACTTGAAATTAGCTGCAAGAATTTTAATTAAGTAGCTAAACATCTTATAATTAATTGTATCGCCTTCCAACGTTTTTGTAATCCTATCAAATATGATTAAAAAATACACAATCATATGTAATGTAGGGTGATGACTTCGGAACAGAAACTACAGAGGAAGATAAAAATATCGCTTTCCATTTCGGCTATCAAGTTGTAGTTGAACGTCGCAGAAGCTTGGGGCAGGTCCCAAGATCCAGAATGCCTGATAAGGTAAAACATTAACCTTTCAATATTTTTGTTTTCGTCCATAAATTTAATGTCTAACAATTTTTTTTAAATCAGGGGAGCAGCACTACCGACGAAGCAAATAACCCAGTTTTAGAGCCAGATGTAGATGATCCTCACGTGCAACCTGATCATTGTAGTGGGGACCAGGCCGACAATGCTACTATCAGTGAGGGCCGTGACGGTAATTAATTTCCACTTATATTTTTTTCTAATTATACCTTGATGGTTTTCCTTATAACGTTTTTTGTTTAAATGACAGAGAATGTTTCCCTTGAGGATCTTACCACCAGAGAGGAAGACAGGGCAACAGTCCCAATGGCGACAACTGGTGCACCAGGTAAATAATCTCATTGCAATTTTTTTATTAATATTACCTAACTAGTTCAATGATATTTAAAAACTGACAATTAAAATTTAATATTATCTGTTTTTGTAGGCGATGCCCCGTCACTGGATGAGACCACACATCGTGACTACGCAACTAGGTCAGCGGCGACAACTGGTGCACCAGGTAAATAATCTCATTGCAATTTTTTTTATTAATATTACCGAACTAGTTCAATGATATTTAAAAACTGACAATTAAAATTTAATATTATCTGTTTTTGTAGGCGATGCCCCGTCACTGGATGAGCCCAGACATCGTGACTACGCAACTAGGTCAGCGGCGACAACTGGTGCACCAGGTAAATAATCTCATTGCAATTTTTTTTATTAATATTACCGAACTAGTTCAATGATATTTAAAAACTGACAATTAAAATTTAATATTATCTCTTTTTGTAGGCGATGCCCCATCACTGGATGAGACCAGACATCGTGACTACGCAACTAGGTCAGTAGTGCGGGTCGAAAGGCACGAAACAGGAGCAGAGCATGATGATATTGATGATGTAATTAGGAGCTTTAAAAATAGGAAGAAGAAAAATAAAATTCGATAATGTAAAATATTGTATTATTATAAGACAAACGTTACCATACTTGGAACGTTTTTTGTGTTATATAAAAAACTCATTTATCATACTATTTTATGTCAAGCATTAATTGCAATGTTTCTTTGCGTACTTTTTGTTGAATTTTTTTTATTATTAGTTATTGAATATTTTTTTTTATGCTCATGAAAGTAAAAAATGAAATATAGATTGGGTATTGGGGAATTGAGAGTGATGTGAGGGGGGGGGAGGGGCCATAAGAGCTTCCACCTTCACGTGGTTGGCCCTGTTTAGTAGAGAATAAATTATTGGAGCGATTTAATCTTGGAGCAAACCTCCCTTGATCCAGCGTAGCAACAAAAAAGTCACTGTTGACTTAGTTGCTACTCTTTCAGATCGTGGGAGGCTTGTTCCAAGTTCATGCGAATCCAATAAATTGTTCTTGAAACGAAGAGGAGCTTATTCAGGTATGTTTTGACATTTTCAACATATGTTCTAACATTATCATAAAAATGCATCTTAGAGTAAAAAATACTACATCAATTACTTGTAGTTATTGTATAGATAATGATGGATTTTGATTGACTTGGCAGTGCAGGTACAAATCCTCTTGCATCATGAGCAATACAACTTGTCAACCAGGGTCGTGTCCAGGATATTTTTGGTTGTGCACTTGACCAGGTTTGTAATGTCACATTTTGTAAGTTCCTTTATAGTTCATAATTCAATATTAAGCTTGTTCATGATTATTATCTAGGTTTTTTGTATGTGTTTTTTCATCTATTTGATTGTAAAGAACTTTGCATGTTTCTTATTGTTCACTATGATTCTCCCATTACCACTCCCAGGATGAATATGAATTTATTGTTACATAGGTTACTTTATTGTTACTATGATTTCTCCATTTACGATTTCATAGGTTACATCATGTAAAGATTTTCTTGCACATGTTGGAATATTGAAAAATTCCAGAACAATGAATGGAGAATAAATCTCCCTTCTTTTAACATAGAGAAAATAAAAATTTATTTGACAGGAGACATAGTTTCAATACTTTGAAAAAAAAATTCTATTCCCTTCAATAACTCAAAAAAAACTATTACACTTCTTCCTCACTGAGAGGGATTACAAAATTATGACTGCTACAAAACGCAGTGCATAAAACCAACTCACTCTCTGTTCAAAACAAACATACTATGTCTCTAAAACACTCTGCTGTGTTTTTCACTTTCGCACTGCTGTGCATACACACTTAAAAATTTACACTCAGTCTTTCACTTTTTACACACTGCTGTGTAATAAAAAATTTATGTATTGTCTATAAAAAAACTACCAAGATTTTTTGTCCTTTTTATTTTTATATGCCGTAACATATAAAACATATTATAATAAACCCTCTTTTAAAAAAAATAAAATTAAAACTAAATTCTATGGCCCACCTTTCATTTCGCATATGATATATATATAACATATGTTTAAAACGTATGTATATATTAAAGCATACATAAAATTAAATTATCAAAACATTAAAGAACCCTTTCCGTCGGACTTCAAAAGTCTGAATAGATTGAATTTCAAACCAAATTCGCGTTCCAAAATCGGATGCTGACGTCTGCCTAATTTGTAACGTGAATTATCAATCCAATGTGCCTTATAAAAAATTCGGGTCCGATTTTCAGGTTTTCAGATTCCCTTCAATTTCATGCGATCCAATATTAATGCTCCACATGTCCTCCTTTTGAATTTACAAAACTGGGGGTAAATTTATGTTTGTTTAATTTCTGGTTGGTGAATTGCGTTAATGCTAGTTGTTGTGTTTAAATACAATCCTGTACAAAAATATGGCTGCGTTCGTCTACAAAAAAAACTTGCAGGAGTTTTAAATGCTGAATTAAATTTCTGGATTATGTGGAAGTTCAAAGAGTGACATAATCCCTTCCCTGCAACTAATATATAAGATAGTGGAAAGTATGGTGAGAGGAAAATGGTGGGATTTATAATCAACCATATTCACTTTGAAAACAATGGGGAATTAAGAGACCATTATACCTAACAAGTCCTTATAAATATTGAAGCCGAGGCACAAATACATGACAACAACCTTTATACGAGAATTATTTTATTTGAGTAAGGGAATAGTAGTTGTAACTTAAGGTTGCAACAATGGTTCCATAAAACAATTACTTGTATCCAACTGTAGTAACTATGGATTAAAGTTGCAACAACTGTGGCTTGAGGTTGCAGAAGTTGTGACTTGGGGATGCAACATTTGCGACTTAGAATAAAACACATTATATATATATATATATATATATATATATATATATATATTAAGAGATTATTATACCTGAAAAATACTTGTCAATATTGAAGTTGAGGCATCGATACACGGTAACAATCTTTATACGGGAATTATTTTATTTGAATAAGGGAACAATAGCTATAACTTAAGGTTGTAACAACGGTTCCATAGAACATTTTCTTGTATCTATTTGCAGTAACTATGCGTTAAAGTTGCGCCAACTATGGCTTGAGGTTGTAGGAGTTGTGGCTTGGGGATACGATATCCGCGACTTAGAATAAAAAATATTATATATGAAAGAAAGTATATATATTAAGAGATCATTATACATAACAAGTCCTTGTAAATATTGAAGTTTACGCATAGAGACACGACAACAACCTTTATACGAGAATTATTTTATTTGAGTAATGGAACAACAACAATAACTTAAGGTTGCAACAATGGTTACATAAAACTATTGCTTGTATCTAGTTGTAGTAATTGGGTGTTAAAGTTACAGTAGCTATGCCTATGACTTAGAATAAAACAAATTATATATAAAATAATATATATATATATATATATATATATATATATATATATATATAGAGAGAGAGAGAGAGAGAGAGAGAGAGAGAGAGAGATTAGAAAATATATTACAACAATATTTATTTAACTAGTATGTTAAAAAAATAAAATTTACTCGGTCGCAGGTGTGGGGGCATCTGGAAAGGTATGGATACCAATCCATTTAGAATATACATGGAATCAACACCCAAATCCGTGATTATTTTTTTAATATGGAAGATGTAAAACAAGAGATACATGCCTAAACAAATTAAGAAATGCTAATATTTTGATCACTCACACATTTACATATGCTATTGTCTACGCACCTTCTGTTGGTGGACCATGTTATCCTATTTCTTGCAGGATATAGTAGATAGGACTAGTATGTGAAGACTCATTAGAGATCTAAAATCATTTTGGGTTTCATTTGGAATATAAGTAAACCTACTCAAGTCTACCATCACTTTCAATGATTTGGAAGATATGTTAGAAAAAACAATCAACCAAGTGCACCCATTTCAAATACTTGGGATTTATGTTAAGATTTAATGACTATAGGTATGGAGATTGGTTCTTTCCATATCAAAAAGTGGGAAAAATAATCACAATATGGTTATCCTTGGGTGGCACATTAACCTTAGTAGTCTCCATACCACGATATTGGCATTCCCTAGCTTGTATTCTTGTTGGTATCTTGGGAAATATTAGAAAAAATGCTTTCATTTTATCTATAAGGAAAGGAAAAGCAAAGGAGGCATCCCTATAGTAAAATGGAAATGGATTTCCAAGCCAAAAATCACATGATTTGTTGGATACTAAAGAATATTCATCATTTTTGGAAAGAATTATTTTCCAAGAGTCTTTCGAGAATCATAAAACATTTAGGCTTGTGGCAGGATGTAATAAAATCAAAGTAAATAGGCAAAATTTCATATAAGGATAAATTTTACAAAAGTTCCAACAATTCTTCCCACCATTTATCTTCTGGTATTCTGGTCCGTTGAAGTTTTCTCAATGTTTCATAAGACTCAGTATATCTGAAAAAGGTAGGCTGAATTGGAAAAAAATGCTTTACTTCATGCTCAAGATAAAATAAATTTTGCAATCTGTCATGAAGATTTTTTCCTGTTGGCAATGCTGGTTTTGATGTACTGGTTGAAGAATTGGCCTGATTGTCAGCATACTTGTCCAATTTTTCAACATAGCTTTCAAGGTCCATTAGTTTATCCTTTGAAACTATAGGACTGAGCAATCCTTTTTTCAACAAAATATCAAATCTTTCTCTGAAGGCAATGATTTCTTCTTGCATATATGAGCACCTTTGTTCTAGATTCTGCATAAGGGTTCTCTTAGTAAAAACTCTTTTTATTTCCAAAATTGTTCCGGTCCTGTCCTGAATACCAAGTTCTGCAAGTTGGTGTCTGGTTTGAGTGTTTATAAACTGTATGAGTTGATTGGCTTCCTCAGGCCTATTTCCCAATTCTTCTCTTGTACTTTGAACTTCTTCTATAGCCAATTTGACTAAATCATTCTGTTCATACATAATCTGAATTGAAGACCAGGCATCCTTTATTGATTGGATAATGTTGTCTCAAAGAATTTCATTTATTTCCTTTAAAGTTTTCTCCAATGTGAGATCCTTTTCCAATGCTTTAACCAATTTTTCTAATCTTTTGACCTCTCTTGTTTTATCAGCAACACTCATTTTTGAGAGATCATATCTTTGTTCTAAATTAATAAGCTGTAACTTTGTGTGCTGGAGTTCTGTTACTTGAAGTTTCAATTCATTCATTGACTTTATTAATTCTTCAAAACTCAAATTGGAAGTATTTACCTGTGATAGCTCTGTTGGCTGACCTGTTGTGGATGTACCTGTACCTGTAATTTCCTCTGTTGTTGATGCTGGAATAGTAGACTGCTTGTTATTTAATGCATGTTCAAGCTCTTTTTCTATTTCATTTAGTTGCTCATTCAGTTTCAAAAGCAAGTCCATCATTTCTTCTTGAGAATTTTTCTTTATCATCTCTTCAGTTTGTGGATGTCTTGAAGCTGGCAATTTCAATTGCTTTCTCAAAGCTGCAATATCATCATCTTTTTTCTTGATTAGGGCCTCTATACCTTTGACATCTTTAGAATTGTGACCCAATCTAATGATTATTTCCTCCAATGTCTGTATCCTGTTGTCTTTGGCCTGAGAAGAGGCTTTTTCAAGCTGCAATTATGCATTAGTGTTCTCCAAAGAATCCTGCAACTTCTGAGTTTCCATTGCTTTATTGGTCAGAGTAGAATAGATCATTTCACCAGTCTAATTATGTAACTCAATATGATCTAAAGGATGAATATCCTTTGCTAAGACTTCAAAATTTGTTCTAATATAATCTGCAGTTGTTTGAGGCTGCTGCACTTTTGGTTTGAAGTGACTCATTATCATTTTGCCTTGTTGAATGTCATAAGATGACATTAATATTTCTTGATTCTTAGGAGCCATCTTCAAATACTAATTGTAAACTTGGAGTCTTAGTAGATCATTCCTGGCTTTTATATTAATAAAGGTTTTCTTTATATCTCCTACATCTTTAACTGGTGGTTTGAAAGAAGATATTTCAACACTCTATTGCTTTTGCAGCTCTTTTCTTTGTAAAGTAGTGGATGCCCCACTGACTGTACCTGTTTGTTGACTATCCAAATCTTCTATCTGGCTATCAGGAATTTCCTGAACAAAATCTACTTCTGGAAGAGGATTTAATTTTTGTCTTTTAGCATGAGGCCATTTTGAAGATCCACCAACAGGGGTAGCAACTTCAGCATCTCTCTTCTTGCCTTTTTCTATATTAATAGGAGTTTGTAAAATTGAAATTTTTGGCTCATTGATCTAAATAGGAGGAATTTGTACTTGACCCTATTCTTTAGAAGTCTCAGGTTGCTTTGTCATTGTGAATTTTTCAAATACTTGTATGTCAGGCTCCTTTTCTTTTCCTTTAGATTGTATTGTGGCCAATGCACTGATCTCCTGTAAATTTTGTTGAGAAGTCCCTGCAGAAGAAGGACCAATACCTGGTATCTGCACCTGTCCAAAAGAGTCTAGGTCAAGTATTTTCTCAAGGTCTTTCATTACATTTTCAACATTAACCTGCTCACTATCCTGTTCTACCAATGTTCCTTCCATCCATTCATCCATATTGGCATATTGTTCAATTTCTGGAATTTTGTGATGAATGTATGGTGATAGTTTATTTTTCATTCTTCTATCATAGATAAAGCTATTTGGGTCATAAGGCACCCAGTAAAAACTTTTTTGTAATCTGAGATAATATTCTAAGATTCTTTCTTCTTCCTTTCCAGCATCTCTAGAGTTACAAACAAAGGGACCTAATTGACTTTTTATCCTGAGTTGAGCCTTTTTCTTTGAATTGCAGAAATGAACTATATCTGAGTTAATCATCTACCTAAAATACTCTAGTGCAAAGAGTCTCATGGGGAGATATTTGGGCAACATGAATGGGCACAATTCACATCCATATATTCTGATCTCAGTGTGATTTTGATACAAGTACCAGTCACCTACCCTATATTGTTTTGAGAGCTGTAGAATTTTCTTGATTTCATTATTGACTCTAGGAGGGGAAAATCCTGTTAACAAAGTGGTTGCAGGGTGTAAAATAGGTCAATAAAATCATTATAGGAGTAAGGAGAATCAGAGGAATTATGGGTGATGGCAGACCAAAATATCACAGACCTAGGATTTCCTTTGGCATCAAGTTTCTGAACAAGGAAAGGGAAACTTTCTGATTGGTAATAAATCATGAGATGATATATAACAGAAGAATATTTGAACACTTTTTTCATTCTCAAATCTCATGAACTGATCATGGATTTTATCAGTAATGTAGGATGCAAAATCATACTTGACAGCAGGGGACTGTCCAGAGGTAAATACAGACAACAATACTAGGGTTAATTGATCAACATATTCACTAGTATTGAAACCCATGATAAAGGATATCATATTCAGAATAAGCCTGCCCACATCAGTGAAAAAAGTATAACCATAGCGGGGAGGGCCTTTGGGCTGATGCTCTGGTAACATGAAGGTTTGACAAATGCGATTTAACTCTTCATGGGACAAATTGGCAGAATTTTCAAGTAATTCTCCCATGGACAGGGGAGTGAGGGCTTGACTAGGTTGAAATTGCAGCATTTCATTTATCGACTGAGTAGTGATTGGGAAAAGGATTTTCTGACTCAGGGACAAAACTGCTCTTTGATTGGGGTCATACTTTGCATGGCAGTAATGAATTAACTCAGGAAAAATATGGACTGAGGGGAGAAGATACATGGGGAGATTGGATTCCCATAATCCAATAATATCAGAACCGTTTATAAAGTTACCTCTACAGCGGAAAAAGGTTCGAAGAGGATTATCACTAAGAATGAGGTCTTTAATTTGAAAATCTCTATCTGCTAGGGGCAGATAGTCTAAATCTCTGTGAGGGGCATTCAAAGGTGCGACGTTCAAAGCCACTGGAACCTCCATTTCTGGTTCTTGTGGATTCATAAATGAATTTCAGGTTTTTGTGAAGAACAAACACAATTACAAGTTTTGGGAATGCAATTTACAATTCTGGGGATTGAACAAGACCAAATTGAACTCTGTTTCTGTCTTTCATGCGGAATTTAAAACAAAAGTTAGGATTTCACAGAGTTTTAATGGGAATAGGGGTAAATACCTGTTTTTTGGGAGATGAACAGTGATTAAACAGGTACAAGCTATGGCGTATGAACTTTGGATTACTGCTATGCATGTCTTCAGCAAAATACAGTTGATGGCGCTTGACAGTTTGTTTTTGAAATTCTCTGCATGAGACTTTGGTCATTCACAGAATAATGAAAATGACGTGGGAAAATTTGTTTTATTCACAAAGTCCAAAGGGTGACGGGGTTTTATTTATTTATTTAATGGATGACGTCAGCAGGTACGGAGGATGAGTCACGGGAGGCAAGCAGTAAGTGGTTTCCATAGCACCGCTTTTGGGGAAAAGTGGTTTTGGGCGGAAAGCGAGCAATTCCATAGAATGATTGACGCGTGGCATGGCATTGTTTGAAAATCGTCGGGCCATCACGCGTTATTGTTCGGATGTGGATGGATAGCGATATCATTAATAACCGTTGATCTCAGATGGGTTGATCGAACAGCGATGGGGACGTGGAAGTGACAGGGATTTAATATGGAGGGCCCGACGCAATTAAACGTTAATTAATCTCATCGGGGGGAATCTGATTGGCGGAGTTAATTAATCGTGAGGATTAATCAATTTTTTTATAAAAATGCAATAAAGTGATCGGGAAATGATTTAACCAAGGTTAGCGGTTAAGGGAGGTATTGCGGATTTTACAAAGGGTTTATAGTTTTAACCTTGGGAAAGGGAGTCGGGGGATTAAAATACACAGGGGAAGAATTATTTTTGTATTAAAACACATAATAAAACATGTTTTAATTATTTTTTCAATATAATTTTATTATATGATAATTAAATCAGATTAATCTAATTACCATAGGGGGCAGAATTTAATATTACGATATATTTAGCCAAAGGGGGCATAAAGTGGGTTTTTTATTTAAACATGTGGGAATAAATAAATTTGGCTAAAATTTATTAATGGGTTTTTGGGGATATTATATAAAAAGGAGTTATATATAATAGGAGAATGTTATTTTTGTAAGGATTTAATACATAAAATCAATGTTAATATGACAAGGGGACAATGTAAACTCAAAATACATTAATATAACTAAGAAAGTGAAGATTTAAAAGCAAATTTCATTATAATCACTTCATCACTTAGAATTGGAATAAAATGTGATTTTGAGGGTTTTTTATGAAATAATGCATAATTTTCCTAAGTAAAATGGGATTTTACTTAGGAAAAGATGTTTAGAAATGAGTGAATGTTATGAAGAATGACTTCAAGTACTTAGGCTTTTCCAATTATTGGGCCGAGGGTTTGGTCCCTCCAAAATTCAAGGAAATGCCTTAAGCCCCTCTAATTTTCAAATACCTTAGTACTTAGGGGAAATTAGTGAAATATTTAGGGGAAGATGAGAAGGGAAGTTAATAACTTTGACTTTGCTTTGCTTTGAATTTCTTCCAGTATAGTGTCTGCCTTTGCACTTTGTGATGAAAGTAAATATTAACACATTTAGAGTCATTGTCCATCACATGCAATTCTGCAACATCATCTACCTACCCTACCTACTTTACTCTACCATCTTTTCTTCTTTATTAGGGTGCACTTAGACTGGAAAACCCTTTATCACACTTTCTTTTCTTTTACATGTAGAAATCTATCTAAGTCTAACCTGATTACATCCAAGGGCTCAGACTAAGCTATTGAGCTCCTTTTATTTACTCTACCTATCTACTTATCTACCAAGATTAAACAGTTTGGTCAGATTTTATTCTCTATCTCTAAAACATGAAATTGAAAGATGAAATAGCCAAGCTTAAACTGTTTGACTATTCATAAATTGTTGCATAGGATACAAGTTGCACACAATTTTATTTATTACATAAGAGAAAAAAGTAGTGGCATTTAGACTTGCACACTTTCCTTGGCCTTTCTTTTGGTGGGGTTCATTTTCTTTTACTTTTTTGGCCATTTTTATTCTTTTTACCCTTTGATTTTTCTTTTAGGGTATACCCTCTTTACATTTTTTAAATGTTTTTTATTTTTTGATAATATGGAAAACCTTTGCAACAAGAAAATGTATGAACATATTACATAGCCCATCAAGTCAATCATGAAATATGACACCTATTGGTATAGGATTCTAACACTGGCTCCACTTGGGGACGACTTTTCTTGGTGAAAATTCAAGAAAAACAGGTCAGTTGTCCTCATCCATTGACCTTGGTGAACCTGTAAATATCTTCTGTCTTCTGCAAATTGAAATCTGATCTGAAACTAAAACAACACACAAAAGTTTTCAAACCAACTTAATGAAAAACTAGCTAAAAATTGAAAACTAAAAAAAAATGCTCAAAATTCTAAGCTTATTGGCACTCATCTACCTACTCAATCTACTAAAAATCTTATTGAATCAGGTAATACAAAAATTCCAATGAAGCCAATCAAGTAGTTGTAACAATAAATGGATAACTTGATTGCTTGTGAACAAAATTGGAAGTATATTATGATCATGTGCCTTTATAATAAATGATATGATGTGCAAAGGCCACTTTTGATGTATTTGATCCTTATAGAGAAAACATGTTTGCAGATTTGGGCTAAAAATATTCTCCATATAATCTGATATAGGATCAATAAAAGTATGATGTATGTTATTTACTTCTAGGCCTTCAATGACTGGTTGCTCAGTTGTATTCTGAATATTAAGCCTTGAAACTATTTATTTTGTCTTGTGTTTGAAAGAATAATCATTCTCAATATGCAAGTAAAAATATAGTACAATTTCCTCTTGCTTAGGAGAAGGAAGATTTTCAAAGAATTCTTTAGGATTTCGAAAATTGTATGACTGAATTTGAGAATGCAAAAGTTTAATTTCATTTTCATAATTTTCAAAAATTATCTCAAGAACACATATTTTTAGTTTGGGAGAATATTTTCTTGATTTCAAAAGAAGAAATAAAGCTCTTAAATTAAAAAATCCTCATCAAGCTGAAGTTCTAATATCTCATCCCTCAAAATAGCTAGTGATTGTTTTGTGAAATTATCATAATTATCATCATACTGATCATGTAAGTCTAAAAATCTTCTAAGAACCTTGATTTTCTTAGGAATAGGTCATTTTGTAATAGCTTGCATCTTTTGAGGCTCCAACTTCACTCCTTCCTTTAAAACAATATGAACCAAATACTCGAATTCTTATTTCCCAAAGCACATTTGGATATTTTTACATAAAAATGATTGTTCTCAATAATTTATATAACTTTTCCACATGTTTAGTGTGGTATTCCCATGATTTATTATAAATATGTGTATTATAAAAGAAAACCAACACAAATTTTATAAGATGGGATCAAACAAAATTGTTCTTAAGTCGAGCCCGCCGGACTTCAAACGACGATAAACCATAATTCAAACCAAATTCGCGTTCCAAAATAGCCTACTAACGTCGACCAATTTTGTGACGCAAAAACCAAATGAATTCCGCCCTAATATTTTTTGGGTCCGAAGTTGGGCTGGCGTACGGAGGGAGAGTTGTGACACAAATTTCTTATCAAATTCGCCCTAATATTTTTCGGGTCCGGATTTCCACTGTGCGAGCGGCCTAAACAAATATCTGCTCAAATCAATTTATACCACGTGTCCTCAATCAGAACTTTCCCTACTCCTGGATGCGGGTGCATTCGATGGCATTTAAGGTGATGGGACATGGATGTGGTGATTTCATATCAATCGCATTAAGTTTTAACATTGTTCAATTAAGTTCCAAGGTTTTCATATCTAATCGCATTAATTTTTAACACTGTTCAAGATTAGACCTCCACTCCTATTAGCGATTCTGCATGCTCCAATATGATTCGGCCTTCGACTCTCATTAATGATCATAGATTAATTATTACGGACATCCTTTGATTGCATTGCAGTTGGGTCGATAAAATGGCATTTCGCTATGGTTTTTCAGACGAGCCGGTTGCTGGGTTACACTGCCTGCTCACTGTGACGAGAAGGAGAAGTGGCCAGCTGAACTGCTGTGTAGACCTTGCTGCATATTTGTATTTCTCTCGGTCTGGTCCTTGTCTGTCTTCCTCTGTTTCTTGGAATTATGCTTCTCTGTCTCCTCTTGTGCCCACTGCTAGTGAGACTACACCCATGCCTCGTGTGCGTCAAAGGATGCGTTGCCGCAGGGGGAGCACTAGAGGTCAACTCCTGCGCGCTCCCTCTAGCCCCTCAACCGAGTTGTCTTATGGCCAGTGCAATGATTATTACGTAGGTCGCTATCCAAATACTAGGAGTGGGTGGGGTCAAGTTGTAGGATCTGGCCACCGTATAGATTCCCCTACTCCTCGTTTTCTCACTTCTAGTTCACCTTCTCTCACGACGTGCACTGCGCAATTTTCCTTTAATTTCTTTCTCAACCGCCCACGAATTATAGCTTCAGTCATTGTGGTTTTCCGCGAGGAGGCCCAAATGGAGGAATAATGCACCCGTCCGGCGGGTCTGAGCTTGGAAAAAGCTGGCCAGCATTCAGGCCTTCAGGAGGGGAGCCATGGCATGAATGTGGAGGTAGAACCTAGCGATCCTGGACCTTCCGAAGGATGGTGCCGAATCGTCGAGGAGCCGGAGGAGTAGTTTGGATAATTTTTTTTTCTTGCTTCGCGGCCCACTTAATTGGGTTGCTTTTAGATTATTTTACTATGCTAGACCTTTGTAATATTTTTGAATTCTGTAAATTAAACGTTCAAGACTGGTTTCCCCGTATGAGGGCAGTCTTCTTATTTTTTTGATTTTTTTATGACAAATTTGCCATGAGTCTGGGCAATGATTTTGACTTCGGTGTAATTTTATTCCCATTGTTAATAGATTAACTTTACTTAGAAAAAAAATGTTGCCCTGTTTCTATTTTAAACCTGTTTTTTGAAATACAGAGCCATGTTTATATGGTATATGTATTATACTCTTTCTCTGTATATCTAGTACATGAACCTTTTTTCTATGAACAGGGTGGACGCTGTAGCGGGCTACTAATGGAAACAAGCGAGCCTGAAACTTACATCTCGGATGCAACAGATGGTTACCAATATTGGAATCAAGCGAGCCTGATCTTACAAGCGAGCCTGGGTTTCTGCAGATGGTTATCACACTCCTCACATGATTAGCGTTTTTCTCTTTTCAAGGATTTTGGGTACTTTAATTTGTATTTGGAACAATGGACGTCGGTACTCTATCTGTTGCTTTACTATTCTACATATTGCTATTTCACTTTCTTATAGATGCCTCGGGCATATTTGGATGCTTTCTCGGATTGTCGATAATCTCCATGTGGACCGTTACTGGGTTTTATATCAAGTCCCTGTATGTGACATGGGGTATTTTTCTATCACTGTCTGGGGTGGGACTTCCACTTTTCCGGATGGATATTTGGGTTCCAATCTTCAGATGTGAAAATGTAATGACTTCATGGACTGTTTTACTTCATATAATATATTCAAAACAACGTTTTTTCTCTTGTGAAAAAAAATGATTAATGTTTATCACTCTGCCTTCAAAACTAGTGATGCTGGTCTATGTTGCCAGTTTATTGATATGGTCTGATGGTCTTTTTATATTTGGACATATCACACTCCTCACATGATTAGCGTTTTTCTCTGTTCAAGTATTTTGGGTACTTTAATTTGTATTTGGAACAATGGACGTCGGTACTCTATTTGTTGCTTTACTATTCTACATACTGCTATTTCACTTTCTTATAGATGCCTCGGGCATATTTGGATGCTTTCTCAAATTGTCGATAATCTCCATGTGGACCGTTACTGGATTTTATATCATGTCCCTGTATGTGACATGGGGTATTTTTCTATCATTGTATGGGGTGGGACTTCCACTTTTCTGGATGGATATTTGGGTTCCAATATTCAGATGTGAAAATGTAATGACTTCATGGACTGTTTTACTTCATATAATATATTCAAAACAACATTTTTCTCTTGTGAAAAAAAAATGATTAATGTTTATCACTCTGCCTTCAAAACTAGCTATGCTGGTCTATGTTGCTGGTTTATTGATATGGTCTGATGGTCTTTTTATATTTTGGACATATCACACTCCTCACATGATTAGCGTTTTTCTCTGTTCAAGGATTTTGGGTACTTTAATTTGTATTTGGAACAATGGACGTAGGTACTCTATCTGTTGCTTTACTATTCTACATACTGCTATTTCACTTTCTTATAGATGCCTCGGGCATATTTGGATGCTTTCTCAGATTGTCGATAATCTCCATGTGGACCGTTGCTGGGTTTTATATCAAGTCCCTGTATGTGACATGGGGTATTTTTCTATCACTGTCTGGGGTGGGACTTCCACTTTTCTGGATGGATATTTGGGTTCCAATCTTCAGATGTGAAAATGTAATGACTTCATGGACTGTTTTACTTCATATAATATATTCAAAACAACGTTTTTTCTCTTATGAAAAAAAAATGATTAATGTTTATCACTCTGCCTTCAAAACTAGTGATGCTGGTCTATGTTGCTGGTTTATTGATATGGTCTGATGGTCTTTTTATATTTTGGACATATCACACTCCTCACATGATTACTTTATTTTCTCACATTCAAAAGTTTTGGGTACTGGAATTTATTTAGATTAATATGGATATTAGGTACTCTGTCTGTTGTTTACTATTCTATCTTGCTATTTCACTTTCTTATAGATACAAGACAATTTAGGTCTCTCAGTTGCCGATAATCTCCCATGTGGACCGTTACCAGGTTTTATATCAAGTCCACCTATTAATGGAATGGGGTATCTTTACATCAAGATGCGAAGGTGGACTTAATTTGGATGGATATTTGGTTCAATCTTGGATGTGAAAATTGTATAATATGGATAATTTGCCATAACATTATATTCAAAACAACATTTTTTCTCTTGTGAAAAAAAGCGATTAATGTTTATCACTATCCTTTCACCTTCAAAACTAGCTATGTTGGTCTACATATTTGTTGGTTTAGTGATATGAACCTAATGGTATTTTTATATTTTGGACTATGCTCTCCCTCTATGATTAACATTTTATTTTTCAAAGACGTTTAGGTACTTTAATTTTGATGTTGGCTCATAGGCGTTAACCCTCTATCTGTTGCTTTACTATTCTACATACTGCTATTTCACTTTCTTACAGATGCCTCGGGCATATTTGGATGCTTTCTCAGATTGTCGATAATCTCCATGTGGACCGTTACTGGGTTTTATATCATGTCCCTGTATGTGACATGGGGTATTTTTCTATCATTGTCTGGGGTGGGACTTCCACTTTTCTGAATGGATATTTGGGTTCCAATCTTCAGATGTGAAAATGTAATGACTTCATGGACTATTTTACTTCATATAATATATTCAAAACAACGTTTTTCCTCTTTTAAAGTTTCACTTTTTTTTTTAAATTGAACCCGCCGTCACTATACCGACGCCTTGTAAGTGTCGGAATTGCGATAGATTAAAAACTTTGGAAGAGCGAAAGTATAAAAACGTAGGACGAGCGACGTTCAAAACGTCGGACCACATTTCATCGGAATTGCGACATTTTACAAACGTCGGAAGAGCAACGTCCAAAACGTCGGACCAAATTTCGTCAGAATTGTGACAGTTTACAACTGTCGGAAGAGCGACATCCAAAACGTCAGACCACATTGCATCGGACTTGCGACAGTTTACAAACGTCGGAAGAGCGACGTTCAAAACATTGGACCACATTTCGTCGTAATTGTGACAGTTTAAAAACTTCGGAAGAGTGACGTTCAAAACGTCGGACCACATTTCGTTGGAAGTGCGACAGTTTACAAAGGTCAGAAGTGCGACGGATTGGGAAACGTCGGAAGAGTGACACTTGTTTGGAAGCGACGGAAAAAGTGTCGATAGTGCGACACTTTTTAATTGCATCAGAACTGCAACGGTATGGAAAACCACGTTTTTCCTGCCCTCGAACTGTCGCTCTTGTGACGACTATGTGTCGGAATAGCGACGAATTGGCCGTTGGAATTTCCACCAAATTTTCTAGTGATGTTCCATTTCACGTAACTTTGAGCACGACCTTTAATCCCCAAAAATTACGCGATGTAAGCGGTTTTTGAATGCCACATGTCTCGCAGAAATTCATATCGCATTCGAATAATAAAAACCGCCTAACTGCCCTTTTTCCATGCGATACTATCGGTTTTCCCTCTCGAAACCACTTTCCCCATTTGCGTTACGTTTTGTCCCACGCGCTCTCCCATTACACTATCACCCTCCACCATACTCCAAGGGCTTTCGACGAGCAATCTCTGCCATTGATCTCGGGCCCCAATGAGATCCGACAGCTCATGATCATCTGCGAAACCCCAAACTTCATTTGAATGTATTTCTTCCGCCAAAGGGATTTTTCCCCTTTTCCTTTATATTTCTTCACATTTTTCGCCATTACATAGTAATGTGGCCCTTTCACATTATACTTCCCTGATTGATCTAGACTTTCGATCAAAACAGATCTATGGCCCGGACTAATCCTCTGCACCATTCTTTCAACTACTCTCCTTTTAACTTTTATACGCAAATCTCCACCGTCAGATGCACTCATCCAACGGCCATGCTCTAAATCACAGCCTCCGAAGTAGTTTTAGCCAATAACGTAGGATTTCTTAATTATTTCTTGGTTTGTGCAGGACTTTAAAGGTTTTTCAAATATTTTAAAAGAAAATGAAAGGCCGAGAGTGACGACTCTCCGGGCCTCTGTTTATCAGAGCAAATCTTTTTGCAAAGGTTCTCATCAAGTTTTATCAGTGCATCATGAGAAACGATACCATTATAAAGCCTCTGCACACCTGCACGTCAACAAGACACAGTGAAGCATAATTGAAATGAAGAGTATCAGTGTTGAGGACCTAACCACGACAGAATTGAAGATTCAAGATTTTTTTCGCAGTCTGGTGGATTACGGCTAACATTGAAAATCAAAAGCCTAATCCACTAAATTAAACACAGTTAAAGAGCAGAAGATAGAGTTTAGGCCTGATTAAGCCTAAAACACAGGATCAAAACAAATTAACAGTGTTTAAAGGAAAATCAAGAATATCTATAAGACAGAGAAAGCCTCCACCACCACATCAGAGGCTAATTGATTCCTCTCAGCTACCTAATGCCACCTGTAGCCTCAAAGAATTCAAAAAAAGGCTGAGTAATGACCAAAATAGAGGATATTTTCCTCAATACGGTTGAACAGTTATTCCAAGCCAAACAGAGTTATTTCAAGAGATGACATAGAGCCTTAAATTCAACAAAAGCTCCCCACCGAGCTTAATTCTTAATGTAAAAACAATTAATACAAAGGAAATATCTGTAAACTTCTCCATCAAGCCCCTCAAAGGCCAAGAAGTATTAATCTGTATTAATTGAACCCATAGATATTTTCTCCTTCGACCTCCTCATCCTTCTATAAAAACTCATTGAGGAGCTCATTGTAAAGGGTTGGTTGCAGAACTTTGAAATATACTTGTGCTTCAAACTTCTACTTGTAATTAGTGTTCAAAGGTTCTTGAAGCTTTGTTTGTGATTAAATAAGTTAGTCTGAGAAGTGAAGATCACTGCTGAACTGAAACATTGGACTTGAAGATGTAACTAGTTTGACTTCAATATACAAGCCGTTTATTGGGATCCTGGTCTATATCACTGGTGAAGTGCTTCTTTCATTGTTATCATTTTTCCTCTTATGTATGCCATATTGTCCACTATTCTCTGATAAACAATAGCAAGCATAGAGTTAGGACTTACTATTTACAGTACCCTTCTCTGACTGATAAGCTTTATCTCAATGTTTTCCTCTAAATTTTTTATTTAGGAATGATTCAATACAGTCTAAGTAGTTAGGAATGATGGCATTCCCTCGTCCTACTTTTTTCTTTAAAAATCGTTCTTGAATGTTATTTTCATTATTTTCTTAATAAAGTTAGACTAGAAAAGTGATGGTGTGCCCTATTTTCTAGCTTCTTTCTCCAAAGATAAATTCTGAAAGTTTCCCTAAGTGTATGCTAAAAGAAGAATAGATTTAAAAGTATCTTATCTGATCTTAAGTTGCATTTTTTTTCTCTTATATGTCTTCATAATTTCTAAACGTAATTATGTGGATTACTGGATTGTTTGTCTCTTGAGTTATCTTTAATAAGAGCTTGTCCAAAGAGGTTTATGGTGAGCCCTGCCCTTTGGTTGGTTTTAAACAGTTGCTTAAAATGCTTTTCTTGTTTGGACAAACTATAAATCCTAGTTGAAATTATTATCTGTTTCCATTCCTCCAACACTTTTATTGTTTCCATTCCATCATTTTATCTCAAAGGATCTTGTGATATAGATGACTTGCCCCTTGGATCACTCTTGAATTTTTGCACAATTAAAGCCCTATTATGAATCCATAGACCAATGGACTAAAAACCAATGTTATATCTATCTTTTTAGCCAAATATTGTTCCTCTTGCTTGAAACTTCACACCTTTGAAACTCTTTCCATTTAGGACTTTCCACCCAAATAATAATCATGCTCAACCATCCAAAACAAAAAAAACCATCGGTCTTCATAACTAGCCTAATATCATACCCAAAACCTTTAAAGATAAATCTATCTTTGCACTTTACTGGAGAGATCCCTCTTCGGATTCAGGAGGTCTAGATCCTAGATTCCCAAAGTGGCTGAAACAATGTTCTCTCTGTAGTTTGACTTTGCCAATCTTGCAAATTACAGGGAGCTAACATTTTTGGCGACCATACTGGGGATTTTATGAGTTGGTAACAGTCTGAGTACATCCTACGACACCAGAAAAAATCATAGGATATCATAAATTTGTTTCAAAGAACATTTACTATATTATCCAGTTGAGCCACCAACAACTAAAATTTATGGCAACTCCACTGGGGAGTTTGAGTGTTTTTTCGGCCTAAGTACCTTTAAGACCTCAGGAAACCCTTGATTCAAGAACATTGTGTAGTGAGTAAAAGCAGCCCTTTTCAAGCACTACCAAGAAAATGGTAATCATGATAAAACTTGTTTGAGTCAGTGACAAACTAGGCAAACCCTAGGATTCTCATAATATATTATCTAATCTTGAAGGATCAGCTAGCTTAGCCATAAGAGTAAAATTTATTTGTCTCATAATCGTAGCTAAGTTTTGAAATAGATTTAGGTTAATTTTAGAACCCATAGGACTGAAATAACTCAGAAAACCCAAAAATATTTCATATTGGTATTTAATAAACATGGTGGTGGACCATAAAACCTTTTACCTCTAAAAAGAGCTAAAAAATTCCACTTGGCGACTCCAAAATCCTAAAAAAACCTTAAGACTCCACTGGGAAGAACCATTATCATCACAACATCATTTAAACTCAGTTAGAGGATTTTAGGATTAAAGTTTGTGTAAAAAAGATCAGTTAACTTCTCAAATATTTTCATATCTGGTTATACTGTTCTTGTTTAGTAGGCTCTGAAAAACACAACATAGTGGTTCGTAGAAACATTCATACCAGAGCCCACCTTGACCCAAACCCACCTGAGATAGTTGATAACCCGGAAAGTATCCTTAGGAAGTCTCCTAAGATAAAATTTTCAATTGTTTTTAGATCACCCTTGAGAGCTAATTCAGTTCTTGAAAATCTTGCAGTTCTACAACAATCACAAGCAGACTTAAGAAATCCATTTAGAACTAGGTCTCTTGATGATTTAGATAAGCTAGATTCTGAGTTTTCACTATTATCTCCTGAAACAAGTGAACATCCTAGTAGTAGAGAAACAACACCACCTGATTTACATGTCCTTCACAATTTAGGTGTTTCTCACCCAAGATTAGCTCAGAAATCTATTCCTGGTCCTTCCACATCTGTTCATCCTACATCCACTGTTCAAACCACTCCACTCCAGCAAACTTTCCCTCTTGTTAATCCACCTCTTGTAAATCCACCCCCACCACATATCATGGCAGCATGGTATGCCCCGTTGGTCCTTCCTTTGCCCTTAGTCAATCTTCCACAGGACTATCAGTCCAAGATACCATTGTATGATGCCAGTAATGCTACTACTGCATCACAGCATGTGGATAAAATGAATGACTACTTTGACAGAAACGAAATTGATGATGAATCTGTCAAACTTAGACTATTTTCTCAGAGTTTGAGGGGAGAAGTAAGAAAATGGTTTAAAGGCTTAACCCCCCACAGTATAAATGATATCCAAGCTTTCCATCAAGCATTCTTAAACAAGTGGGAAGTCAGAAAAAACGCTCTTCAAATACTTTCTTATTACAAAAATCTCCACAGAAACACTAGGGAAAGTGTACAAGCTTACTGCACTAGATTTAATAGTGTGTATAATGCCCTTCCCCCAGATTTAAAACCTCCACAAGGCTCAGCGTTAAACAAGTTTCCTAAAGGTTTTGACCCTGAAATGGCCTATTAGCTGAGAGAAAGAGATCCTCTAACCCTTGAAGATATGCAAAAATGGGCTCTTGTTGTGGAAGTTAACTTAATGGAGAAAAGAGAAAGAATCAAGAATGAGAAGAGAGTGTCCTTCAGAGAGGAATCCACACCTTCTACTTCCATCTCAAATATGGAAAGAATGATGGAGGGGATGATGAAGAAAATGAGCATACTTGAGAGAGAACAAGCAAGTCAAAACCAAACTGCTCCTCAAAACAGAAACCAAAACCAGAATCAAAATTTTAGAAGAAATCAGCCTCAAAATAGACCAAGGGAAGATGATCAATAGATCACTCCTCCCTTTCATCAAAACTATGTGAGTTATTTTGAAGACACAAATGAACAAATAGAGAACGACGAGATAAATATTTTGGGAGTAGATAATGATGATTTTGAGGTTCATTATGATAGAAAACAAGGTCTATACACACCTTATGATGACAAAAGAGATAATGATTAAAGTTATTATCAAGACATGGAAAATGTTATCATAGAGTCTCAAAGGGAATATGACCTTAGGAGTAAAACCAATCAAGAAATTCCCAAAACCAAAACCTCTGAAAAATATTCACAAAAAACACTGTAAATAAACCCAATATTGCAAAACAAAAGGACAAAACAGTGGCTGGAAATTTTGATAAAGGTAAAGAGAAAAGCACTCAAAACAATGCAAAATAGAGTGCAGACCTTAGTAGTACTAACAATTCAGCTAGTACTCATGTTAAAACAATTTTTTCAAATGTAAATAGAGCAAATCAACAAACTAAATTCGCTGACAGAGTGGCAGTTAATAAGGCTGAGACAAGCACTTCAAAGAGTCAGATTCGTTTTAGCCTAGAGTAGGAAATTTCCAGAATTAAAATCTCTATTCCCCTTACTGAGTTAGCTGCCCAAAATGTATATAAAACCCAAATTTTGAAGGCTTTAAACATAGAAGAAAATAATGACACATTCAATCTTAATGATGAACAGCTAGAACTTATTTTTGGTCTTAATATTGAAGGTAGATATCAAGAGGGACCCGTTATTCCCTTTTATGTAAGTTTAAATGTTCATGACAAGATTCTTCACAACGCTATGCACGATTCTGGGGCCTCTCATAATTTAATGCCTAAAGTTGTAATGGAGAGCCTAGGCCTCGAAATAACCAGACCTTACAAAGAAATTTACTCCTTTGACTCAAGCAGAGTAAAATTTTTAGGTTTAATCAAAGACCTCTACGTTAACTTAGCCCAGATTCCAGCCAAATGTATGGTTATGGATATTGTTGTGGCTGATGTGACCTCAAAGTATGGCATGCTATTATCAAGGTCTTGGGGAGCTAAGTTACAAGGAACTATGCAGATGGACATGACCTATGCGACCATCCCTATTTTCAATCAGAAAAGAAGACTATACAGGGAGTCCCATATGAAATACATGGTGACTAGTTAGGACAAACCGAAAAAATCCCCTCTATATTATGTAAATACATGCCTTGATTCATTTATCCTGTTTAATGATGAAACATTCAATAAAAAATTCACTTTAACTAAATTAATGGCCAATAGAGAGGAGGAGGAAGACACCACAGAAGTGTCAAAACAGTTTGTTGAACCCATAAACTACAACAAACAACACACCGGTCTTGAACTACAAATCATGCGTCCATTTATTTTTAGTCTTGATAGTCAAGAAAGCATTCCTCAACGCAATGAAAAACCAGAGGAATTAAAACAAATACAACAGAGTGTTGATATTCAAGAAAGAGCCGAAAGCACACTTGTTGAAGAGGACAGTAATCAAACGAAAGAACCTGGAACTAGTCCTCTATGGAGTATGTATTTTGATGGGCCCTGCACTAGGAGTAATGTTGGTGTAGGGGTTTGGATACGCAACACTGAAAATAACCACAGAGTAAGCCTTTCCTATAGATTAAACTTTCAGTGTTCGAATAACATAGCAGAGTATGAATCCATTCTTTTAGGCTTGCATTTGTTGAAAAAGTTAGGAGCTAAAAGAATTAAAGTGCATGGGGATTCATAATTAATCATTAGGCAGGTCAATGAGGAATAAAACGAAAATCACCCCAGACTTAGGGCCTACCGAAATGATGTTGTGGATCTATTGAAAACTTTTGAGAAGTCCCAATTGATTTTTGTCCCGAGAAGAAAAAATATCATGGCCCACAGCTTAGCTTTTGCAGCTAGAACATGTTTAACGCCATATGAAACCAAAGAATGTACAACTCAGATTAAATTCATACCAGCAGTCCCTGATAACAATAAATATTGGCAAGTGTTTGACGAAGAAAATCAAATAGAAGACTTCATGCAGTTCATAAATGAATTCGAACTACCAAGTTCAGATTCAGATTATGAAACAGACTGCCCTAGTGAAGAAAAATTTCTTGGTGAAGAAGAACCCTCTCCTGAACTTGCTGATATAAATATGTTGTCAAGAAAACTTGAAAACACAACAGAGATGATTGCAGAGTTAGAAACAGAGGAATTAGAAACTCTACAGTCTAAAAATCAAGGTTTGCCGAAGGGTCTGTCCCCTTTAGAAGAGTTGTTTGATTTCAACGATGTGGCCAAGAAGCCAAAACTGGAGCCTGTAGAGACTGAAGTGGAAGAGTGCAATATAGGCAGTGAGAAAAAACCTATGATGAATAAACTATCTAAGACTTTACCAGCTCACATTAAACTCAAATACATAGAGTTGTTTAAAGAATTTTCTGATGTTTTCGCGTGGAGTTATGAAGATCTAAAGTCCTATGACACTAAAATAATTTAGCACAAAATACGTCTCAAGGAAAACCAAAAGCCATTAAAACAGAAACTGCATAGAATAAACCCTGTTCATTTACCTTTGGTTGAGAATGAGATCAAGAAAATGTATGAAGCTGGTATTATTGTCCCTATTAGATATTCTGAGTGGGTGTCTAATCTGGTATCAGTTAGGAAGAAAACATGATAGATTAGGCTTTGTATAGACTTTATAGATTTAAAAAAATCTTCACTCAAGGACAACTACCCTTTACCCAAGATGGACCATATTTTACAAAAGGTATTTGGTTCCAAGAGAATTTCTTTGCTAGATGGCTATTCAGGGTACAATCAGATTTTAGTCCACCCTGATGATCAAATAAAGACATTGTTTACTACACCTTGGGGCACTTTCATGTATGTGAAAATTCCCTTTGGTCTAATGAATGTTGGTGCAACTTTTCAGAGAGCCATGGACATAGCATTCTCGAAAGAATTAGGCTACTTCATCATTATTTACCTTGATGATGTCACTATGTTTTCAAAGATAGATGAAGAGCACTTAGAACATTTAAGAAAAGTCTTTAGGAAATGTAGAAAGTTTGGGATATATTTAAACTCTAAGAAAACACTGTTTGGGCTCCAAGAAGGTAAACTTCTTGGGCACATTATTTCTGAGGAGGGTATAAAGATAGACCCAAAGAGGATTGAGGCAATATTGCAAATCTCTCATCCTCAAAACATCAAGGAACTCCAATCTTTCATTGGAAAGATTAATTTCTTGAGAAGGTTCATACCCAACTTGGCTGAGCTCCTTAGAAACATTAAAAACATGCTAAAAAAGGAGCAAGGGGTTAAGTGGACCTTAGAAGCAAAGAAGTCCTTTGAGCTGGTGAAACAAGCATTAACCAAAACACCAGTCCTGATCAGTCCTGATTTTTCAAAAGATTTTTATATTTTTTCAATTGCATCAGAACATACAATAGTTGTTGTCCTTCTACAGAAAAATCCACAAGGACAAGAGCAGCCTATTGAATTCTTTAGCAAGGCATTGAGATTTGTTCCTCTGAAGTATAACATTATGGAAAAGCAAGCTTTTTCTTTGGTCAAGGCTTTAAAATACTTCAGAGTATACATCCTTCACTCACACATCATTGTCTTTGTCCCAAATTCAGTTGTGAAAGACATTCTAACACAGGACCCATATGGTAAGAGAGGTAAGTGGATAGATATTATTCTTGAATATGATTTAGAGATCAAGCCCACTAAACTCATCAAAGGCCAAGGTCTAGCTAGATTAATGGGTGAATCCAATTTTGAAGTTCTTGACATTAATATGATTGATGCTTTAGATGAACAAGAGGAATTCTCAACTCCCATTTTTGAAGATCATTTTATGAATTCTTCTTGGTATGCTGATATTTTATTTGTTTTTCTTAATTTGAATAAACCTCCTAGTTTATCAAAAATAGAGGCAAGGTTTTTGAAGTTAAAAGCTGTAAACTACTGCATTATAGATAAATGTCTTTATTGGAAAAATGTGAGTGGGATATTGCTTAAATGTTTGCCTGAGTTTGATGCAGAGAAGGTTAAGCAAGAGTTCCATGAAGGAGAATTTGGAGGCCACCTCTACTGGAAGACAACAACAAACAAAATCCCAAGGGTTGGTTACTATTGGCCCACTCTCTTTCTTGATGTACACAAGATGATCATCGCCTATCATAAATGCCACCTGTTTGAAGGAAAAAGAAAGTTGTTGCCCTTACCTTTGCACCCAATCACTGTTGAAGCCCTTTTTCAACAGTGGGGACTTGAATTCATAGGAGAAATCCATCAGGGAAAATTTTAAGAACCCCCCTAAATTTATATATATATAATAAATAGGCAAATCCCCATTATACAGAGAAAAAATGGAAGGCGATTTTATTAATAATATAAGATGTATATATAATTTTTTGGCGAATCTCTCACGAGATTATATTATCTTGTAAAAACATGGAGAATCACTAGTACAAATGGAAAATCACTACTACAAAATGGTGAATCATTGTCTAGTGGAGTTTGGGTTGTTGGTTCCAATGAAGATATGGTAGTTGAACTAGGAGTAGAAGGAAGAGAACCACCGAGACCAAGCATGGCACATGGTGACTCATGAGGGAAGTAGTTCTCGTGCAGTTTGGAAAATGTGTTCTTCTAGTTCTGCTAAGCATAGTGTTGTTGCTCATGCTTCTACTAGCACTGATATTGAGGTTGGAGAGGAGTTTCAACAAATTGGGATCTTTGCAGATCATTTTTTTTCAACAATACTCCAACACAAAGGCCCATGCCTATGCCGATTTCTTCAATGAGAAGAACAAGTCGAAAAAAATTTAAAAAAACCAATAACTAATGAACAGAGTCAACAGGACAATCCCAACACACCTCCAAACCGAAAATTGTGCCTCATTGTCTGTTACGCGCATCCAAACCGACTCAGCTCATGGCAGAATTTTCTCGTGGGAATGGATAGGGGAATTCGAGGGGGCGGTATCATAAATTCATGAAGCTCAACTCATCCCTCCACAGTGCAATGCAACAATGGAGGTTGTCTCTCCTCCATGCATATAATTGGCAACAGGCACCAACAGTTACACAAATATTACACAATCCAGGCCTCTCACAATAGTGGCCTCTCACAAGTTTGACCAACAACGGTGCTTGACTAAAAACTTTAAAAATAAAAGTTTGACCAGGACAAGTAGTATTCAATTTTTTATCTTGTAATTAAAGAATTCAACATCCAAATATATAAAAATACCATCAAACGAACATTATGCACTCCACTCATAAAACAATTCAAGATAAGAGAAAGAGTAACTTCTCATTCCATTCATAACACAACTCATGATAAGAGAAAGCGCAACTTCCCATAATGGTAAAACAAAAGGAGGAACTTTAATAATGATAAAACAATTCCAAAGTGTGGGGTATCCCACTTTTTATTCACACACCAAACAACCCATCAACAACTTACTTGCACTTGTCCTTGCCAGAAATCAGGAAATTGATTTTACATTAGAAATTAATGAAAAAAACTGCATATGGTAGAGAGCCTTAGTCACCGGCTAAAATTTTAATGTTGGTCGTTATGGAAATCGTCTTATTGCCAACTATCCAAACCTTGAAGTGAAAATTACATTACAGTATGTACAAAAATGGATATAGTTTGAACATGTAAACTCCCCAAGTTTTCTTGTGCCCCTCATTCATGGCTGTTGTTAAGCTGTAACATTGGAAACCCCCCCTTCCCTTACAGTTCGCTGCTTAGGGTTGCACAGTTTCCATATCCAACCATCAATCCAGTCAGCTTCTTATTATTCAGATGTTGTTGGTAGACCGTTGGTTTTTCAAATATGTTAGAAAATTATGAAAAAAATCAAATAAATAATGAATTCATGATTATATTTGGAGAGTATCTATGTATGATTAATTTCATTGTGACATAATAGCTAAAGAAAAAATATCATTAGGTAAGCAACCCAATTTAAATCTTGAAGATACATAATCTTCAGTGATTTCAATAACTGAACAATAATTAATTTCTTTGTACCTATTAGGGAACGGTATGAGGTGTGGCAAATGGAGCACATTTTAAGTCAAATGTAATCTTCATAATTTTATAATATAATACAACTCTCGCTTACTTACAAAAGAAAAAAAAAGCATATTATAATTTCACTATCAAATATCAAATATCAAAAGTATGAATTATTTCTTTCATACGCCCCCTTCATGGATTCTAAATCTTTGAGTTGTTTACATCTTTAGTCTTTTACACACATTTTTTTTCCAAGAAAAAACTGTGTTTTCTATTTCAAGTGTGAAAGAAAAATATGCATGAAAAAGTCTGCGCTTTCATACAAAACTATTAGTCTAAATACATTGGAACTTAACCATTGGATTTACCCCAAATACATACCACATCCATCTTCTACAATTGGTATACACTATACATGACAAAAAGAGTTACAAGTCAACTACAACACCTCCCATTGCTCTTCTAAGTCAATAGAGGATTTTATATCTCACTGGGAAGCTTGCTTCCCCCTTGAACTCCTTGAACAAGAGAAAACCTT
This sequence comes from Pinus albicaulis, assembly GCA_034641835.2. Taxonomy (NCBI): domain Eukaryota; kingdom Viridiplantae; phylum Streptophyta; class Pinopsida; order Pinales; family Pinaceae; genus Pinus; species Pinus albicaulis. The sequence goes on along the minus strand of CM076572.1, from coordinate 511,289,866 downwards.
TTTGCTGTGCCATAACTTTTTTTGAGAGTCCATTGGCTGATTTGTTAAATTCTCTATACAGATGTTGCAACGGACCAAAGAGTGAACCCTGTCTCCCTAATTCTGTGAAGCAAAGGAGACAACACTAAATTAGTGATTTGTCACTTCTCATTAAACCAATGCAATTTTCAACGTTGAAACTCCTGGTAGTTGCAAAGATCTGATTTTACACTTCTCAATAAACCAATGCCATTTTCAACTTTGAAACTCCTGGTACCTACAAATATTTGATATCATTTTCTAAAGCAAACTAAGACTTCAAAAAAATCTAAAAGGCAAATAGTTCTATCCTCTTATTTGAACCCTTGATCAGCTCCAAACTTTAAGGTAGAGTAACGGGTGAGATAAAAACAAAACAACACCATATCCGCATCTTCTGGAATACCTTGCTCCATCAAAAACCCTTGCTTCATTATGATTTATCTTAAAATCCTTTGGCTTTTTATCTTTGCAACTTTCTTTATAGGAAATTCTAATTATATGCGTTGCCAGATTCTTTATCTTATTCCAACCGTCCACTTATTCTGCCAGATCCTCAAAAGTCCACTTGTTCCAACCATCCATAACCCCCACATAATATAGCTAAGAAGAGCTCAAAATTGAGTGTGTGCAAACCATGTCTCAAGACCCTGAAGTAGGGACCCATAATTAAATTGTCCTCGGCAATTTAAAGATTGGAGAACATCTTGCCATACAGAAATAACATATGAACACGTAATAAAGAGGTGATCCACAAATTTACCTTAACATTTGCAGAAAATACAGTGATTTGGTCCCTGCCAATAGCACTTTTGGCCATTGTCATAGGTCAAAATTCTGTTTGATAGAGATAATGAGGAGAAGTTTCTAATTTAAGAAATATTCCAGATGCTTACCTACCATCAATGTCTTTCTCGCATCAAATCCATGTAGGATAAAGCCTCATAACCTAACTTTCATGTAAGGATACTTGTGGCCTTATTCCAAAAGCATACTATTTCATCCCCTGAAATCTATAAAGAAATAAAATTTTGACATAGTAATGAGTTGTAGGGAGTATATTCAACAAAAAAAGCTCCTTGTAAGTTTGGAGATTATGCTACTAACCAATTTTTTTACCATCTTCCAGGAACACCTTGAACCCCAGCATTAGTCAACATTGACGCTTGATTTGATTTGATATCGATGCTTCTGCTTTGATAATAGGTTTGATCATAGTGGCTAAAGGGGGAGAAAGTAAAGACTTGTCATTTACAAAAAAATTGTGCAGATTGTTGCTTTAAATCACTAGATACAAATCGGTTGAGATCTTCTTTACTACCACATTATTTTGAATTCTAGATCATGTTGATTTTTGCTGTGTATCATGGCCACCTCCACTTGAAGACATTGTGAATTAATTTATTTTTAATTTCAGATTTCTTTGAGCTTAAATTCGATGCATTGACATGAACAGAATAGGAATACTGCTTGAGACCACTAAAGATTCAATGCAAGAAAGGCTATGCATACCTGAATGCTTCGACGAACTTAAGTTGGCTAGTGACCACAAGGAATTAATTTCCGAGTAAATAATGGCAGGGCATACCTCCTAGAGTCTCCTTCGCATTGATTTTTTGGCTTAGTGACTAAGCTTTAATGGTGGTGCACTCTTTGAGAAACATTTCAAATCTCAAATCTCGTGTGTCTTATATGGTTTGACCTACTATGGATGAAATATTCACCTAGCTAGCTCAAAAAAAATGAGATCCTTCACACCAGATTGTATTTGTTCATCTCAGGTAATTGTTCATCCAGATCTTGCCCCATGGATGTTTCCCTGATAAAATGTGAGGGTTTAATAATGGAAACAATAGCTACCAAGATAGATTATCGCCAATTCTGAGACTGAAAGGGACTTGAATAAAATGGGAATGTATTTTGATTAAATAGTTCCAAATCTAAAGATTGCTTGGAGTTGGGAACCAATAGTAAATTTAACTATTTTCGCACTATAGAAACAGGTGAAGCCAGGAAATAGATTTGGATAGCTATAACCAAATCCAAAGCCAAAGGGCAGAGTTGAGGTCCATGTTCCAAAGATGCTGATAGAAGACACATTGATCCAAAGTTTGGTTTCCTGAAGCTTTGGTTTCCAAACATGCTCAGTTTGCCACACCTAATACGGTATTGGGATTACTATACCAATATATTAGATCCTCTCCAAGGGATTACTATACCATATTTGTACATTCTAGAAAATATTCTATTTGGTATGTAGATCTCTCACCCTCACCTTTAAGATATGCAATGGTAGATCCTGAGCTTTTGTATGTGATACCAGGTCCCACAATAAAAGATGTGTTGATTGTCACCATATTCAACCCTCTGTCCATGGCCAGCACCCATGCAACCCTCTCTGACAGTGTCTTGGCTAATGTGTACCATAACTGTGAACAAGAAATATTGCATAATTATAACAGGAATACGACAGATACCCTAACATTGGCTATCTATTTCTGCACTTGTTTCCCTTTCTTCTATCAACTATGTTGCAGATTTTGAAGCATACTACAGCCATAAAACAGAACCTTATGAACGGATTGATGAGTAGCAATTTAGCCCTTGAAGACTGCTTTTCTACAACACATTTCCAGCGAACACATAAAGATCAAATGCATACATTAGGCCCTTTTCATCTCAAGTACACACCTTAAAGATGAATGTATCAAATTGTTTCTTCATCTACTAATTGGTAGAAAATGGTAAGCAAAAATATTCTATCATATGACCTGCTTCAAAGTAGTTGTTTTTGACATACAAGTTCTCTCATTTATCCAAATGCCTTATGGCTCCATTAGCCCATAACTGATAGGCACCAATTTCCTTCCTTCTCAATCATTCTTTGCTTTTGTCCATTTTTGTTTCTTCATCCTATTTCATACACTAAAACCACCACTCATCTTATTAAATCACCTTGTGCCCCCATTCTATAGCCTAGCAATCCTAACTTTAGGGATGCCCCCTTGAGTTGAAGAAGAGCCAACCAAAAGAGAAAGGAAAAGCTACTCAAAGTGAGTAGGTAATATTCTTACATTGTAAAAAAACTAACACCATCGTGATTGAGACTTTATACTTTTTGTGGGTGCTAGGTTTTGTTGTAACAACAGGGAATCATAGTGTAGATGAAAGATCAGATCTTAAGCCAATTTTACAGTTCAAAATGTAAATAATTACGAAAACAAGATATAATCAAGAAATGTAAAAATCATTACCAATAACAAGGCATATATAAGTAGCAGTAAATGTGTTCAATGCAAGTTTACATACCAATTCAGCTCTAGGCAATAAATACATCCCAAAATATTAAAAATATAAGGTGATAATCACTAGTGTAAGTAGGGTAGCATCAAATTACATATAAAAATTCAAAGCTCCCTCAAAACAACTAAGGAATCACAATAAAGAAGGAAATGTGTGATAATGTAAACTTACTAGAACTTTCCAAAAATTGGAACACAAATTTATTAACCAATGAATTTTTCATAAATGACTCTGATATGATGCTGAGTAACAACATTAGTATCTCATAACATTAGGCAGTTGCAGATCCACTCCATCCACTAGCTTCCACAATATCATTTAGAAAATAGAATGTATTGTTGAATAAAGGTATAAAAAAGCTGAATGTCTGGAGTCATGGAAAAATAAACTTAATTTTCTTCAAAATTTGGAAAATTAGACTAACAATAGTGGAATGAATAAATGGTGAAATTGCAATGCCTTGTATGAGGTCATTGACTTAATGTTGCTGCATGATCAACATCATCTAGAAGTTATTCAATTTATGCATGAAGAAGCTCACTCAGCATGTTATCGACTGTCAAGTGATTCAAAACCACCAATAACCAGGAAAAAACTAAAAAGGTTCACCCTAAAATTAATTTCTTCAGTGTCAAGATTCAGTATGCAAGCACACATAAGCAATGGACGGATGTGTGTCACAGCAAAGAAAACAAGAATATAATTATTGTGGATTAAGAGGATAGCTTACTAGTCATGTTGAAATAATTATCAGACCCCAACTAAAAAATAGTTTTAAGCCATAACCAACAGCACAGATGCTCAAGAAAAATCGTTAATAGTTGAATTTCATGGTTCCATGGTCTGTTCATCACATTATAAATACCATCTATAGATTTTAGCAGGTATCAAACTCTCAATACTTCAAGAAAAACTATCATACTAGCATTTTTCGAAGGAACCTCATATGAATACTCAAAATGGGTTAACTGAAATGTAGGTTAGTTACTACAAGAAGGCCATACTAGGAAACATGGTAATGAAGATACAAAAGTGTTTTAAGCATACTTACAGAGATTAAAATTTTAGCTCCTGTATTAACTCGTAACATTATTAAAGTTGAGAAACTTGACCACAGCTAGCAAAGGATGATGTTATTTAACATAGGACGACTAGAAATTCTAATACAAGTGTTTTCTTGATCACTAAATATAAAGCATTGCCAATACTACATAAAGGTTACTTAATAATAGAGAAAGTATACTTACCTCAAAGAACAGATACTGCAAGTGGATTGAACTTCTCATTCCAAACAAAACCATGCAAAAAAACAGGAAACAAGATATGTACAACGAAAAGCACTTTATGAAAGAGACATATTTCCATAATTTGGCCACATATACAAGGAATGCATGCAAGAAATATAACATGAGCAAGAAAGGCATCAACAAGAGGGAAAAAAATACTTAGATTGTCTCAATGTGTACTTCCAGGAAGATTATATGGACTGAAAATCCGTATGCCTATTTTAGAATCAACTAACTCAACTGCATTTTCTAGAGCTGTCTCTGTATTTCCAAGTGATTCATCCTGCTGAATTCCAGCCTCACCACACAAATCCTCATCTTGGTTATTTGGATCTAAGCACTCGACATTTATAGTATCCAAATCTACATTATCACGCCTCTCATGAAATTCAGAGACTTGACTAACAGTTTCTGAATTGGGCATCATAGAAATAGAATGTGATTCTCCTTCAAATTCCCTCACTAACTTCAAGGATAGGGAACTGACAATTTCCAGAAATGCTGCAGCTTTATTTCTGACAGAAATATCTGTACAGCTGTCTATTGGTACAGGAAAGTCCCTGGAAGAGTTTTCAGTCACTCTGAAATCAATGTTTCCTATGTGTCTATTTGACATTATCTTGTGCTCTTCCGTATTCAATATTGAAATATTTCATTTTATAAGAGAAGGGACATTGTTAACTTGCAATGGACCTACAATGTTAGCCTGCTCTTCTGACAAGACTACTGCATCAATAGGATCCATAGGTGCTTTTGAGACATGCATTGAATTAATGCCATAAGTAAGCTCTTCTGGAGAAACTATGGTATTAAGATTTGTTTCTTTTGAGAAGCCTCTTGGATCATGATCATCCACCAGTTCTGGGTCAGTGACACCATCTTCAGGTTTTGCTAAAAACGCCTTAATATTAACATCATCCAAAGGATGTTTTGAAAAACCTTTGGAATTGATATTACATCCCAGTACCAAATAATATGCATCCTTTACATTCACCATTGGTTCTTTCACATCAAAAATTGGGTTGTTTTGACTCGAACTGATAGAGTTATTCATTTTTTCATCATCTTGAAGAACCATATAAGGGTTTTGAAGAACAATTCCTTTGAAGAACCATATAAGGAAAGCTCATCAAGAAGGAAGGATGGCTTTCTTTTTCAAGATTGGTCTACATTATAGGCTTTCTTTTTCAAGATTGGTCACATTCAGAAAAATTTCTCCTAAAAATGCTCTAATTTCTTGGTATTAATTGTAGGCTTAATATGAATTTTTCTGTATTTGTAAGGTAAAAATGTAACCGTTGAATACTAAGCATAGGTGATGAATTTCACGACAAGACCAAAATCTCAAATGCATAACAGTGATATATTTCCCTATTTCTACACTGGAGTACTTCTAATGTAAGGCACTGGATATTGAACTTGAAAGCTAAATTTGTCATGCATTCCTTCAAGTCAGCGTATTGATCATCTAGGAGGGATATATGAAAAGTTTGGAAGGCAATATGGTAATAAAAATATATAGGATATCCTGTAAATTAACAATGGGTGTAGAAATCCAAACTGAATTCTGGTTATCCATGATCTGTTATACACTAGTATGATTATGATCCATGCTTACAATGACTGCTCACCTCAAAACCTAATTGACAAAAATACATTTATCATCCCCATTAAATAACCTCATTGCTTACTCCTCTTACCCATTTATCTCACACCTCCATTCATTTATATGACAAAGCTTTACCCCTTATTATCACTTTGCAGTTCTAGGACAATTTTCCCTGGACAAAGCTTTACCCCTTATTATCACTTTTCAGTTCTATGACAATTTTCCCTGTATCAAAAAGAAGAACCTAACTCTTTCTTGCGTACATAAAAATATATCAATTGATTTTTAGGCATTGATTGATATCCAAATCTGCCATAAATCCACAATCACAACAAAACCCATCTTGGAAGCCTTGAAAGTTCACTATAGAAGAAAACAGAACAAAATAATGTTAAAAATGGAGGAACCTTTTGGGGCTGTTGCTTCTTTAAGGAAAACGATGAGTTACAGAGATTGATATCTGTGTATAGTAACAATATCATGGCTGGTTGCCTTCGTGACCTATTATTCTCCACATAATGTTCACAAAAGTGATGATTGTAGCTAAACTCATTGTCTTCTCCAACTACCCTGGGATGGCCACATTACTTCCCCAATGGCCATCCTCAACTCGATGGTAGATTCACGTCATCACAAAGCCCAGTAACAAAATCACTTTGTGGCTGGCCCTCCGAGGACCCATCTCTACAATCGGGTTAAGGATGGGGCATTCCCCAACAAGGTTCAACTCTTACAACCGATTCATAAAAAAATGTATTCCTTGCAAATTTATTATTCAACAATGTAGTTGAGGGCTAACTTCACATACTAAAAATCATTGTAATAAAATATGGGAAAGAATATGTTGCCTGGTACCAAGTTTGTAGAAGAAACTGCAAATATACAAGAATTTTTAACCATGGAGAAAATTCATTGCAACTGCATTACTCTATATTGATTTTGTTAAGGCCTATATCATATTAGATCCAATACATGTCAAAGAAACATCATAGCATGCCACAGGTATCCATTGAGATAACTGTAGAAACAAGTTTCAACTGCTTGAGAGGAAGAATCACATCAAACTGAAACTTTTGACATGGAAACTATTGAGTTCTTTTGTTCTAGCAGGAGATTTTTTCTTGCAGAAACCAAATTCTAGCCCCATGTATTTAAAAAAAGGTATTACTGAACATGCAAATTTATTTCTGGACCTTGACTATGGTTATAAGAGATTGAAAGTAAATAAGAAATAAAGTGTATAAAAATGTGTACAAGAAGAGAAGTGGTCAAAGAAACAGTCAAAACACCAACAAATAGCCCTACATCAAAAGGAATGCCTTAGGCATATCTAACTTGGGTATAGCTGAAGTGTAATGAAATGAAGGAACAAAATCAAAAAATAAAGAGATTGAAAAAAGCACAGTATTAAACATCTGAAATCAAATTTCGAAGAAATATCCACAGATAAGTACAGTCCCAGCCCATATTCAGTTATAACTGGTATTAATGTTATATATGTTCAAGGCTCAAGAATTGCTACAAGGATAATCTTAGCCCAAATGAAGTTATTACTAAACCGTCCCGAGAACGACAATAGACAGCAGTGTCAACTTGCAGCCCTAGTTTCGTACCCTGCACTAGTTAACTGGTATTAATGTTATATAATTTCAAGGCTCAAGCACTGCTACAGAGATAATCTTAGCCCAAATGCAGTTAGCACTAAAGCATCTTGAGAATGACAATAGACAGCAGTGTCAACTCGCAGCCCTAGTTTCGTACCTTCATGTGCTGATTGCTTTATAGAATAGTGTAACAATCCATCTGAGAATGTCAACAAGTGCACTAAGATTGCAAGCAAATGTCACAACAACATTGTTAGGCTTTTTAGATAGATAGGATTGAAACATGTGCAAATTTTGAGAGCTAGGAATTTGTTTCTCCTACCATATAGAATCCCAACTAAAATATCTCTGATCCTGTAACTGCAACATTGGAGATCATTCCATTCACTTCATTTTATTGGTAATGCTTAGTAGATACTTAAACCCTAGATGCTCAGCTTAATTTGGGCATCCTTCTCTGTTTTTGCTATGTGTCTCTCTACTTTCCAAAAAAAATTTCTTGGAGTTTGTCCATTCTTCACCGTTTGCTTGGCCATCTTGACCTGAAAAAAGGAATTATCTGTACCATCAACATCCATGTCCAGGTAGAAAGTAACATAATGGTCATGGATGACACCAATTGAATTCTGAGCAAGCAAAGTCCCATCAGTAATAGGCTTAAATATGTACCACCAAACACATGTTTCTTTTAGGAGACGTATGCATGTTTAGATACTTTTTTCATAAATTAAGGAAAATTCATCCTCATATAAACTGTCCTGAGTCTTGAACATTGGTTGGTCTACATTCAACATTAGGCCAATAGGACGAGACCTGAAAAAATCTCCGAGAACAAACTTGTCAGTTTTGCTACTTGCCCCATTTACTAGACAAGACCCTTAAAGAGGCTAGAAATCTTGTTGATTTATATCAATCTTAAAATTTCCTCACCAAGATATTATTGCCATAGGTTTTAAACTGGTTAAAATTCTCACCAGTCATTACATATTCTGGAGCAACATAACCATATGTTCCCATAACTCGAGTTGAAACATGGGTGGTCTCCCTAAGGTCCATCTTTTGCTAGTCCAAATTTCAAAATCAGACAGCTTGGCATTGTATTCCTGCACCAAGTACATATCTCGCCATAAATAATTAAGATAATCCAAAGTGTAACACTAAGTCATCTCATAATTTTGAAGTTGTAGGTACAAACTGAATCCAGCAAAATATTGCATGTTTTAAAATCCCTATAAATCACTGGTCTTTCAGCCCCTCCATGAAGAAATGCCAGACCTTTTGCTGCACCCAATGCAATTTTCATCTTGATAGACCAGGGGAGTGGCAAGGACCCTTCTACATGCATAAGGGAAGTACCATTGGACATCAAAGATCTGAATATATTTTTCAAAATAAAAATTTACAAATTGGGATTAAGACTCTCTACAAGGACAAAGAATAATTATGTAGCTACTCATTCCCAAAAAATGTGAAAGCCCCATGACACTGATGCTCAAAAATGAGATTTAACCAATGGAGGAACATATTTCCTTATGTCCAACAGAAGTTGACAAATCCAAACTGAGGATCCCAAAAGTTCATGAAATAAAAACAGATCATAAAGTATTCGATAAAGCAACATAGAGTTTGTTTTGGGTAACATCATCAGCATATAGTATGCTCTTCAACCAAGATGACTTAAAAATTCCATATCAACCAGTGAATTTTTCTGCACAGAAATATTCTAAGAAGACATTTCAACAAATCCTCACCAAAAATGGATTTTTGTTCAAAAATATACCCCACCATCTAATCACAGAACATCACAGAGAAAAAACAAACATTAAAATTTAATACCTAAAAATATTGAGTGTTCTGTCAAATTTGAAAATCATACATGTTATGCTAAATGAATTTGATGCCTTGGACGCAAAGACTAGCTTTTATCATATGCTTGCCATAAAATTTAGATCCATTCAAATGTGGCAAAATTTCTGAATTCTTCACTGCTTTGAAACTTGTAGTTGAGTGTCTTTATCATTTATGTTGAATGGGTAGATCTGGTCATTGTTTTATCCTTGTGACTTATGTAAATAAAATCCTTACACCAACAAATTGCATTTGATATAATCCAATGGAGCCTTTAAGTATCATTTTAAGCAATACATTGTAGTATCAAGTAAGTGCCTACATACTTGTCTATTTCATTGCTTCTAGATACAAATCCTATGCTTAAAAACAATTAATATCATCCTATATTTTGTAAATATGATTTCATGCCTCTGACATTCAAATAACAGATTAAATTTGTGGATTCATATGCCTCAGTTTCCAGCATTCAAGCAAACAAAATTCAGGTTCCTATGGTTATTATCTAAGTGGTTGTTCGGAGACAGATTTGATATATATGGCTGAAAAGTATGAATGGACTTAAACATATATGTCTTGACATATTGACAAACAACCTCAACAATATTATAGAATTCATATTACATGACATTCTCAACAAACATATGTTCTTTAGGATGAATGTGGCAATATATTAAACATTCATTTGATCTCTTAGCATATAATGACTGTCTAAGCATATATTCTGTCATTTAGAGGTGACAAACCTATTTGGTCTCTCAATAAAAATCTTGGCACACCTATAATATCTTCATGATGTAATGGGTGTGGTGTCTTTGTGACTATAGTCAATGTAACTCTTGGGACAAGATCTTTACCTTCTCTCAAACTGTCTTATAATGGCAGTATTAGAATGTGTATGAAGGACAAAACTCAGATTCATGTGATGACTATCTCGACACCCATGTGTCTTATAGGCCACGCTTTCACGGTTTGTATTCGTAAGGAGTTATGATCATTGATAGTGGAAAAATTTGGACTTCCAGAACATGGTGGGAAAGAACATGTCTTCAAAGTAGGTTCCACAGAAGAAAGCATGGAAGCCTTCTAGTTCAAAGGGAGCAGTTGCAGCAGCGGAGAACTTGGCAGTGTTGGAGACAGATCTAGGTGGATGAAGTTCTTCCAGGAACACCTTCCTCGCTAAGAGGGAGTGTTGAAATTTGTAGCGAGAATGGGTTCCTTGTTTTGTGCCTTAATTCAAGGAACCTCAACGAGTTTCTCCTTAAGCATGCACAAGTTCCTATGAGTTAGAAGCTAATTCCTAAAAAGTAGGATGAGTTCCTAAAATTTAGGGCAAATTCCTAAAATTTAGGAAGTGTTCATGAAGCAGTTAACTGATGTGTCAAAGTGGAAGGCTGAGTTATCAGTCTTCTAGTGTGAGTTAATTGAGGAAAAGAACTTGTGGTTGAGTCTCAAGAGATGGGAGGATTTACATGAGTGGTTAACTCACGCCAACTCAAACAATCACAAAAGCAAACTCCTTAATTAGAAACTCACCAAATTTGGCCATTCGAATTGCTTTAAAAGGAGGAGCAAAGACACACTGTTATTCATTGTTTTGTGAGCATGGTTTGGTGAGACAAAGAAATAGGAGTACGCACAAGGTTGTGTGCAAGCTTGTGAGGAAGAGAGTGCAAGAGAAACTTGTGCACAGAATTATTGTGAGGAAGAGTTCCTTTGGGTGGGGCGCATCGAAATAGGAGGAAATTCCTATTTATAGGAGCACCTATTGCGCAAGAATTTAGGGAGCAGATCAGGCTACAACAAGCGTGTTTTTCAAGCCTAGGCAAGGCAGAGAGAATGGTATATTCTCTATTGAAAACAGAGTTGTATTGTAAGATATCATTCCTCAGTTTCTATCAATAATATTTTCAACAGTCGGAGGGTTTTCCCAGTTGGGTTCCCTAGAAATTTTGTGTCTTGAATTGTGTGAATTGTGTTTATTTATGTTCCTATTCTACTGCAAATTTTAGTAGAGAAATTTTGTGTTTATATGAGAAGAAATTATATTTCAGATAGCTCATATTAGCAGATTAGAATTTTTTGGATTTTCTACACTTATAAATTGTTAAGAAACTTTGTATCTTGGTGAAAGTAAATTTGGTTTCAGTTTTTAGTTGCCTTGTTTTCAGTAATTCATCTAAGTAGTTGCAGAGTTTCAAGAAAAAATAGTTTAGCCCATGGTTTTGTAATTACCTAATCCAAGCTAGTAAATGGATTGGTAGTCTACGCATGTCGCATGATATATATATATATATATATGTTGTAATACTGTAAATATGAATATAATGATAAATATTTCTGGTTTACCCGGTTTAGGTTTCCAAGTAAAATTGTGTGTGTTAATGTGATATTACAAATTGAAAAAAAAATGGCTCTATTTTGCAACCGTTTTTGGTGGTTTTCAGCACACATTTTTTGTTTTTAGTGGAATTGTGGCACATGATGGTTTAGCCCATGGTTTTGTAATTCCCTAATCCAGTGTATGGATTGGCAGTTTATGGATGCCGCAATATATATATATATATATATATAAATATGAACATACTAAAAAATCATTCTGGTTTTCCTAGTTTGGATTTCCAAGTAAAATCTTTGTGTTGATGTGTATGTTTTTGGTTGCATCTTTTTTGTTTGATAATAATCTGTTTGCAGCAATTAACTGTACAGAGTTAAGACCTACAAATACAAGACAAACCCATGATGCCATTAGTGTAGCATAAGAAGGCCTACACTCTATCAGAACCAAGGATTTACAATCTATGATAACGAAATTGGATTTATTTGAGGTGTACGACAGAGCTAATTGGATGTATTGAAAACTCATGTTAATGCATGTCAGACACAATCTTCAGGTGGTTAACTAGATAATGGGATGTGTTACTTACGCATCTTTCTTTGTTCTGTTCAATGGTTGTGCCACCAAGTTCTTCACACCTACAAGACATCTGAGACAGTGATGCACCCTGTCCCCCATCTTATTCCTTCTAAGTTCTTATAGCTGAGGGATTAGGAAAAGCAATTCAGGTAGCCAGAAGAACGAGAGCAAGGGGATAAGAAAGGAAGGAATTTTTATTTGACCCGCTTATTGTTAGTTGATGATGTTTTATTGCGTTATGATGGATCCCTAGGGATGTGAAAAGACTGAAAGAGATAATTGATATCTACAGTATTGCAACAGGGACGGAGGTGAACATGCTAAAACATACCATGCCTTTAATGAGTTAGGGGAGGGGCATGAAAGAATGTTTCAACAGATTTTCCCTTTTCAAAAGAATGAAAGGAAAAAATATTAGTAAAATTAGTTGCTTGAAGCAATCCCAGTATATTGGCATACCTTGGCATAAATCCCAGTAGAAGTTCTTGAAATTTTCAGGAAAGAGTATTTAGATTTCTATTGGCCAGCGAAAAAGAAAAGGATAGAACACCACACGTTAAATGAACTCACATAGAAAAAACAAAGGAGCAAGGAGAATAGGGATTATAACATATACATTACTTTGGGAAAGCCCTTGTAGCAAGAAGTATGTGGAGATTAATTTCTGAGTAGTCTGTGAAAGCAGGTGTTGGAAATATGATGCAGAGTGTTGTCCTTGATGGCAACCCACTGAATGAAGATGAAGACGTGCGACTGTTGACATGTATTGTCCTTGATGGCACTCCACCTGATGAAGTTATGCTTGACTTGATGGAGTTGTTAAATGATGTAAATCTGAAGTGATATGATGATTGTTGATGATATGATGTTGAGTGTTGTACTTGAAAGGAAACCCACTTGATGAAGATGATGACAACTTACTTGATGAAGTTGTGTTTGATAGAATATGTCCTCGATGAAGGAAATCTGATGTATCTACAGTATTTACAGAAGGCAATGAAGAAAGGATTTCAGAATGTACTCAGAGAATGATGAAAAAGAGCATGTCTCTTGGTATACGCGGATTGGCCTGGGGGAAGTCGCGTATGCACGCGAAAAGGAACGTTACAAGTCGCGTATGGGCTAAAGCGCTCAAAAAGTGCAAATCCAAGGGTAACCACCATGGTATTGACCCATAGTATTAGGTAATGATCCGCCTAATTGACCCCGTCCAGGTAGTTTTGGGCTTATGGTATTGTTTTGGTCCATGGTATTGAAAAAGGGGCTCATGGTATTGAAAAAGGATAATCATATAAAAGGAGAAGAAATTCATTGTGCACAAGATGAGGGTGGGTGCAAGATGTCTGAGCTTGAATGAATACTTCTCTCTGAAGTAGATCTGATTGGAAAGGGTTACACTTGAAGATAAATATGAGTGTATGATGCACCAATGATGAAGAAGGGGATCTAGATCTGAAATGCACTTGTATTTACTAGATCTGCTTATGGAAGGCCTAGATCTGTGATGAGGCGAACATCCGTCTGGCGGAAAGGGTAACCGAATCGAATGGTCCGATCCGAAGTATGCCGCTTCCGGAATAATTCGACATCCATACGTTACTGACGCTGAGAAGCGCGTATATGCCGAGCTGAAGATAAAGCTGCCAGAGTGCGCATGTACATACACCCAGGTATACGCCTTGCCTGTGGGATTCGAGCGCGTACATAATGGGGAAACCGTGAAGTAAGAGCGTAGTAAATCAGGGTTTGGTCGGGCTACAAGGAAATATCTGAGCTGTTCTGCTGTGTTTATGCTATCTGATCTGTGTTGATATGTATCTGTTGATGATGTGTGGTTGTGCTTAAAAGTATGGAAAGGGTCCAGTATGAAAATATGATGAAATGTGGCCTGCAAGTGGTGTTCTATTGAAGTTGTTGGATCCAGTGTGAAAACTGATGAAACGTGGTCCAAGGTGGTGCTGAGGGTTGTAGCTGCATTGGCCAGGTTTCCTTCCGCGCAGGCTTGTAACGAGATCGGGGGTTGCAGCCTCCTTCCGTGAGAGGTAAACGAGAGCCGTGGGTCGTAGCTCCCTTCTGTGAGGTCGGTAAAATCCAGCTATGTGGGTGCCCGCGGTGTCGGCCGCCCAAGTCCGCGCTTACATATGTTGTAAGATGCTTTTATGGCTGAATATTGAAGGCTGAGCAACCCAGCTGTAGTTTTCCCCATTTGGGTTTCCACCAAAAGGTCCTCGGTGTTCATGTGTGATGCTTTGTGTGATGGTTTATTCTGTTTGCATCGCACCGTTTTACCGTTTATTGAATATCTGGACAACAATGATGGAATGGTTTAAGTGAAGATTTCTGTAATGACATATCTAAATTGCAGTATACGAAGTCACAATGGGGATCACAAGGTATACGCCGAAGAAGCATCGGCGCAAAGAAGTGATGGGTTTTAAGGAATGAAAAGTAAAAAAGTTTGAATATGCAAAGAACATCGTATCTGACCCCCCCTCTCGTATTTTTTCCAACAATTGGTTTCGTGAGCGGTCCAAAGTAAGCTGATCGCTTTTAAAGGAAGAGATCCGTCGCAATGAAGTCAATAGCGATAATACCATATGTTTACCTTGTCTAATGGAAGTAATCGATCTTTTCCAGAAGGTAACAAGACAAAGCTTATCTCAGAAAGTCTTGGTGCATATGTATGGGCAATCGTGGAAGAAGGTTATCAATACCCGGCAAGTATTCCTACTGATGCAGCTGAAAGAAAGAAGTATGAAATCAATGCCAAAGCAGTGAATGTCTTATTGGGAAGCATGTTTGAATCAGAATTTGCTAAAGTGATGCAGCTACATTCGGCAAAAGACATATGGGACAAAATCATTCTAAGCTATGAAGGAGACACAAAGGTAAAAAGTGCAAAACTCCAAACTCTTAGAATTGAATATGAAAATTTGAAGATGCATAGTGATGAAAGTGTTGCCAGTTTATTTCTTCGTCTGGATGATATTGTAAATCAAATGAGAAATTTGGGTGAAACCATAACTGATACTACTCTGGTGGAAAAGGTCTTAAGATCATTGACTTCAAAATTTGACTCTAAAGTTTCAGCTATTGAAGAAAGGCAAGATTTGCAAACTCTTACTATTGTTCAATTACATGGTACTCTGACTGCTATTGAAATGAGACAAGGAGGCCCTTCTCAAGTAAGAGAAGCTGCTTTTAAGGCATCTACTAAAGGGAAGGAAAAGGAAGTTGTCAAAGATTCCAGCTATATCTCTGATGAAGAAGAAGCAAATTTCGTGAGAAAGCTCCAACTAGGTACTGGAAGATTCAAAGGTAAGCTTCCCTTCAAATGTTTTGAGTGTGGAAAAGTTGGTCATTATGCTGCTAAATGTCCTTATAAAGAAAAGCATGGTAAAGGGAAACAATTTGAAAAGAGAAAGAGTTACTATGCAAAAGAAGATGATGATGAAGTGTCCAGTGAAGATGAAGAAGATTCTGACCAAGATCTGAAAGTGCTCATGGCTAAGAAGCAAAAGAAGAAGGTTACTCAAGGAAATGAGATACCTCAAAAATCATGTATAGCAAAAATTGAAGAAGATGAAACAGATTCCGACGAAGATCTACAAGCACTCATGGCAAAGAAGAAAAAGGAGAAGGCCACTTGTAATACTCTTCTTTGTGCAAACAATAGTAAAGATAGTGAAAGTAAAGTTGTGGATCTAGAAGAAGCTCTCAAGATTAAAGAAGAAGAACTACAAAGTTCATACAATAAGCAAGAAACTATCCATAAAGAGATGATCTCACAAATGAAAGATCAAATAGAAATGCTAAATGAACAGGTGGACAAGTATCAAAGGTTTCATACTTATGCATCCAATCGAATTAAAGATCTAGAAGCAGATCCGGAAAAATCAAGCAAGAAGAATGAAGGACTTGAAGCTGCTATCATCTTTCTGCAAGCAGAGCTAGAAGCATCAAGTAAGGAGAATAAGGAACCTCTACTATCCTTTGAAAAGGAAGGCCTTGAAGCAGAAATTATCTCTCTCAAAGAAGATCTGGAAAAATCAAACAAGAAGAATGAAGAGCTGCAACAAACTTGTGAAGGAAATGAAGATTGGTTGAAAGAAGAGATTTTAAATCTGAAGGATCAAGTTGAAGATGGAAGAAGAAAAGAAGAAAGCATGACAAAGCAATGTCAAGCCTTGGAGGTTAAGGTAAATATTCTCAAAGGTAAATTAGAAGAAAAGGTTAAACTTTTGAGGTTTCATGATAGTACTAACATTTTGGACAATATTCTGAGTAATCAAAGGTCTCCTGCTATCAAACATGGTCTTGGTTTCCATGAAACTGTTAAAGGAGAATCTAGCTCACAAGGAAGTGCCAAAAATTCAGAGGATGTCAATGCAAAACCAGAAGTGTTGAAAGAGACAAAAGATCAACCAACAATCATGAATTCTCAAAGGAATTCATTCAAGAACGTTGAATGTTTTAAATGTCATAATTATGGGCATGTTGCAGCAAATTGCAGGAGCAGATCATTTCAACCTCAAACAAACAGTTCCTACATAGAAAGGTACTCTGGTTTCTTCAAGGGATATTGTTTTTCATGTAACAAGTATGGACACAAAGCAGCTGATTGTAAAAGGAGGAAGAATAGAAATACTCATTATGATTCTTATGCTTATTTTTCTGGACACATGAGATGTTATTCTTGTAACAAGTATGCACATATAAGAAAGGAATGCAGGTCGAACAGATATGAGAAATTTCAGCACACAAATAGAAAACAAATCTGGAAGAAGATGGAGGGATGGAATAAGAAACAATCTAGAGAAGAAAAGGATGTTTTTGTTGATGCTCTAGAAAACAATGATTTTCTTGAAGAAAACACCCACAACGCAAGATGAAGGATCGACTGGAAACGTAGGGAATTACACCATCAGCAGTCATCCGCTCCTAAGCTGACTTTTTCTTGTTAGTTCTCAGGAATGATGTGCAGAGAGAAGGTGAGTCTAGTATGGCCTGCCACAAGAGAGCAATGCACATGACTCTTCATGGCTGATTGGATTATACTCAAGCTATGTTTTACTTCCACACACATCCGATGGGAAAGGACAGCACAGAGGTACAAGCCCTGGGAAGAAAACAGAGGATGGAAATTTTCTATGCTTCACTTTCCATACCAGTGTCCCATTAACTGCAAGTTATACACGTTTTGTGTTCTTAAGACTAGCCGCGTATGCATTGATGATAAGAAAAATTATCTGATAGCTGAAGATCTGAAGCAGAGGTCCAGGGGGAGCATCAGTCTGACTGCTGATGATTGCACTGTTAGCATCATTCTAGTTACACTCATGATAATGAAATGATGCATGGGTTCTTGTGTTGAATATTATGGATGAAGCCTGGTTGCTTTATGATGAAGAGCATTCATTGTTGAGATGAAAGTCTTATAGTTCAGAGATGAGGACAGATCATGCAGAGATTGTTATTGATGACTTGTTGTTGAAGGTATCTCAGATTGCAGAATTTAAGGAAGAAGCACTGGTTTAGGGGGAGTAGCAGGTTGAATTCTAATGGTTGCATTGTTGGAAATATGACTGCTTATTCTTTGGTCTTGGTGATACTCATGCTCAAATGATGATGATTTGGTACATGGATTATTATGATAAGATTTTGAGCCCTAGTTGCTGATAAGTATCTTGGTGTGGATGAGTTGGATATCATTTGTTTCAGATCATATAGAGTTTGGTTGCTATGGTTGAGATCTTTTGCCTACATATGTTACTTCATGTTACCTCTTGAAGATCATGGTGATTTTGGACCACATGGATGATTGCTTGACACATATCTGAAGATGCTGTTCTGATATGATAATCTCTTTTGGAAAGAATGTATTGATGTTGCAAAGGATCCGAAAGCTTAGTTACTAATGTAAGGTCATGCGATGTCCATTGGGATGACGCTTGAAGATCACTACACTATTCTCAAGAGAAGGTAGTCCAGGAAGCAAGAACATCTCGTAAAGAAGTCAAAACATAAGGATGGCTCTTGGCAAAGAATCAGACCGGTTGAAATTTAGTTGTATTGTCTTAGGATACGCGAGCTTCAAACACATTGAAGCCAGTGAGGTACGTTTGGTGTCTCTATTACAAAACTGCTGTGATGGTTGGTTTATTACAATTCTTAAGTTGGTTCAAATTTCCTTTTCAAAGACAAATTTCATAGCAGTTGCTTGGTATCTCCGGTGGTGTTCCAGCCTGGCAACTGTTTCTAATGTTTTGATGAAGATGGCTTTATGATTTTTTGGTGAAAATGTTCAAAGGTGTCAAACGTAAGGAGAGCCCATTGCATGAAAGGATGCTGGATGTACGGGGGAGCATTAGCTTTGCTGTGTATAATGCAGTGTTGGCATTATTATGGTTCTGAAATATGTTCTCTTTCTTGAGGACTTTCTGGTGTTGGTCATAAATGGTCATATTTATATTTTGGTGAAAAGGTCTTGTTGAGACCCATGATGTAAAAATTGTAATATTCAGTCATGTAAGGACTTTTCATTTTTGTAAACCCACTTGTTTGGGTAGCTGAGTCAAATTTTGTAAACCCACTTGGTTGGGTACTTGAGTCTTATATGTAAATCCACTTGGTTGGATATTTGATGTAAGTATGAGTCTTTGGTGATAGGAAGTTCATAGAGTCATGTACTTCATCGACAAATATGTTTGGAGATTCAGCATGGACTCAGGGGGAGCTTGGCCACTTCAGCACATATCAGATCTGCAGACTGTTTCTTCCACATGAGGAGAAAAGGGGGAGAATGTTGGTTTTTGATCCGCCCTTTGCCCTTGATGTCAAAGGGGGAGAGTGACATGGTGTTTGAATAAAGAGAAGGTAATGATGTGACATATTTTGAATAAAGAGAAGGTAATGATGTGACATATTTGGGAGAGTGACATGGTATCTATCTGCTGTGGTAACCAAACACCATCGTGGTTGCCATCAAGTCCAAAGGGGGAGATTGTTGGAAATATGATGCAGAGTGTTGTCCTTGATGGCACTCCACCTGATGAAGTTATGCTTGACTTGATGGACTTGTTAAATGATGTAAATCTGAAGTGATATGATGATTGTTGATGATATGATGTTGAGTGTTGTACTTGAAAGGAAACCCACTTGATGAAGATGATGACAACTTACTTGATGAAGTTGTGTTTGATAGAATATGTCCTCGATGAAGGAAATCTGATGTATCTACAGTATTTACAGTAGGCAATGAAGAAAGGATTTCAGAATGTACTCAGAGAATGATGAAAAAGAGCATGTCTCTTGGTATACGCGGATTGGCCTAGGGGAAGTCGCGTATGCACGCGGAAAGGAACGTTACAAGTCTCGTATGGGCTAAAGCGCTCAAAAAGTGCAAATCCAAGGGTAACCACCATGGTATTGACCCATAGTATTGGGTAATGATCCGCCTAATTGACCCCGTCCAGGTAGTTTTGGGTTTATGGTATTGTTTTGGTCCATGGTATTGAAAAAGGGGCTCATGGTATTGAAAAAGGATAATCATATAAAAGGAGAAGAAATTCATTGTGCACAACATGAGTGTGGGTGCAAGATGTCTGAGCTTGAATGAATACTTCTCTCTGAAGTAGATCTGATTGGAAAGGGTTACACTTGAAGATAAATATGAGGGTATGATGCACCAATGATGAAGAAGGGGATCTAGATCTGAAATGCACTTGTATTTACTAGATCTGCTTATGGAAGGCCTAGATCTGTGATGAGGCGAACATCTAGGCGAACATCTGTCTGAAGGGAAAGGGTAAATCTGAACTGAATATCTGATCTGAAGAAGTATGCTGCTCTGGAATAATTGAAGATCTATACGCTACTTCGACGCGGAGGAAGCGCGTATATACGCAGCTTCAGCGAAGAAAAAGCGCGTATGCGCAATAAAATATACACTGAGGTATACGCCGGTTTGTGTGGACGGAAGCGCGTATATACGCGAAATCAGTGAAGTAAAAGCGCGTATGCATACTAGGGTTTTCTGAAGCAAGGGGTATGAAATATCTGATCTGTTCTGCTGTGTTTCTGCTATCTGATCTGTGTTGATATGAATCTGTTGATGATGTATGGTTGTGCTTAAAAGTATGGAAAGGGTTCGGTCTGGAAATATGATGAATTGTGGCCTGCAAGTTGTGTTCTATTAAAGTGGTTGGATCCAGTGTGAAAATTGATGAAACGTGGTCCAAGGTGGTGCCGAGGGTTGTAGCCTTCAGTCAGGGGGCGTAGCTCCCTTCCAGGAAAGGCTGGTAAACGAGATCGGGGGGTCGTAGCTCCCTTCCAGGAGAGGCTGGTAAACGAGTCAGGGGGTTGGAGCTCCCTTCCAGGAGAGGCTGGTAAACGAGCGCAGGTGGGTGCCTGCGTGCTGGTCAAGTCTGCGCCAGCACATATGTTGTAAGATGTTTTCTCTATAATAAAATATTGAAGGCTGAGCAACTGCAGCGGTGGTTTTCTCCCGACTTGGGTTTCCACCTAAAAATCCTGGTGTTCATGTGTGATTCTTTGTGTCATGATTTATTCTGTTCTTACTGCACATGTTTACTGCTTATTGAATATCTGATGAATAAATGAAGGAATGATTTGAGTGATGAATTAATGACATATATAGATATCAGTGTATACGCTAGTTTCGTAAAGGGTATCCGCGTATATACGCAAGTCTGGTTCAGGAAAGTAGCGTATGCGTTTTAGAAGCAGAAAAAGTGAAAGTTTTGAATATGCAGTAAATACTGATTCACCCCCCCCCTCTAAGTATTTTTCCCAACAGTGAAAGAGCAGGTTAACTATAAGTTGTGACTATACTGTTGCATATTTGCAACAACCAGTGATTGGAGGAGCCCATGAGGATTGCGCAGTACAAGCCAGGTGGTTCAAGTTATTTAATGAGCCACCCTACAACATTGATTACGCAATAGAGGCTAGCTATCAGGTGGCAGAGATTGGAGCATGTGTTTTGCTAGATCTAGCTTGATTAGTGTGTAGCAATTGGAGGTTGTGCTGAGATCTTGTTGTTGGGCAGTGAAAGAGGTATGAAATTACTATGTATTTACTCATTCTTTTACCATAGATATACTTCTGTTTGCCTTGGAAAGGTAATTTATCATAAGAATTACTATAGAATTTGAAATGTTTATGTTTAGTACGAAAATATGACTAAAGGTTACTTTTTGATTGAAAAACAGGAATTCGAAGAGGTGAACAACTGTACCAAAGGTGGGGTTGAGAATAATCTAACTGCTGCTCCATCTGCGTTGAACCATATCCAACCAAAGGCAAGGAGATTTGAACGAATAGCCCAGAAAAGGCAGGGGACAGCTCGGCCTCAGTTGGAGTAAACATAATGATGACTAAACGCAGAGGAGCAAATCCCTCAGGATCTTTCGATCCTGAGGGATTTCCATTCAAACTCATCTTATTCCTTGATTGGTCCTTCAGGATTTGATATATAAAGCCATGTCCTTTAGTGATAGGACGACGATTTTTGTTGAAGTTAGGAATTGGTCGAAAGACTTTACATTTTCTCTGTTTTATTAACTCTTTGTTTTGAGAGAAACTTCTCTATAAAAATTTATGTTGGTTTAATATAAGACATGCATTTTATCTACCTTCTATAGTTCTAAATTAGCCCAGCAGTATTTCACTGGCGCTAAGGGCCCGACTCTGGTGGAATAACTTCGATGTTTGTATTTTAATCTTTGCTTACTATCGTGTGGAGTGCGTTTAATGTTTGTTTTAATTACAGAATTGGTTTATTGTTGATTGGATCAAATACAGATTCATTGCTATTTCATTCTTTACAAGAAGCACGCCCGCTGTTCAATTATCTTGCTGTTATTATAAAGCTTTGTTGACTTGTATCTGATTTGAGTTGTTGTTCCATTAGTTTATAATCTGTTATAATTGATTGTCGCGTGGCAAGAAGATGTCGACAGAATTGAAGCATAGACATCTAGTGGCTTGAATAGGTTAGAATTGTAATTGTTGTTCATTTCACGTTGCTGTTCCATTTTTGTTCATTACTTATTCATAGTCTTTGATTAATGAGTTAGAATTACATGCTGCTGTTCCTTTCCAGGTTGCGTTTCTTTTAAGTTTCTTTCATTGAATCTACTTTCGGTTTGATTGCTTTAAGATCTCCAACTATAGAGGATAGAGGTTTTTGCTTCCAAGTCCCCAGATTGGTCATCTTGCATCGATTTCTAAGGGAAAGAGTTACTGCTACTGCATCCCTGATCGATGTTCTGCAAGATTGAAGTAGTTTAATCTTTCCATTCATGTCACTGTAATTAGGTTTCTTTCCAAGCATTTGTTACTTTTTCATTTATCATTTTATACTGCATCTTCACACCATTGCTTTTAGACAATTGCAGCCTCAAACATAGTACACTCTTGAAATAAAAAGACGCTCTCGGATTGATGATTAATGTAGGCTAATTAGGTGTTCAAAAGATACCTTTTTACGACCCAACATTTTGGCACCGTTGCTAGGGAGAGTGTATGCCATTTTTAAAGGAGTAATGCACAGCTGATTTTCTTCTGCTTGCGGAGAATTGGGTATTAAAGACGGAAGGTAAGAACCTGCGCACTGGGCAAGAAACACACTTTCTCGCAGCCCGCTTCACAACAGAAGTAGGTAAGCTTCTTTTTTTAGGTAGGAATGAAGGTTTGTTTCTTTGAATGAATAAATCAACTAAGCGAAACTAAATTCCTCCTAAAACTGAAAAACCTAAGGGACCGGTGACCCTTGGGCGCACAACCTTTATTGAAGAAATCCTTAAAAGAACTAAATCTCAGCCATCAGCAGGATTTAAAAGAACTACTTCTAGACAACCTGCTAGTTACCTTCAGGCTACAGAGTCATCATCTGAAGCCTTTGCTGAGATACACAGTCAAATAGAGGGAATTGAGCAAGATTCCCAAGAAATTGAGAATCCTTGCATAAGTTTCCTTCAAGAAGGGAACGCTAGCAATCTCCAAGAAGGAGAAGGGGAAACAGGGGAAACCACAAACTTGAAATCACCTATTGAAACTGCCCAAACAATAAGCAGCCCAGATAAGGGAAGTGTTGTTCAACTTATTTAGAACCAAGGTCCTGAATCACCTCAAACAGTAGGTCGACAGGAAATACTTATTATCCCAGACAAAGGGAGTGCTGTTAAAGCTATTCCTGCCACTGCTCGTCAACCTAGAAATTCCTTGGAAATCCTAGAGGGATATTGGCATATCTTCGATCAAATGGCCCAGAACCAAAATCAGAATCAGCAACAGACCTCTACGGTGCAATATCCTATAGTAGATACTACAGTCAATGCACCCATGAAAGCTATTCCTCTTCAACATATTCACACATTTCATGGCTTAACATCAAAGGACCCAGATGTGTTTTTATTTGAATTTGATGTGCTGTGCAGAGGATACGATTACACCACCGATGCCCAAAAACTAAAACTATTCCCTTCTACATTAAAAGGGTCAGCCTTACGATGGTTTATGGGATTAGGTGGGGGTGTCATAACTGATTGGGATCATATGAAGGATGCATTTTTTAAGAAGTATCAAGATTATTGCAGGTCTCGGGAATTAAAAGATGAGATATTCCAAATGACAACAAAACCAAATGAAACCTTGGAAGAGTATGTGGAACGGTTCCAATACAATCTTCAGAGATCCCCTTATGCATCTTTACCCTTACCTGATAATGTTTTGAAAACCACATTAATTAGGGGAATGAAAGATCAATGGGTTGAAACATTGAATATTATGGGAAAAGGTGATATATATCAGGAAAGTTATCCTAACATCATTGATTTGTGTATCAGGAGTTCGAGGGGCAATACAAGGTTGAAATCAGCAGAAAGTGATATAATCACAAGAGAAAATAAGACCTCTAATGAAGGTGTGGCTCGTGCAGAAATTGGAAATCTGCTAGAAGACTTTAAGATAGACATACTTGGGACTTTAACAACACAGTTCGATATTATGCAAGCCAAACAGAAATATGCAGAAGTAGAAACAGAACTTGGCAATATTCTATCCCAGGTGTAGAAAGAAGCACAACCACAAATAATGTCAGTTGGATGTGATTAAAGTCTGCACCATTTGCACGAAATATCACCCTACAAAAGGATGTCCTTCACTTCCTGGCTTAAAAGCAGTTTATAAGGAGGCAGAAGAGGAATCAGAAGTGGTATGTCTGCTTAATCAACGCCGATAATGGCAGCCACGACCATCAGGTATGCCAAATGATCCATTTTATTTTCAACCTCCTCAATATAATGCTCAATAATATAGTGGGATGTGGCAGAATCAACCATCTTTCCCTAATTGGTCATAACAGCCATTTCCTCCCACATCTTGGCCAAATCAAACAAATCAGAATAACTAGCCTAGCTTTCCTTTCTACCCACCTTTGTGGCCTACACAATGGTCCCCCTCTACTTCCCAGAATCAGGCCTGGAAGTCAAACTAGAAAAAACCAACAAATCAGCCAGCTGGATCAATTCCTCTCTCTCAACCTACACTGCTAGCTCCTTATACAAACCCCCAGACCAATTTAAGAGCACAACTCCCAGCCCAACCCAACCCAAACCCAAAAAATAGGCTAGTTTAGTCTGTCCAAATAATGGAACCCCCAGAAGTAGAAACTGAACTTAGGGAGTGTAATGATCTTCAATTAAGGTCTGGGCGCATATTTGAAACAGAGAGAAACAATGATGTCCACACTGAAGATCTGTTACTTGTAGAACAAACAATACAAAGTGAGAAGGAAGTCCAACAACAAAATAAAAAGCAAGTAAAAACTTCCTCTCCACCATTCCCAGAACAATTAATTATACGTTGTTCATTAGAACAACCTAATTTTGATCTTCTGGGAGAATTAAAAAATTTGTGTATAAAAATCCCTCTCCTCCAAGCTATTCAAGATATTCCTATATATGCAAAAACTATTAAGGAATTATGCATAAAGAAGCCAAAGAGGAGAACAACAACCAATCCTACTGTCCAAATATTCGGTACCTTATCTGACTTATTATCAGGAATGGAAACACCAATCAAATATGAAGACCCAGGAAATCCTATAGTGACAGTGCAGATCAATGGGCAATCATTTCCAAATGCCTTAGTTGATTTGGGAGCAGCAATTAACATTTTAACAACCACCACCTGTCAAAAACTTGGCATTACATCACTGGAACCAACAAAAACCTTGTTGGAATTGGCTGACCGGTCAGTAGTCAAACCAGAAGGTATACTACAAGATGTAATGGTATTTGTAGATTCCTGGGAATACCCTGCTGACTTCCAACATCTTCATGTAAAAAAATTGACATTTAGTCTCAGATACATAGAAAATAAAAAACAAAATTGTAAAACTTTAAAAGATCACAAAAGTATTAAATGTTTACCTAGGGAACCCCATCGCTCGCTAGCAAGAATCACAAGCTCTAGGTCTCCGTGAAAATCCATCCTTGCACATGGATATTCCTTAATCATATTGAGTTTCATGCATAACCATTGGAAGAATATTTGTGTGAATCTCATCGATGACAAAACTACATGTCTGTACATGAGATCCACCCACCTCCTCATCCATGGGACTCTTGGATTTGCGGGCTCGAGTAAGATATGTTGTAACCAGAGCAATCGAATCCTCTCTAAGGAAAATGAAATAAATATCAAACAATAACCAAATTTCTTCAATTTTCCATCCTTTGCCCTGGTCAGTTTTTCCTTCATATTTTCAAGTACTCCCTAGTTCTAGTTGATTTTTATTGGCTCTATACAGTCTAGAGAATACTGCATATGAGACCTATTGGCCAAATGTAGAGTAGCACTACCGAACAATCTAGCAATGATAAGCACGATCATCATCAAAGGAAAACATACCACATCCTTTATATCTATTTTCCCATCCTTGCTCAGTTAGGATCGAGGTCTATAGAGTGCTTCGATGTAATCCTTGATTGTCTCTCCACCCCTCCTTGAACCAAATAAAGAGATGGGGGTACCTCACCTCGATAGACCTATCAAGAAGTACATATATTCCACCTATATCTCAAGAATATGTTCTCCAATTCTAAAATCATGTGCCTAAACATCCCATGCTCAGTAAGATATTCCAACAACTCCATTTGTTGCCTCATCCCAAGAAGCCAGAAATATTTCAAGAGTGCACAATCTCTCAATGTCTGGATCATTAGTTGAATTCATATCTTGTTTCTCATTTTCTCTTTCTTTCCATATTAGACCATTTTTTTTAGATGAAAACTTGAAACAAAACAAGAAGAACCATTAGAGTGTTTCATGCAAAAAATTGGGAAAATTTTGAGTGAAACAAGAAAAACGATTTTGTGAATTGTGCCCAACGCACCCCCATAAGGGAAGACAGTGCATTGTAGTGCCCTATATAGTGCAATTTTTTCCTACCCAACACACCTTTCGACACTGCTAGGGTGTGTTGGAGTTAGGGCAAAAAATTAAAGCCCTAAGTCCCTCAAAAACTTAAAAAACATGCATGAAATGAAAAAACATAATCATAGAAAGAAAGGAAGGTGAGATTTCCTACCTGAAGTGATGGCACTCGAAATGATCCATTGAATTAGCCACAATCAGTTGCATAATATCGAGGGTAAAAGGCACTCATAACTCTCCCACCAAGAAGTAAAATGTGAAATGGTAAAAATGAGTTATTTTTTTGCCTATTTATGGTCATTTTCATAATTATCTTATTAATATTATAATATTTTGACCTAAATCTAACTCAATTTTATCATGAATCATATATTTTTTATCTTTTGGTGGTGTTTTGAGCAGGTTAACAATTTTTTAATGGATTTGAGGATTTCAAAATTGAAACGTATCATTTTTACCAAAGAGCATACTTTTATCTCCTTTTTGGGCTTTTGTAATATTCCAAAATGGAAATAGCAGCGATACAAGACATAATAATGTAAAACATAGAAAATATGAACATGACATAAGAGGGATCAATATGCAGCCATCATTTTATTAAGATATCAGCAACAATATACAAAAATATCTTGAGGGTCAAGCCACTCAAGTAATAGGAACAAGCCTCCAATGATCAAAACAATCATCACATGAGTTGCTACAACTGTATAGAATGCGAAGAGCAATGACAGCATTGGCTATATCAATGTAGCTACTGCTGTAAACATACATAAATGAAATATGTCTGATAGCTACAAAATAAATGCCCAGAAAAGAATATGTGGGCTCTAATACATGATTTCTAGCCAACCCGAGAAAGATTGCTAGAAATACCAAGAAATATACAATGTGACAAATAACTTTGGGGTTAATATGCCACTAAAAATTGGAATAGAAATGGAATGAGGCTATGAAATATCTGAAATTATATTTTCCTCCTCCAATGGTATCTCTCAATAGAAGGTTGATCCCTCTATTCAGAAATAGACCCTCCTGATGAGCTCAATAACCCTCCCAGCAACTGCCTCCAAAAATAATGCAGATTTGGACTGAAACTACACTGTGAGGGATGGTAGATGATTGGAATGATGCCAAAAATATAGAAATATGCTCATGAGCCTTCCTTTCTGATCCTCCAATGGATAGGCTACCTCTCCACTGAAAAACAAGCCCAAAAATGACTCTATGTGATCCTACTTTGTTGCACCCTACAACACAACCCAAATCCAAATAGAAATTGCGTTGTAGCTTAAGAAAGTAGCTTGGACAGAATGTCAGAATAAGGAAATGCAGCCCAAATAACCTCTTCTTCCCTGAGG
This sequence comes from Pinus albicaulis, assembly GCA_034641835.2. Classification (NCBI taxonomy): domain Eukaryota; kingdom Viridiplantae; phylum Streptophyta; class Pinopsida; order Pinales; family Pinaceae; genus Pinus; species Pinus albicaulis. The sequence goes on along the minus strand of CM076572.1, from coordinate 511,261,460 downwards.
ATGAGGTAGGGATTCCCGATCAAGAACACCCTTGTGCTAAACAGCAAAAGGAAGCAAAGTCTAAATAGACCAATATCAAACGATAATCTAAAAACATGAATAAAAATGGTTTTTCTCCCCTCCATATATAGTATGTGAGCCTTCTCACAATGAGTCCCATCCATACTTTGCACTAAGCTCATGCAATTTGTCCTCCACTAAAACTGCGTTGTCTCATCATGAATGCCACTCCTCCATGATAGCGTTGTTGAATTGGTCAAAGTTGACCTCTTCAACATGTATCTCCCCCAATTCACACCCAAAGGTGCTTAATCCAGTTGTTTATTCTTCCTCTTTTCACATTAGGAGTGTTATTATTCCCTCTAAAGGGTTTTATGGGCCTCCTTACCCACTTATTCACCTACCTAGTGATAAAACAAACTATAATATTCCATTTAGATGAAGGCTAAATTTTTGGAATATTACAGTCCTCCCCTCCAAAATGTTGCTTGTCCTCAAGAAACTGTAAAGGTGGAGAAAAATTCCTCCCTTCCTCTTCTTGTAGCTTCCTCATCAATAGTTCCCACCACATCTTAAAATAATCTGCAATAAATCTGCCCTCCAATGGTTCCTCCCAAGTATGCAAACCCAAATGGCTCACATCATGAAAAAGTGGAAGGTGTAAGTGGAATCCTTCTTGTTGTCCAATGGCCTCCCCAAGGTAGGAGTGATGAATAACATAGAGAATCTCATTCCCAATGAGAGACTCCCATACCCATGCTATTATCCAAATGAAATGAGTCATTCTAGGTAGCTCATCAAAGAAATCCTCAACCCCCGGTTTATGCAATGTATCGAGGCTGCATGGAGAGATTATATTTTTCCACCCAAGTTGTTTCTCTCTCCATTTATGGTATGTATGGGGCTGCTGCTGATCTTGGGCTGAAATATTATGGCCTCCAAAAAAGACCGAAGTCACCCCACCGAACCAAACATCCATGAAGTGCCTCTCCCAAGAACTCAAGTTCTCCAAATGGCTCCTTCCACATGAAGAAAAGAGTTGTAGTGTGAAAATCATGGTTTTCCTATGGTCTCTCCTGAAACATGCAATATATAACATATGGAGAATCGCACTCCCAATGGGCACCTTCAACTCTTGTGCCACTCTCCCAACAAAGCTTCCCATAAACATAAGAACATCATCAATATATGGAAGCAAAAAAAAATGAAAACAAGTTGCCACATGAAAATCGGGAGGTGGATCATAGTTCCACATATGGAACTAGCGTAGTGCATCCCCTGCCTGCCTCAAAACAAAGAATAACAAGTGTCCTTTCAGCCACTTGTTTTCTACCACAATCATCCTACAAGATAGGATGATAAAAGTAGCATGTGGTGACAATGGTTTACACCAAGAATCGTGTGGCCTCCCCCACAAACCACCAATAGCATGGCCATCATAAATGTTGTAAATGGCCTCAAGTACATCAAAATACCATATACAAGAAGGAATGACCCTCCTTGGTACAACATGCTACTCATATAAAGTAAAGGAGTACAAGTCATAATTCAAAAATTTACCTTCTCTACTATGTACTTTGGTCATTGAGTTGAAATGGCTCAACTGAAAGCTCTCCCTCACTCTCAATGAGTAGGGAAGTAGTTGTGAAAACCTCTCCATCACCATCCAGGCTATGCATCTCTCCATATGATAATATATATCCTACAGGATGCCCTCCCAAGTGAACTCCTCCATCAAATAATGAAATGCATCAAAGTGCATGGAAAGAAAGTCCACATGTGCTGCATGTAGTAGCTTCCTCTTGAGCTCAGAAACTCTAGTCAAGAATACTCTACCATAAGAATAAATGACCTCATCATCCACCATGTATCTATCATATCCCTCCAGGTCATCAAGAATCATGCAAGCACCAAGATCCTTGGAGTACTCTACCAAAAGCTGAGACCTCCAATATGGATCAACCCTCCTAAGAGACAGCGTTGAAGATCTGAAATTTGAAGCTCCCCACATGCTTTTGTCTTCTCTTTTGATATTCCCCATGCCAAATTCATCCTCCACAGTGCTGCCATGCTCATCATGCAGCTACTCATGCTCAAGTAGAAGTGGTGGCCTTTGGAAGTTAGCCTCCCATGAGAAGCTACCATCCAAAAAGAACCTCCTGATCTTGGCCAATGTAAGCATGAGTGGCCTCCATATAATCCATTACATGGATGATTCCTTCCACAAAGGAAAAACCCTCTGTTTCTCCAAATCCATGGACAAACTCCCTTGCACCATGGTGGTGCCATCATCCATCACTGCAGCAACTTATGTCAACGTAGAATATGTAGTGAGAGTGGGTAATGCTAAAAATGGGAGAGTGTATCCCTCCTCCTTGAGTCCATGCCAGACTCTTTGTGTTGTACTAGACCCCTCCAAGGTATTTATCTCTCCGGGATATAAGAGTGGTGAACCAAATCGCAAGATGTCTCTCACCAACTCTAGATCTGGTGTCCTCCTAGGTGGAATGCCCCCATGTAGTGAGACATCAAAATCTGAAGTGGATTGTATATATGAGTGGACTAATTTGTCCCTCCCTTCACTGCGTAATACAATCTCCTTCTTCTGTGCAGAAACATTCTAAAATAGATCAGGGTGAATACTCATCATCCCTTGATGTTGGTCCTTCCTTCCTTCTCCTTCCATCTGCCAAGATTCACAATCCACAATAACTAATACATACTCCTTTGGAATTGTGCTTTGGTTCCCACATGTTAGATCATTTCGAACTCCTTGCAAAGATACAAGGGCTCCTCTAATGGAATAAATGGCTCCCTTCCCATCTCCATGTGGTGATGGATCTTCTCCTAATGATACAGCGTTGTTAGCTCTTCTCTACTCATCCTCTTCATCAATATGTGAAAATGCCTCATCATCAATGAGTGACCTTAGATCTTGGTCTTCCCTTGAAGGAGGAAATTCCATGTCTTCATCCATAGAAGAGGGCTCTTCAAGAAGTGGGGATCTTGCCCTTGGAAAGGTATCATGCATTTTTTATCCCCTTCAACAAAAATATGGAGTGGATTTGGAAAAATAGATCTCTCCAACTCATGCAAAGTTTTTGAGTTTTTGGGTTCAACAAAAGATGTTTCACAATGTCTAATATCAAATCTTCTCGCCAATTTCCTAGTGAACCCTGCATAAGTATTTACATTTGCATGATAACATGAAGCAGAACTATAAAACCACAAAATATGGGACATACCTTTGCGGTGCAGCACTGCTACTCTAATGGCCTCCTTTTTTGAAACTTGGTGTAGTTAGAAATAGGAATCTAGCTCCTTCACCCAAGCTTTGGTTGTGCACTTCGTTGATCCATCAAAGTTAGATAGAAAGATTCTACCTATATTGCTTCTATTATGGTTGTTGGATCTTTTGTCTTCCTTAAGTTGGAAAAACCCTTGGAAGTCCAAGTGCTTTTTGAATCTCCATGATTGAGACTCATACTCCTGAAGATAGTCACTCAAGGTCTCCTCCCTTGGTGCATCTTCTTCCTCCATCCTTTTTACAGTGAATGTGGGAAATAAACTGTGTTGTGGATTTGCATGTGTGGCTGAATTTCCACACCCATTATGTGAATATATAGGGTTTTCTTCACTTTCAAACCCTCTTGGAATTTTTCTACACCTCTCCCCTTTCATCTCCTTGAGATATTCCTTGATATTTTTCACAGTTTGGAAAAGAAGCTGGGAGATCCTCTCTTCCTTCATTTCTCCAAATAATGGAGTCATGCCTTTGTTTCTTCTGGAAAACTTCTCTTTTCTGTGATAATTTTCTCCTCCTAATGGCATAATGTCTTGAATGTACAGGATAAGCCAAGATTATGCTCTAATACCACTGTAATATTCCAAAATGGAAATAGCAGCAATACAAGACATAATAATGTAAAACACAGCAAATATGAACATGACATAAGAGGGATAAATATGCAGCCATAATTTTATTAAGATATTAGCAACAATATACAAAATATCTTGAGGGGAAAGCCACTCAAGTAATAAGAACAATCCTCCAATGATCAGAACAATCAGCACATGAGTTGCTGCAACTGTATAGAATATCGGAGAGTAGTGATAGTGTTGTCTATATCAGTGTAGTTGCTACTGTAAACATACATAAATGAAATATGGCTGATAGATACAAAACAAATTCCCAGAAAATAATATGTGGGCTCTAATACATGATTTCTAGCCAACCCGGTAAAGATTGCTAGAAATACCAAGAAATATACAATGTGACAAACAACCCTAGGGTTAATATGCCACTAAAAACTAGAACTAAAATGGAATGAGGCTATGACAGATCTGAAATGATAATGTCCTCCTCCAATGGTATTTCTCAATAGAAGGTCCACCCCTCTATTCAGAAATAGACCCTCCTGATGAGCTCAATAACCCTCCCAGCAACTACCTCCAAAAATAACGCAGATCTGGACTAAAACTATGCTGTAAGGGATGGTAGATGGTTGGCATGATGCCAAAAATATATAAATATGCCCAGGAGCCTTCCTTTCTGATCCTCCAATGGATAGTCTACCTCTCCACTGAAAAACAAGCCCAAAAATGACTCTATGTGATCCTCCTTTACTGCACCCTGCAACACAACCCAGCTCTAAACAGAAACTGTGATGTAGCTGAAGGAAGTAGCTTGGCCAGAATGCCAGAATTAGGAAATGCATCCCAAATAACCTCTCCTTCCTTAAGTATGAGGTAGGGATTCTCGATCAGGAACACCCTATGCTAAACAGCACAACAACCCTCCTAAACAACAAAAGGAAGCAAAGTCTAAAGAGACCAATATCAAATGATAATCTAAAAACATGAATAACAATGGCTGCCATCCCCTCCATATATACTATGTGAGCCTTCTCACATTGGGTCCCATCCATACTTTCCACTAAGCTCATGCAAGTTGTCCTCCACTAAAACTGCGATGTCTCATCAAGAATGCCACTCCTCCATGACAGCGTTGTTGACTTGATCAAAGTTGACCTCTTCAACATGTATCTCCTCTAATTCACACCCAAAGGTGCTTAATCCAGCTGTTTATTCTTCCTCCTTTCACATTAGGAGTGTTCTTATTCCTTCTAAAAGGTTTTATGGGCCTTCTTACCCACTTATTCACCTACCTAGTGATAAAACAAACTATCATATTCCATTTAGATGAAGGCTAAATTTTTGGAATATTACAGCTTTATAAACCTACGAAAAAGGAACCCCCTGGAGTCCTCTTTCAGCTCTTTTTAGACTCCCAAAATATGGAAATATTATCAAACACTTGCCTTTTCAAACTCATTAAAGTAAATAAAAATATGTCTACTCAGTATAATTTTAACCCTTTTCCGGACTGATATAGGCTATTTACAAAAAATGAATACCTTAGTCAAGCATGGCTAAGAGGTTCTCCTAAGTATTGTTTTCTACCTTTTCAGACTCAAGAGACTATTTACAAAAAGGAACCTTTGGAGTTTTCTTTTAAGCCTCTTTTTCAAACTCTCTAAACATCAAAAAGTAGTTGATTTAGACCTTTTTTGGACTTGTAAAAACATCAAACAATGATGGACTCATCAAACATGATGGGACCAAACCACTCCTTCTCAGGGTTCGTTAAAAATACTCAGAGGGATTTGTTAGGTCCTCGTAATTTGTTAGATTAGTGAGAAAAAATGAACAGGGGTAACATCAGACCAGTCTTTGGAGTCCTAGGACCTATCATTCTGTTGAGATTGCAACAAGATGATGAGCTTAGTGGAAAGAAGTTGCCTTCACTAAGTGGGCCCACAGGCTATTTTTGGCGCAAAGTCTATTTTTAGACTATGTCTATTTTTAGACATGTTGATCATGATTCTATGAGTTGCAGGATGCTATTTGTGGATGGTTGGTCAAGTTGGAAAAATATATGGACTTCTATTTTTAGACATATTGGGCGGAATCTATTTTTAGATTGCCAGCCTAAAAATAGATATGTCGAATATTATTAGCTCTTAATAATATTTGGACTATAAACATTATCTTATTCTCCTGGAGCACTTCAGTTAAGTGCACAGATGTGGCACAGGAGCTGAAAAAAGGAATTACGCTATTCCTAAGGGTTAATTGGAGCTATTGCATGAATACTTCAATTAGAACTCATGTGAGAGAGTTTGGTGGAGTTGATTGAGGAGTTAATGGAGTTGTGTTCAGTTTAACTAATCTAAACATAGTTGAACTAGTTGTATTTAGTCTAACTGATTAATACACTAGTGAAGAGTGGTGTGAATTAATTATTAATTAATTCACTGATTATAAACTCATTAATCAACTAAAGAATACATCAGTTAACTTCAGTGCATGGATAGTTTTAGTGGAGACCAGTGCAAAGATAGGTGAAAGAGCAGGTTAACTATGAGTTATGACTATACCTGTTACATATTTGCAACAACTAAATATTGAGGAGCCCATGATATCGTTACATGCTTTGTGTAGTTCAAGTATTAATGAGCCACCTCACCTAACATTGATTGCGCAGTAGAGGCTGGCTAACAAGTGGAGTAGATTGGAGCATGTGTTTTGTATGATCTGAGCTTGTGTAGTGTGTAACAATTGGAGATTGTACTGAGAGCTTGTGAGGAGTTTGTACAATGATTGTTACATAATCTCTATCATTATAATATACAGATAGTTGGGGGTTTTCAGCTTTAAGCTTTCCCATAAATACTATGTTTATATGTGTGATTGTTTATGGTTTTAATGTGCGCATGCAATTGATTTTATTTCCGCATGTAATGATCAATGGTAGAAGAGATTCTGTATTGTGCTTGAAGCTAAAATAGTGTGTGATCAGGATAATATCGGTGAATAATATATCAATTATTCAAATTTCTACATGGTATCATAGCGATATTGATCATTGGAGCAATTGCAAAACATTGAAGCGGTTGAGTTTTGAGCTGGTGGAATTCGAATTTACAGCAGTGTTTTCTTGGTGTCGAAGTTGAGAAGTCTTTCAACGGATTGCGATTTTATTATGCCCTTGAGGACAGCTCGAATTATATTGCATGGAAGGACAGGATGGAGGTGGTGCTGGATGACAATGGGTTGAAGGAGTTCATAGATGCAGAAATTCCAAAACCTACTTCTAGTGATGATGTCGTACTTGACGCATGGCAAAAGAAGATAGCAAAGTGTCGAAGGATTCTGTTGGAAGGTGTGAAGGATCACATAGTGTCCAGCCTTCATGGTAAGGCTTCTCCATTCTTGATGTGGAAAGCTTTAACAGATTTATTTCAAAGCAAGAGTGACCAAAGGAAGTTGGCGCTCAAGGATAAACTCAGAAACATAAAAATGGAGAAAGGCGAGAGTATTCCCAAGTACCTCACGAAGTTCATCCAATGTAGGGATGAGCTGGGAAGTGTGGGGTTTACTGTTGATGATGAGGACTTGGTGAGATTGGCTCTCCTTGGGCTTTCGAAGAGTTGGAATTCCTATCAGGACTTTGTCAATGGTCGAGAGAAATTGCCAGGATGGGAGAAACTTTGGTCGGATCTTGTGCAAGAGGAGATAAGGCAAAGTACCAGGGACGGATCTTTATCAAAGAACTCAGATGAAGAAAATTGTGCTTTAGCTTCCAAAGCAAAGAAGGGGAAGAGCAACAAGCATGCTTCTCAATCCGGTGCGAATGGCAAGAAGCAGGACATGTCCAAGGTGAAGTGCTTTCACTGTCACCAACATGGACATTATGCCACTAGTTGTCCACAGAAGAAGAAAAATGAGCAGGCTGCTGGATCTGCAGCTGGAGAGGTTTTAGCCTCGTAGTTTGAGTTGGATTTTTCATTGATCGCATGCTTGGTCTCAAGTGTGATGGGTTCAGTGTGGTTTCTTGACAGTGGTGCATCTTTTCACATGACAGGAGATCGATATATGTTTACTGATCTAGATGAGAAAGATCTTGGAGTGCACATCGAGATGGGCGATGATGGTAGATACAGTGCAACCGGTATCGGTACCATTTCCTTTGAGAGGGACTCTGGTAAACCTTTCGTATTGAAGGAAGTAATGCATGTTCCAGGGTTGAAGAAGAATCTGATCTTTGTGGTGATGTTAGAAGACAAGGGATATGATGTTGTATTTATCGAGGGAAAGGCTTTCCTATGCAGTAAGGAAACTGGTGAGACCCGGAGGATAGGGGTTCGAGTTAAGAACCTTTATCAATTGCAAGTAGATTGCTGCGCAGCAATGGCAGGCAAGGCATAAGGAGTGGTAAGTCATGATGATGGCGAGTTGTGGCACCGGATATTGGGCCACCTTCAACATGGAGCTTTGAAGATACTACGCTATTGCTTCTAAAGGTTACTCTCAGGCAAGCCAAATTGAGCAGAAGGGATGTGTGTCTTTGGGAAAATTTGTGAAAGCCACCTTTCACGAGAAGGATAGTCGTGCCACAACGATCCTTGAGAGAATTCACACAGACGTGTGTGGACCTTTCTCAATAGCTTTGACAGCAAAGCACAGGTACTATGTAATATTTGTTGATGATTTTTCTCGGAAGTGTTGGATCTTCTTCATGCAGAGGAAGATCGAGACATACTCAAAGTTTTGTGAGTTCAAGGCACAAGTTGAGAAAGAATCGAGGAAGAAGGTGAAGGCTCTTACGAGCAACAATGGTGGTGAATTCATCTCTGGCGAATTCAAGGACTTTTGCAGTGCAGAAGGAATTCGAAGAGAGCTCATAGCACCTCATAACCCACAGCAAAATGGGGTTGCTGAGCGGAATAACAGAATGATCGTGGGTGTTGCACAGGCGATGTTGCATGATCAGGGCCTTCCCATACACTTGTGGGCTGAGGAATGCAATACTATAGTATATGTGCAGAACCGTTTTCCTCACAAGATACTTGGCATGAGTACACCCGAGGAGGCATTTTCTGGTAAGCAGCCTGATATTTCTCATTTGAGGATTTTTGGTTCACCATGGTATCTATTTACGAAGGAGATGGGGAAGAAGTTGGAACTCTACCGTGTAGGTTGATATTTTGGGTACAACTGATACACCTCATAACTATCATGTATATTTTCCAAATGGGGCCTACAATCGTGAGAAAATTATATCAAATTTCATGAGGAGAAAGCCATGAAGTGTTCACTTGAGAGGGAGCCACACTTGCATGCAGATGAGGAGCTATTAGTTCCTAAGGATGAGTCTCTGGATGTGGATCAACCACAAGAGGAGGTTCATGGAGTGGAAGAGACCACTCATGCAGTGCCAATCATCAGAGGGCGGAAGCGCACAACAGAAGCTGAGCGACTTGCACAAGATGCAGAGAGGGTTGTAGGAGCACCTACATCACAATGCAAACAGAGACAGTTACCTGATCGGTATACTAGATACATGGCTCTTATGAGCAAGTGTATCATGACAGAGCCATCCTCTTTCGAGGAAGTTGTGGAGGATCCCGCATGGGTAGATGCCATGGTGGAAGAGTATGATTCAATTGTCAGAAACAGTGCATGGGAGATTGTCCCAAGGTCGGAAGGGAAATCAGTGGTGGATTCAAGATGGATCTACAAAGTGAAGCAAGAATCTGACGGGAGTGTGAAGAAGTAAAAGGCAAGATTTGTTGCTCGAGGCTTTTCATAGATTGAGGGGGTCGATTATGAGGAAACCTTTGCACCTGTCGCAAGGTATTCTTCCATACGGACGATTCTTTCTCTCTTAGCGTAGATGGGGTGGCACATTCATCAGATGGATGTGAAGACTGCATTCCTCAATGGGGTGATTGAGGAGGAGGTGTACATAGAGCAGCCTGAAGGTTTCGAGATCTTCAGCAGTGAGTTGCATGTGTGTAGGCTCAAGAGAGCGCTATATGGGTTGAAACAAGCACCTCATGCTTGGTACACATGGATAGACAGTTATTTCACCAGACTTGGATTCTCCAAGAGTGAGGCGGATCCGAACCTATACCAGATTGTGGTGGAGGAAAAGTTGCTAATCATTGTACTTTATGTAGATGATTTGATTTTGACGGGGTGATGAACTATTGATACACTCATGAAAGGTTGATCTTGCAAAGGAGTTTGAGATGAAGGACTTGGGCCTCCTTCATTATTTCCTGGGATTGGAAATTTGGCACCGCAGTGATGGACTGTTTGTTTCTCAAGGCAAGTATGCTCGGGAGATACTGGAGAAGTTCAACATGCATGGCTGCAAGCCTGTTGATACTCCTCTTCCTAGAGGTTGGAGGAAGGAGGATGCTACTTCGACGAAGGTAGTGGATGCCACTATTTATCGACAGTTGGTAGGGTCACTTATGTATCTAGTCAATACACGACCCGACATATGCTATGTTGTTAACCAACTTTCACAAGCTATGGTTAAGCCTACCAAGCTCTACTGGAAGGAAGGCAAGCATGTATTGAGATATCTCAGAGGCACATCGGAATATGGATCATGGTACAGACAGGAGGATGAGTTGAGGCGGCATTGCTTCATGGACCAGTATCATCATATCAGAGATTGTGTGCAGCGGAAGATCATGTTACTTTCATACATTCCCACGGAGGATCAAGATGCTGATATCTTGACGAAGGCGCTCACCAGGAGAAAATTAGAATACCACAGAGGTAGGATAGGGGTGGCAAATAATCTTTATCTTGTTGAGAGGGAGTGTTGAGATTGCAACAAGATGATGAGCTTAGTGGAAAGAAGTCGCCTTCAAGACATATGGATCATATTCTATGAGTTGCAGGATGCTATTTGTGGATGGTTGTTCAAGTCGGGAAAAATAGATGGACTTATATTTTTAGACATATTGGGCGGAATCTATTTTTAGATTGCCAATCTAAAAATAGATATGTCGAATATTATTAGCTCTTAATAATATTTGGACTATAAACATTGTCTTATTCTCTTGGAGCACTTCAGTTAAGTGCATAGATGTGGCACAGGAGCTGACAGAAGGAATTACGCTATTCCTGAGGGTTATGTGGAGCTATTGCATGGATACTTCAGTTAGAACTCATGTGACAGAGTTTGGTGGAGTTGATTGAGGAAGTTAATGGAGTTGTGTTAATTTTAACTAATCT